>BSBM01001067.1:3667500-4027500 GCA_027924585.1 Larix kaempferi
ATGCTGATCATGATGAAGATGATGATGATGGTGATGATGATGATGACGATGATGAATATGTTGATTAGGAAGAGGGAGATGACGATGATGATGATGAAGATGAAGATGATGAGAATGATGATGATGAGGATGATTATGACTAGGATGATGATGATGATGACGAAAATGACGATGATGATGAAGATGATGAGGATGATGATGATGAGGATGATGATGATGAGGATGAGGAGGAGGAGGAGGAGGATGAGGATGAGGATGAGGATGAGGATGAGGATGAGGATGATGAGGATTATGATGATCATTGTCATGATGATGATGATGAAGATGTTGATGATGATGATGATGATGATGGTGGTGGTGGTGGTGGTGGTGATGAAGATGATGATCATGATGAAGATAATGATGATGGAAATGATGAAGATGATGATGATGACAATGATGAAGATGTTGATTAGGAAGAGGGAGATGACATGATGAAAAATAACCCAACAAGGGAAATCTATTAGATACCTAAGTACCCTTGTGGGTGTCATTGTATCATTAGTTCAAAAAAGATTATTAAGTAAGATTGAAAGTAAATTACAAAATAAATCTTGTGGAGATATATCTCTAGAAAGTAAACTTAGCATCTTGGATAGGACCTATCAACTAACCATTTTTTCCTTTTACCTTTATCATCATAATTAAAAAATGGAAATGGGTTTAAGAAGGTTCTTATGGAGATGAAAATAAGGAAAAAGATCTATGTTCGATTGTTTGGAAAATTCATGCTTCCTTAGAGACAATGTTGCTTGGGAAATATGTACTCTTTATGAAGACAAAGGAGACCTATGTTTCATTGATATACATTTTGGAGGAAAACCTTGGCATTGGATTGGATTGTAAGAGCCACATATGGATGATGAGGATGAGGATGAGGATGACGATGACGATGATGAGGATGATGATGATCATGTTGATAATGATGATCATGATGAAGATGTTGATGATGATGAGGACGACGGCGATGATGACGATGAATATGATGATGATGATGGTGGTGGTGATGAAGATGATGAATATGATGATGATGGCGATGATGAAGATGACGATGATCAAGATGCTGATTAGGAAGAGGGAGATAACGATGATGATGATGATATGATGATGATGATGATGATCAATGATGGTGGTGGTGATGACACCGACAACGATGATGATGATGATGAGGATGAGGATGGGGATGAGGACGATGATGATGAGGATGATGATGACGAGGATGATGATGATGATGATGACTAGGATGAGGATGAGGATGATGATGATGACTAGGATGAGGATGATGAAGATGATGATCATGATTATCATGATGATGATTAAGATGAGGATGATGATGATGATGATGATGATGATGATGATGATGATGATGATGATGATGATGATGGTGATGAAGATTATGATGATGGTGATGGTTATGATGATGATTTTGATGAAGATGAAGATGATGGTGATGGTGATGGTGATGATGATGATGATGATGTTGATGAAGATGATGATGATGAAGAAGATGTGATGACAAGATCTTTACCTTGGTATTCAATAAAGTCTTCTGAGCTTGGCCAACATTATAATAGAATGGTTATGAGTGATTATTCACTCCTATAAAGAATGCACTTTATAGAACTACCAAACTGCTCAGTTACGATCTTCCTCTTTTAAGACACCGGACTAGGTCCATAAGTCTTGATTCTTCATGTGCACAAATCTAAGAAGAAGAGGCTTCACAGGGCCCAAAAGTTTTTTTTTGTTTACTACTTCCTCAAATCATATTGAATTGTCAGTTTAGTCCTTGGAATGGGTGTTAGGAGCAATCCTTAATTTTTCACTCAACTGGCTGCTCCCCCTATCATGTAGACGTCTTCATTTACTGGGCTCCCCCTAAAATTGTGATGATGAAGATGATGATGAAGATGATGATGATGATGATGATGATGATGATGATGATGACTAATATGATGATGATGATGATGATGATGATGACTAATATGATGATGATGAAGACGATGATGATGATAATGAAAATTATGATCGTGATGATGATGAAGATGATGATCATGATAATGGAGATGATGATGAATTGGATGATGATGATGATGATGATGA
Organism: Larix kaempferi; assembly: GCA_027924585.1. NCBI lineage: Eukaryota > Viridiplantae > Streptophyta > Pinopsida > Pinales > Pinaceae > Larix > Larix kaempferi. The sequence continues at coordinate 3,669,643 of BSBM01001067.1, forward strand.
ATATGATGATGAAGATGAAGATGATGATGATGATGATGACAAATATGATGATGATAACTAATATGTTGATGATGAATATGATGATTATGATGATGATGATGATAAGGAAGATGATGATGATGATCAAGAAGATCATGATGACGATGATGATGACGACGATGATGATGACAACGATGATGATGATAATTATGAAGATGATGATGATGATGATGATGATGATGATGATGATGATGATGAAGATGACGAAGACGATGGTGATGACGATGACAAGGATGGTGATGATGATAATGAGGATGATGATCATCGTCGTTGTTGTCGTCATCACCATCATCTTCCTGGTCATCATCATCATCATCATCATCATCATCATCATCATCATCATCATCCTCATCCTCATCATCATCATCATCGTCATCATCATCATATTCGTCCTTGAAGGAACTTATGTATAGGATCTCACTATAAGCAATGCAACCAATACAAATTATGACAAAATCCTACTTAAATTAAATTACATTAAATTAAAAACATAGAGTTGTTTAACTAAAATTAATTTAAAATGCAACAAAGTATAAAATATGCAAAAAAAAAAAAAAAAACACAAAATAACTAAACAAAAAAATAAATATGCAAATAAAAAAACAAAACAAAACATAAAATATAAAATATGCAAATAAAAATACAAAAAAAACATAGAAGGAAAAGACTCTTGCGCACTAGCTCATTAGCAGCATCTAGAGAAAAACAATAAAGAACAAGTTCATTCTCGCACATTAGTTCATTAGCAGCATCCAGAGAACTGGAAATTTGATGAGCAGAGCAATGGTAAATCAAGGAGCAGGGGATACCAGTCCAGAGGATACCCACGTTCCCAGGGGAGGAAGTCTAGTGGCAGTCCAGAGGATAAAAAAGGGCCCAATGAATTCAGTAAGCCCATTAACCCAGCAGCGTAGTGATGCAGGCCCTCGGGAAATCCAATGGACCTCTGCGCTCTGCACATGAATCCTCTAACCATTTCTTATCGAAATCAGCTTATTCGAGCATCTGTTAGGATTTAAACAGGAATTCACCCCCAATCAGACTATACCTGCGAAGTCTGTAAATAATTTAGATACATATTCTTTGTGTATTTGTATTGTTCAGTAGTACTTGCATAAATTTCAAGCATTTAATTAGAAATTCACATACCCAGTAAATAAATCAAAAGTTCCTTACAGCAATTCGTCTATTCAAACACAGCATATACATATACACCAGAATCACTTGGTTTCTTCATAAAATATCTTACAAAGCTTTGAAATTCAATCACCGATCGATTCTCAGAAATAGATGCCACAAATTTGTTTATGTTTTCTCCAGACAACCAATAGGTGTTGAGCCCTCCTCTTTGATCCTTCTCTCGAGTTGCTAAAAATCTCCACTTTACTCAAGCTCTGTGAGCTATCCAAATAAAAAACTTCTACGAATTGTCTCCAAGCTATGCGATCTATTCCCCCAAGCTTTGTGAGCTTTATCAAGTTTATGTGAGCTATCAATCTATTGAGCCACTCTCATCTCTCCAACCTAATCTAGCCACCCTTCCCATAAACCCTGATTGTCTTTAAATACAAATAAAGTTTTGTTTCATATCCATGAATATAGGATCAATACTTATGACTCATCTACTGACTCACCAACTTACTGCTAAAATTACCCAAGAGACTAACCAAACCTATCCTAACTATTACACTTGGAAAGGATCGAATCCTTCTCCACTTTATTCAATATTTTATGAAAACAAGAAATTTTAAATGAGACTCCAAGTCTCTTCTAGAAGATCACACTTGTCTTTATGAAGTCACATATGGCTTCATCCTTTGAGCCTATGCTCCTGCATCACGTAGGAATTTGGGAAAAATACCACGGTTTTAACTATAACTTTCCACACTAAATACTGACGTTTCACTGTTTAATTCATTTTTTCTGAGGGTTTATATGAAATATACGTCGTATTTGAGGGGAAAAATGACTCATGACAAGCATTTTCCCCATCAAATGCCAGCCCTGAACCATCCATCTCCCGTTTGATAGAGAATGGGCTTGAACCCTACCATCACGACCAAACAAATTTGGGATTTCCGTGTTACAGAACACCGCAACAATGGTAAGAAAATGGTATTGGGTAGTGTAAGACGATTTAGGGTTTTGATAAGACGATTCAGGATCCAACATCACCCTATTCACGTCCATGTGCAAAACCACTCAAAACTACCTAAAATTGGTCTAAATTTGGTGACATTTCACCATGTTATCCTATTTTAAAAAATCAAGCATGGAGGGAGGGAAAAATTCACCAATTTTTCTGAGTTTTCTTGCATGTTGAGAGGGGAAATGATTTCTAGAATCCCCCCCCCTCCACCAAGGTTGATTCTTATCATTTAAACCCTCTCCCCATAGCTAAAATCACTAACAAAATGTTCCAAATGTTTCCAAACCCTTTACAATTTCAAACATGCATGGTAGGGAGTGGGAGTCATACCCAATGCTATTCCACCTCATTCCATGCTTGAAATTAAAAAAAAATGGTGTGTTTTTTGCAAAATTGACTAAATTTAGCCAAATTTTGGACAATTTTGTGCATGGGCCCACTTTCCCTCCATGTATGAAATTGCATGAAATTTGGAAAAAATGGGCAAAAGATGGCCAAAATTGGTGTAAGTTAAAGCGTTCTAAGCTATTCTAAGGTGCCATATTATAGGGGTTTCTAACTGTTTAACATTGTATACCAAGAAATCATACTGACCCCCCAACCAATCAACCAATATGTTATTGGAAGACACCACTTTCATTTGGTTGTCTCCGTTGGTATAAGGGTGCAAACACGAAAATGGGTAATACATTTGCTTGTTGATGATTAAATTTGTAAATTTTTTTGTTCATTCAACTTCAAGCAATCAAAACTCATATCTACATTGAGAATTTCACTTTGAAGCAAAAAGAATTTTTGTAGAGAATTATGTTACTCCATACGCATTTTTCTTTTATGGACATGATGTTATAAATTTCATGTGTATTAACTGCATGCACCTAAATTTTTTGGCAAGGATAATGAGTGAGTAATACACATGGCCACCATTTTTTTAGATATAATCATTCATTTTAGGGAAAACTATGTGTTAGATTTTGGGATTATTCCAAAAAATTTCTCACCTCGGTAGACGAGCAATAGGTCTCCTAGCCCCTTGTGATGCTTCATGGTCATATCAATGTCTCGGTTTGGGTGGATGCTTGGCCTTGGTTAGTGTGTTAACATGGTACCCTTAGGATATTGTTACCTAATCGACATGTTGATAAACTCATTGGGTGCACACAATGGGGGAGTCGATTGCTTGATCAAGGGAGGTACTTACCTAGGAGGAGGAGCATTGGGCACTTAACCCTTAGAGCTTGGGACCTACACGCCTTGCAGGTTGGACACTTGATTTGATGATGCTTGGGTTGAGGAGGATACTTCATGGAGGTTGGTGATGGAACCAAGGACCTATGTTGAGGATGAGAGTTGGACCTTTGTGACCACATTGTCATACAATAGAGTGCCATTGCACACATGTATCACATAGTTAGAGAAGGAGTACCTTGCATGAGGAAACTTGCATATCAAACCACTATGGAAGAGGGAGTGTTAGACTAGCGTCGCCGAGTTTCAGTGGGAAATCCATGAATGAAGAAATATGACCACCACCTGTTCCAAATTGAATCCCCAACATGATCTATATGAGGGGGAACCCCATACCTCTTTGCATGCATTAACTAGTCAAGTGGACCAAGAAACACACTTCTATATCCGTGTTGTGAACAAATTCCAAATCAAATCAAATCGTGTCTTATACTTAAAAATAATTCAAATATAAATAACTCTAAAAGAAATTACACCTTTGAGAGAAAAATAGCTTTTGATAAAGTTTTTGGGAAGAAATAACTTTTGATATTAAAACATTACAAGTAAATATATTTGCATGCTAAATTATATCTGCTTGGTAACTTATATTCTTGTTTTATCGAGTGTAGGTACCACCAAATAGGTATCTGTCAGATATATCTTCCTCGAGTGATGATGAAGATATACTCGGAGAGGTTGAAAGTGAGACGTGTTGTACTAGATCTACAGGTTCTATATCAACTAGATCTGAAAAGGTAAGGAAAAGATTTCATAGACGCATGCAATATTTTATTGCCAACGGAGGGTCATGTAATTATGATGCTAAGAGCATAGGTGACACTGAGTTTCCCTTGAGGTATAGACATCTAGTGCAAGGATGGGTACCTAATAAGCTACCTCAAGTGGACACAAATTTCTTCATCAATGGGAGGATGTATTGCATTTCTCCTTCGTCCTTACATGGATTGGGGCTATTTTCCATGGAGGGCATAAAGGTTGGCTATGGAACTGTAACTGAATTCATGGAGTATGTCGGACCATTATATAGATACAATAACTGGTTGATCTTGGTCCAATATACTCGAAGTATGCAGAGATACAGAGTTTCCGCAAATTATATACAACTAGAAGAAAACAATAAAAACAAAGGTGCGACTATGTATATTGATGGGAGACCAAAAGCGTCTGGAAAAATTGTTGTATTTATAAATTGTACACGGCTAGTGACAGCAACTAAGGAACCAAATTGTGAATTTGAGGGACGCAAAGAACATCGTATATTTGTATGTGCAACACAAAAAATACTTCCAGGTGAAGAGTTGTTGATCAATTACAACTTAAATCGAATAGATGTGGCTTCCACGGTCCAGGGTAACCGTGGAAGGTCACATGATATGCCTCATCAGGTAAATGCTAAATATAGTAACTAAACATGACTACAATAACTAAATGTTTCGATTTTTTCTGTTAACATTCGATTTCCACCATTGACATTCTCTTTTTTCGTGCTTATTATGAATATTTCCATGTGATAACATGCTTATAACAGCAATATGCTTATCTCATTTTTTTATGTTACAATTATTGACTCAACTTTTATTGATTGATTTATTTTTTCAGGGTGGTAGCAGTGGAAAGCCACATTCTGCTTCCATGGTCCAAGGTGACCGTGGAAGGTCACAATCTATGCCTCGTGAGGTAAATGTTAAATATAGTAAATAAATATGACTACAATAACAAAATGTTTCGAATTTTTCAGTTAACATTTGATTTTCACTGTTACCATTTGCTTTTTTCGTGCTTTATGGCACTTTGAGCTCTGTTTTGGCACGACTGATCTAGAGTTTTCAGGAACACTTTTTTATGACATCAAGGGTTTGAAGGTTTTCTTTGCTTGAGCTTGCGTCTACTTGCAACACCGAACCTGTCCTTACTTAGCACCAGGGTATTTTTTAAGGATTCTAATATAATACCTAGGTATAGTATTCTAGGTGATTATTTTGGATTGAAAAAATCATATATATAGATAGGTAGGTGAAAATTGATATGAAACATATAGGTTTCTTTTGAAAATTGTAAATTTTGGCAAATATTACAATAAAAAAACATATTTTATGTAAATATAGGTGATATTAGAGAGTAAAAATGACCAAATAACGAATTTGTTTTTTTTTAATCCCAAAAAATAGCCAATTGGTGAAATTTCGCCCCTAAAAATTACCCTGCTTAGAATTGTCCTTTATGAGGTTTTCTACATCAATTTTGGTTCTCCCTCCTTCATGCATGCGAGTCCATATTGCTGCTTCCTATGGTTGTGTTTTTTGTAGCGTTGATAGTCTTTGTCTGTTTTGAGGGATACTTGGTGTGCTGGTTGATTTTTTGGGGTTGATCTTTAATGTGCCATACCTCTTTGAGTGGATGGTTCTTCTGCTGTACTTGTATGTTCTTCTTATCAACATTTATGGTCTCTCTCTCTCAGCTATGTTTATGCCCTTTACTAAGGGCCATTTTTTATAGTTATTGACTTGCCTCTCAGAGGAAAGATTTGATCTAAAAGTTAAAATCTGAGTACAAGGAAGGTTCTTCCCATCAGGTAAGTCATCAAATATGATTTTGACATGTTTGTTCTACGATTTTTCCGCGTTGTTTGTTGTTTAATGGAGCATACAATATTTAATGGTATTCTTGCAGCATGGTATGTCTTGGTAGGTGGTAGTATGATTCCTTGTTATTGGTTTGTAATTTTTCAGGTGCTAAGGAATTTGTATATATAAACACTAAGGTTCCCACACTCTTCATCAATGTACAACACTTCATTCATGGGTGCTCCATTTTAACACATAATTTTCATCTCTTTCAACTTTAACACAAGGACCTCTTGGCCCTTGGGAGTATTAAGGTTGAAAGAGATGAACATTATGTTTTAATAGAGTAGTTGAAAGAGATCAACATTATGTTTTAATGGAGTAGTTGAAAGAGATGAAAATTATGTTTTAATGTTACAACTGTGCTATCTTGGTTCACTAATTTTGTTGGTGCAAGTGTGCTTCCATGTTGGTTTCCCCTTGGTTGGGTATTTTGAAAGTCGGATTCCGAAAGAACCTAAATGAGGATGAGAGGATCACATCTCCCAAGTTGAACCCTTCCTATACAGTGATGATAAACTTTCAGTTGCTGCATGGCACATATGTGGACCACATATCTTTGAGAGATAGTCTTGATGTGTTATTTTGAATTTGTGGTTAGCCCACTTGTTATGTTATGTTGACTTTGTGGTTAGCACACTTGTTATTGTATGTTTATGGTTACCCCACTTGTTATGTTATGTTGACTTTGTCGGTATCCCACTTGTTCTGTTATGTTTGTGGTTAGCCATGTTTGTGTGTTGACTTGTGGTTAGCCCTCTTGTGGTTAGATTTTTCATTGACACTTCATTTAGATGGATGGACACAATGGCACACTGAGAGGGGGGGTGAATCAGTGGGCCAACACTTAATGCCAATTTCAATTTCTTTTTCTAAACTCAAACATATATCATTTAACAATTTCACTTCAACACGTTTATCATTGACAATAGGTTATCAAATTAAACATGTCATTCACAACATCAGTCCACATCATCATTAGAGACCCATCAAATATAAGCTTTGTAAACTTTTTATATTTTGATTGGAGACTTCAATCTCCAAAATGGGCTACAACCCAAAGGTGGCACCACCCACCAGATGATTTTTTCAGCTACAACTGACTGGGATGCACCAACACCCCAAAAAATATAGATTTACAAATGATATATCAGACTTTTCTTAAGTCTGCAAATTACATACATCATCAACAAGAAACCCTTGTTTTTGTCCCAAATCACTGAAGCTCAGAGCTTCAACACACTATCTCAGATCCTCAATTTGTCCACAGGCACATCATTATTATGTTCATCAGCCTCTCATTCTGTCATCTCTGCTCAACAACTTGCCACAGTCATGTCATTATCAAGTCAAACTGCTCATCATGTCACTCTGTCTATCATCAACTTGTCCACTATCTTGTCATCATGTCACCAATCATATCAATGTCCTCAATGTTTGCTCATATCCACAAAGTCTGCTCATAAAAGAAATACTTCAAGAAATCCTCACACCTGTTGTTTCTATACTCCCCATAATCTTGAATTTATTCATAGCATATACTCGAATTCTAAATATTACTGTACCCTCTTTACTGATGCTGCCTTGGACTTCCCTAAAATCAGAAGAATAAAAGACATACAAACTTCTCTTCTACTGCTGCTTCCCTTAGTCTTTCATATACCCAAAAATCAAAACCAGTATCACCAATAAATATCTCACTTCATCTTTGGATGTAGCTACTACCCGAATAACTTAGAGCTCAACCATATCCCATCTTCTCCACTCCACCATTGTGGCTCCCTCAGTAATCTCACCAGAGATCAGAACTATATATCCATGCTTACTCATCCAAATGAGATTGTGAGGCCTCTTATTTATACTTTTTTTATAATATTTTTGAAGGCCGACCTGTCATGATTGATAAAGGAAATTTTATTTTTAATCATAATCTGAAGCCGACTTGTCTTTATTGAATTTTTATTTATAAAAATATTTTTGGAGAATATTGAGGAGATGACTTTGCATTTGATTATAACCTTGATTGAAATCTTCTTTTAGCATATTGATATCTTTTTGTTTCACATAAATTGATCAAGTTTCACGTCACCTTTAACAAGAGGATTCTTCTTTGTCACATTACCACTGCCATAGTTCTTAGTGGGGTTACACATGATCGGCAAGAGCACGAAGACAAAGTAATTGGACTCCAACAACGAATGTGTGGGATTAAGATCCAAAGGCACCATATGCAAGATTTTTTAGGACTCTTTAAAGGTTATCATATGACTTTCAATCAAGATGAATCTAGATATTTTCCATGGAATTCAATCCCATCGCCAATTGGTAGCATGGACCATCACCAAGGGTTCCATGGCCCCATCAAACCACAAAATGGGTCATTTGACCCATTTGGTGTTCTAATGCTTATATCAATCCATGTCATCAATATTTGTCACTTCTTGTCATATCATCATCCTTTATCTTACCTTTGTCATTAATGATTTGTCATCAATGATAACCTTGCTCATCAATCTCCCCCTTTGTCATTGATGGCAACCTTTTCAAGAACTCTCCCCCTTTGACATTAATGACAAAGGGTCAAATACTTGTCCATCAAGGACTTCACAATGCCCCCAAAAAAATGAGTTTTGAATGCTTCTTTATTTGACTGCTCCCCCTATCTGATATGCTGCTATACTTGTACTGAAATTGGATTCCCTTTGTTTCTTGGATTTCCCTGAGAACTTGATTCTTACTATCACATAAGTACGTTTTGACTAAGTAATATACTCCCCCTATGTCTGAGCATTTATCAAAAAGTTGTTTCTCAATCAGTGTCTACACCCTTTATCGATTAGCACTCTAGTTCTGGCTACTTTTGTCTTTGTCTGAAGCCTTCTTATTGCTTTAACTGTATTGTGAACCTCAAAAAATAGGATTGAACAATTTTACATACAAAATTGTCTTGTGCTGCTCTCCCCCTTTGACTGTGACTTTAAGCACTTATTGATTTTCTCAAATTTGTCAATACACAGTCTTCAACATTTTCAGACAGATTTATTCATTTTTCCAATTCTTCATCCTAACTTAATCAATGGGGCTATCATAAACAGAGAGTTTCTTCTACAACATCACTTAAAATTGTGCAGATACATCTTCCATACTTCATCACTTCTCATGCCATTATGCCTGTGTGTACCTTTACTACCCTTACGTGCATTCTGGAGGCCCTACGGGCATTTTCCCCAATCCTGGCGTGCATTTTAATATACTTGGAGGTCATTTTGTAAATCCCTACGAGCATTTTATGTTGTTTGCTGGCATATCTTCACTGCCTGCGAGCATTCTTAAACTTGTTGCGGGCATTTTAAATGGACCTTTCATTTCTTCGGGCATATTCACCTCTGCAGACAATTTTATTTCATATGAGGGCATTTACTTATTCCTGGCAGACATTTCTCCTTTTCATGCATCCATTACGGGCATATTTTTTTGATGTGTGGACATAATTCTACTCAGGCCTGCGGATGTTTTTGAGATCTGTGTGCATTTATTGATATTACCTTCATACATGCGAGCATATTCTTAGTCAGTGTGGGAATTTCTCCATTATTTCAAGACCCTGCGGGAATCTACCTTCTTTAGTGTGTGCCTAAACTGAATCTAGCGGGCATTTACACTATATGTTGCGAGCAGTTTCTTCATTTTCTTCACTTCCTTGAAATCTTGGCGAGCATTCTAGCAAATTTCATGTCTGCGGTCATTTGTCAATGTATCCCATTGACATGGTCACATCTCCAGGCATGTTTTCACCCCCTTCATAAACTATGCTTGCCCTTTATTTACTACCTCTACGTGCATTTTAACCTTCCATATCAAAGCTGAGGACATGTTCTTTAATTCCTACAGGCATTCCTTGCTGGCATGGTTGGACATTTAATCACTTGAGCGGGCATATTACTTCCACTTACTAACTATATCAGCTTAGTCAGTTCCACCCTTAATGCTACTATAATAGATGTATCTAGTAAATTCATAAAAGGTAAGCATGCATCAATAGTAGTCCTAAACATCATAACGTTCTTTTACTTGATTTGTTTTTCTTTGCTGACCATAATGCTCCCCCTATCAACATGCATCCTTTTTTTTAGTCACACAAGCCAAATTTGTATTACCTCTGATTGTTTTTTTAAACTTCATGCTTGCTTTGTATTTTCTCTCCTTCTATCTGTGTATACAATCATGATCCTAGGATCTGTCTTTTTGCTTGGAGTAGTCATTATTTTCTCTTGAGTCCATTCTCCAAACTCCATGGAATCAAGGTGTACTGAGTTTTTTTGAAAGACCTCAGTCTTGGCCCACCATATGGCGGCCACCTTTACTGCACTGATCAAATTCATTCATTGGACATTGGACCATCTAGCCCTCCATTTGGTTGCTTGCCGCTTTGATTTGACTTCTAAATTGATGATATCATTCCTAGCCTAATTGTAAGAGAAACCCTAACGTCACTTAGAAGGACCTTCTAGGAGGTCTTTGAGAGGATATAAGAACTAGTATAGCCTTTGTTGAGAGTGTTGTCTTTATGGCACTTTGAGCTCTGTTTTGGTACGATTGATCTAGGGTTTTCAGGCACACGTGTTTATGATGTCAATGGTTTTTAAGGTTGTCTCTACTTGAGAGTTATTTTTTTTTTGGGTAAACAAGCAACACCCAACCTGTCCTTACTTAGCATTGTCCTTTATGAGGGTTTCTATAGCAATTTTGGTTCTCACTCCTTCACGCATGTGTGTCCATACTGCTGCTTGTTGTGGCTGCATTTTTTACCGTGTTGATTGTCTTTGACTGTTTTGAGGGATACTTGGTATGCTTGTTGATTTTTTGGGCATGATATTGACGGTGCCGTACCTCTTTGAGTGGTTGGTTCTTCGATCGTACTTGTATGTCTTTTTTGTCAACATTTATGGTCCGTCTCTCTCTCATGTATGTTTATGCCCTTGACTAAGGGTCAGTTTGTTCGAGTTGTTGACTTGCCTCTGAGAGGTAATATTTGGACTGAAAGTTAAAATCTGAGTACATTAAGGAAGGTTATTCCCATCATGTGATTCATCAGATGTGATTTTGTCATGTTTGTTCTGCGATTTTGCTACGTTGATTGTCTTTGACTGCTTGAGGGCTACTGTGGCATGCTAGTGGAAAGCCACATGCTGCTTCCACAGTCCAGGGTGACCGTGGAAGGTCACAATCTATGCCTCGTCAAGTAAATGTTAAATATAGTAAATAAATATGACTACAATAACAAAATGTTTCGATTTTTTCTGTTAACATTCGATTTTCACTGTTACCATTCATTTTTTCTATGATTATTGTGAATATTTCCATATGATAACATGCTTATTACACTGTGGTAGGGGTTTGCTCATGGCCAAGGAGCTGAACATGTATCTTATCCTTCGGAGGTAAAAGTATATATTATTGCAATGTCTCTTTTTTGTTTATGTTACAATTATTGACTCAACTAAATATAGTAACTAAATATGACTGCAATAACTAGAAACTCCAACCCCATAATATTTCCATGTGACAACATGCTTATTGCACTGTGGCAGGGGTCTTCCCATGATCGTCATGGAACAGAACGTGTGTCCTCTACTTCTGAGGTGAAAATGAATATTATTGTAGTATCTCTTTTTTTATTATGTTACAATTATTTTCATAACGTTTATTTATTGATTTATTGTGTCAGGGTGGCGCCAGTGGAAAGGCACCTCCTACTTCCATGGTCCAGGGTGACCGTGGAAGGTCACACTCTGTGCCCCGCCAGGTAAGTGTTAAATATAATAACTAAATGTTTTGATTTTTTCTGTTAGCATTCGATTTCCACCGTTGACATTCGCTTTTTTCATGCTTATTATGAATATTTCCATGTGATAACATGCTTTTTACACTGTTATGCTTATCTCATTTTTGTTTATGTTGAAATTATTGACTCAACTTTTATTGATTGATTTATTTTGTCAGGGTAGCGGCATTGGAAAACCACATGTTGCTTCCACGATCCAGGGTGACCGTGGAAGTTCACAAGATATGCCTGGTCAGGTAAATGTAAAATATAGTAAATAAATATGACTACAATAACTAAATATTTCGATTTTTCCTGTTAACAATCAATTTTCACTGTTACAATTCACTTTTTTCGTGATTATTAGGAATATTTCCATATGATAACATGCTTATTACACTGTGGCAGGGGTCTTCTCATCGCCATGGATCAGAACATGTATCTTCTCCTTCGGAGGTAAAAGTAAATATTATTGCAATATCTCATTTTTGTTTATGTTAAAATTATTGACTCAACTAAATATAGTAACTAAATATGACTACAATAACTAGAAATTCCAACCCCAAAATATTTCCATGTGACAACATGCTTATTACACTATGGAAGGGGTCTACCCATGATCGTCATGGAACAGAACGTGTGTCCTCTACTTCTGAGGTAGAAATACATATTATTGCAATATCTCACTTTTTATTATCTTACAATTATTTTCATAACGTTTATTTATTGATTTATTGTGTCAGAGTGGTACCAGTGGAAAGGCACCTGCTCCTTCCATGGTCCAGGGTGACCGTGGAAGGTCACACTCTATGCCCCGTCAGGTAAGTGTTAAATATAATAACTAAATGTTTCGATTTTTTCTATTAACATTCAATTTCCACTGTTGACATTCACATTTTTCTGTGCTTATGATGAATTATTGATTGATTTATCGTGTCAGGGTGAGGACCGTGGAAAGGCACCTGCTACTTCCACGGTCCAGGATGACCGTGGACAGTCACCCACTAGAAGTAGATCCGTACGAGGTGACCGTGGGAAGTCACCGACCACAACACCGCATCTGTTAAGTGTCAGTTCTTAATAGTAACTAAATTTCATTACAATAACAATGTTTGAATGATGTTAAAATTAATTTTCTTAATTTTATTGTTTGATGAATTTAGTCCAGTGCACTTGATTTGGGTGATGAGGAGCTTGAGGATGAAATTTACTATTCCATAGATCCAATGGAAACTATAAAGAAGGCCTTGAAAAAGGAAAACATAGAAATGCTTTCCTTGGCTCGCATAAGGCCCATGACACAGGAGATCAAGGAAAGGATTGAAGAGCTGAAACAACAAATAAAATATTATGGGGTAAGTGGCATATTCACATTTTTTTAAGCTATGACATGATTTCATATATGATATTATGTTTTCTATTTTTCCAAGTGATTTGATAAAGTAAGGTTTTTCGTTTGTAGGAGTTTTTACAATCCGTGACTAGAGAAACTGCCGAGACAGGTATAGGTAGCAGTGATGCTCCAATGCATCAACAACGTCGACAAAGAAATGTACCAAAGAGAATTTTTTACACTCCTTCGGTTGGCCTCGAATCCATTGATGAGGGCACTGATTTTGATCGGCATGACATATCGGAGCATGATGAGATGAAGCCTAGGACTCCACATGACTTTGGAAATGAACGTACTATAGATGACCAGGATACTTTTCCTGGAGCAGCACGAGTTAAAAGCACTGGATCACTATATCTCACCTTTCAGGTGGATGACGCTTATGTTCCGATCAAGATTCAAAAGATTGTAGGTATTTATTAATTAATTTATTCATTTTAATCATGAAATTGAAATGGACATACATTGAAAATATAATAAATTAATGGATTACACATTTGTGCAGGAAATAATGTTTTCTACAGGAATTTGAATGGCAAAGCATTGGAACTGTTTGGCCCCACCATTCGCACATGGTGGAATAGCCAAGATAGCGCAAAGAGAGATGAATTGATAGACTACATGGTAAACTTGTTCGGCAATACATTCAACAAGAAAGTGGTTGCAAAGTTAGTCGGCGATAATTTAAAATATACCAGGGCCCAATATAGGGATAAATTGCAACTTGACCTCAAGCATGAGCACCCTCCCATGGTTCCGGAGAAAGAAAAACAGAAATCAAAGAAAAAGTAGATGTATAAATTCAAGACTTGTATTTGGATGTATATCAATGTTGTTAGTTTGAAACATTGTTTATATGAATTACCTAATTATGCTTCAATGTTTTTATGTTTTGATGACTAGCCTAGTTATGCATGAATGTTTATATGTTTTCTATGTAAACAACATCATTTATTGGGTATGGGGAATTGAGAGCGATGTGAGGGGGGGGAGTGGCCAATTGAGCTTCCACATTCATGTGGTTGGCCTTGTTCAGTAGAGAATATAAAACTATTCTCGAAACATAGAGGAGCTCGATAAGGTATAAATACTCTTTTATTACTATGTATTAAAGATGGTTGTAACTTTTTAAATGCATGTCTATTTCTTAAAATATTGTTAAGAAATTTAACATTTCACGGTTCATTGATTTCTACAGGACTTTGTAGTAGGATTTAAATGACTTTTTATTTGCTTATATATTATTTACTCATATAAAAATTCCGTCTTTGATGATTTATGCGGGTCTTGGTGACGGAAATGCATCTCGTGGACAACTCTTATCAAGTTGTATGGGAAAATGGATCTAGCGAAAGGACAATGATAAGGTAAGGGTTTTGACGTGTTCTTTATCCTTAATGTGTTTGTATTTATCCTTAAATTCTATTTCATTCTATTAAGATACAAGAGATACAACCAATAGTAAATAACTACTTTTAGACTATCATCCAAACTAGGAGACAACCTTCTACATAAAACAAAAAAGCTTCTTAGTAACGTAAGAATATGTTTTCTAATGGGAAATCCGTGGTATCTTAGGCCACATACCGAGGTTACAAGTCCCAGTATCATCTTATCCAAACGAAAGTGCTTGCATTATGTGATTTCTCTTCTTCCTTTAACTTTGATTTAAAATAGAAAAGTATTATATTTAGCTTAAGTTCAACACCACAAGAAGCCATCAAATAAACCTACTTCAAAAATTATAAAAAAGGGAATACTGGGAGAGTATCATCAAGTCTGGTGTTTCTATTTCTCTCGTGAAGCTCAGTACATGCCTTAGGAAATTAAAAACAAAATAACAAAGATATGAGAACTATAGGTCAGAATCCAAGAGCTCGTAACTCATTATCTGATTTTTTGGTCTTCTTGTTGGTTGATACATCTACATGAGAATGTCTACCCTTCAACTACCCCCAATTAGGATCCAAGGATTGGTGATTGCATGCTGCGTTGGTAGCTTGCTACTTTGGGATAGCTGATTCATCTCATCTACAATTGCCTCTCTTATTCACCATAACATTATTCATGGCAACCTAGTATCTATGTAACTTTAGCATCATGTCAAGGATGTTCTTGATTTCCTTCCAACCCTTATTTTCTCCATCCTTCCCACTTTACTCCTACTGATTTTTATCTCAAATTTTTTTAAATGAATGAAAACTTGAGGATGAGGATTTGAATTTATCATCTGAGTTGCAAGAATTAATATAGGAGGGTGGTGAGATATATAGGTTACACGTGCCTTCAATATGTTGTCCTTTCATTTAGCATAGTTTCCTAATGATATATAATTCTTGTTATTTTGTTTCCATGTAACCGAGTCGTTCCTATTCCTCATCAAGGCGTGATCATTAGCCTTAGCACTTGTGAGTGTGTGGTTTCAAAATATAGTGAGAGATAAATAAATAGATTTTATATGAACATCCAAAGATGACCAAATGGGGTCAATGAGAATTCCAATTGCATCATCATCAAGTACAAAGACTAGTCATCAAAGTTCCATTTGGAATGCATGAGAAAGTAGCCCAAAAAAATCACACAAACATGTTTTGCATTTTTATGTTTGTATCGTATGTTTGTTATTGTATTTCTTTTGCATTAGCCAGATCATCTTCTATATTTATTTTATATTATGAAATTTCCTATTTGGATACATAAGTTCTTGGATTGTAGTGATGATTGATTTTTATTATTGTAACGTTTATGTATCTGTAAAATTTGAAGGTTTATGGTTTTGGGTTTATCAAAAGCCAACTAGTAAGTGAAGAAGGATTCCCCACTCTTGGTCAAGATGGAAATATTCAGCTGGGAGATGGAAAATCAACAGTCTAGATGGATGAGACCATAATATTGTTTGTTGAGTTAGGGGAGATGCAATATTTAGGAAATTTTGTTCTCTACAACTTCGACACAAACATTGTTTGGCAAAGTTTTGCATCTACAATGGACACACTACTACTAGGACAAGAATTGACACAAGATTTAAACCTAACCAACTGTAATTCTTCTACAAATGTATATATACGTTGTTAATTTCTCAAAATGATGCAAAAGCTAGAATATCTAATGATTGAATTGAATTACAATATCCCTTAAGAATATTTCAATTATTCATACTCGCTAGGGCCCAAGAAAAGCAATGTGATTGGTTCTGTGGTTGCTTTCCTCAATCTGTTTGGAATTTTTATCACTAAATATGGTGAGCCCTTCATAAATTGATATGTCTAGATATTTAAAGGTAGCATATAAAGTGATGTTATTACATGAGGAGTGTCTCCAAGGAAATTATGATATGGTTTCTAAACTACAAATTGCATGCTCAACTGTGCAACCTACTTCTCAGTGCCAAAAGGTAATTTATGATGAATTTTTTTCTACATGAGATCATTCCTAGTAATAGAATAGAAATAAGTTGTCAATTTTTTGTTGATTAACATGTCTCTTTCCTATCATGCGCTCAAGGGACTGTTTTTATCTTATGGGCATATTTGATACTAACTTGACCGATTTTGGCCATGCTTGAGGTGGTTGCATAAGAAGGATCAAATTTTCACATTCACCTCTTCCAATAATGAGCAACATCAAAACAAATTACCACTAGTTGGCACTACAAAGATCCTCCACGGATTTTCCAGGTGAACAACTACTATTTTTCTTTGGGGTTGAGTTTTTTTTATTATTTATTTATTTTTCAATAAAGAAGAATTCAGTGCACCTTATGTTTTTTGTAGTATGATGAATTCTCACTAGTATCTCTTCACATGTAGTAGAGAAAGTGATGTTATTTAACGAGGAGTGTCTCCAAGGCAATTATGATATGGTTTCTAAACTAGAAATTGCATGCTCAACTGTGGAACCTTCTTCTGATCAATGCCAAAAGGTGATCTATGATGAATTTTTTGTTATATGAGATCATGCATATTAAAATAATAGAAATAAGTTGTCAATTCTTTGTTGATTAACATGTCTCTTTCCTATCATCTGCTCAAGGGATTTTTCTTTTTCTTTTCGGCATATTTGGTACTAACTTTGACCGATTTTGGCCATGCTTGAGGTGGTTGCATAAGAAGGATCAGTTTTTCATTTTCATCTCTTCCAGTAATGTGCAAATTCAAAATAGCTTACCACCAGTTGGCACTACAAAGAGCCTACAAATATTTTCTAGGTGAACAACTACTCTTTTCCCCTAGGGATTGAGTTAAGGTCAGTATAATGTTCCATATCCTATATGTATGTACAATATTAAAAACTTTTCCAGTGGAACTTATTGTACAAAATGCATGTGACAACCTGTTCCAACTTACACGATTGTAGAATCTCTTCCTCCCTTAAGGAACTGAATCTGATCCCAACCTAACATTCCCACAATTTCCAACCAATTTCCATGTCTTTTGGTTAAAGGTGGTTACCATATTGAAAAGAAAAAAACATGAAACATGGGGATTCATAGCACAAAAACTATCATGGATTACTTCATCCTCCTAGGAACATTATGGGGCATTAACAACAACAGTATAAACAACTAAATCTGTCGGTTAGAAACTAAAAATATCCATGCTTTCACTAGATTTGTATCAAATCTGGCTCAAACTTCAGTGTTATTGTGACAATTTTAGATCCCAAAACAGCTAAAGATTACACCAAATTGAAATGTTTTGGGCATGAAATCCACTGCTAATGCTAGTTTTGCATTCAATTTGTTGTAACTTGTAAGCATTCATTTCTAACCTCATTTGCTCATGAAATGTTTAAGCATTTATATGTTGACTTTACAATTAGATCAATCAAAGGAGATATACCAGATCAATCTCTTTTTCATTCTCTTCTTTTGCACTTGAAAAATCTAAAAACCATGATAAACTCACCATCAATTTCATTTAATCATCTTTGTTCTCAGAAAAGATGGTAAGCTCTTGTCCAATGCCAAAATTCACTAATATAATGTCACCTAGCTTGGACATTTAGGTTATACTCAGAAGACATTAGTTTCCACAGTTTTTAATTTATTTTTTTAACTTCCAGGTATCGTCGATATATCAACGACATTTCGTCAAAGGTATAGCAAAACCGTGGAAATGCACCAGCCTTCTTTTGGTCTATTCGACGAACGTTCGTCGATAGTTGCGTCGAAACATCATCGCATGAGTAGAAAAATCGTCGCAGCCTCTGGCTTTTTTTTAGTTTGTTCGTGGAAACCAGGGAAAGGCACCTTACTTCTTTTGGTTTGTTCGACGAACGTTCATCGATAGTTGCGTCGAAACATCGTCGCAGGTATAGCAAAACCATCACAGCCTCCAGTTTTGTTTTGGTATGTTCGACGAACAACCATTGATAGAGCGACGGTGTTTCGTGGAAGCAAATTTCTGTGCAATGCTTTTTCGACATATTTTCGTCGTTATAGGGACGAATGTTCGTCGATGGAGAGACGGTTTGTAGAAAATGGATAAAAAAAATCATTTTCAATACCACCTTATAGAAGACACGTGGTGACCACTTTTCGTCTCTATTGTGAAGGCTTTCCCAGTTCTTCGTTATATCCACGAAACAGGTTCCATGCAAAATCATGCCCATGATCGTCACAATTGAGACAACAAAATGTGGCAATATCAACGCAAAACCGTGGAAGATTTCCTAAAATGTGCTAGTGATGAAATGATTATTTGTAATTAAATAATTAGGAATAATTAAATATGGATCAAATGATAGACTAGGAGTCATTAACTAGTCAACTCCACCAGCACCCACTAAAATCAATATTGGAATCCTAGCATCAGGGGACATCTAAGAGTAAAATGTGGGAAGTATGTGCACTCTCATCAGAGAGTGACACATGGTTGGGTGAATATTTGTATTAAATAATTTTGCATAAAAGAGTATTTTTGCATGGGGCAACATGTGTCTCAGAGGATTTTTCTATTTAAGCAAGAGGTAAGGAAGGGAAAGGGGATGGCTCCTTAATGCTGGATGATCGCCGGAATGGAAAAGGAATTATGATTGTGATTTCTATTGTCAGTTTGGCTAAGGATTTTGGTGAGGGGGATCTCATGTCTAAATCCTTGCGATTGTGTATCCTCTACGACCTTAGAGGCTCGGGGGTAGCTATGCGACTGATTGCATAAGCCTGCGGTTGGGTGATGAAGCTAATGATTACTTCTCATGTGTTTAAACAAGCCTTTACTTGCGGAATCCAACTTAGGACATGGTCGGCAATGGAAAAGCTGGATCAGATTGATGAAATCGACTCCTCCTTCAGCAGTGGAATCGACCTACGGTTGACAGGTTCATTGTTTCATTTTTTTATTTTCTAGTTCAAAACTTAAATCAATTTATTTTTGTACCAATTAAAATATTGATTTCATTTATATTATGCAACTAAATTTCATATTTAGTTTTAGGAATGTCCCATAAATGGGGGGTTCCTACAGCATTTTCTACACAATTTGGGCTCTTCATGTGTGGTAGCTAACTTTTTTATTAGATTGGGTGGAATCCACCTTCATAATGGTCCATATTCCCTCATGGGGGGTTCCCCACTTGGTGTTGACACAACTCAGGCTCCAATTTTTATAGATCCCTGATTTTTAGTTGATTGGGCATTTTGATAACCATGATGGTGGTTGCTTTCATGCAGGGGCTTATCAGGTGGGGTCTCTTTTTTTCTGATCAATGCTAGTGTCTCCTGTCATAGGTTCTTGCAAAATATTTTTCCTCTTAATATATGAACCATTGATAATTAAAAACAATATCACCTCTCTTCATGTTGCCTCGAAATTTTAAAAGTCAACATTCTTGCATTGGATTTCCCTCTTTATTTTATGTCCAAACTCTTTTTTTTTAATCTATTTCCTTGGTCCATCTCCAATCTACAGTAGTCTATAGGTCCATCTCTGAGCTTATTATGTTATTTTTTCCTTCACCAACTCCATATTTTAAGAGAAAATAGTGATATTTGTCTGATATAGACAAGTCAATCACGTAGACAAGTCAATCACGTAGACAAGTCAATCACATGACGAAATATGCCTCAAGTTATGGAGCATTCCTCTAAAAAAATTATTCCAAGTGTCTGAAGGGTCCAATAGAAGAAAAAAAAAAAACCTAGAGTGCTCCTCTAGAATGTGTGCATTCAACTCCTTGATATGTGTACACCATCTTTCAAGAATGAAGAAAACTAGTCTAAGTGTTCAAAATTCACACAGATAGCTTTTCCAAGTCATAAAGGATGGTTATCCCTCTCACACATGCCAATGACATGAGAACGTTTTCCTCCAAAGGCTCCCATATTAGTCCCTTTTTGTAACCATTGATTATATGGTTAGGGTTTGACAAATAACCATAAAGGAGTGTGATCCATGCAAAATGTAGTTGTTTCCTCATACTATCTGCAGCATCTATGTTTGATGTGGCTTAGTCACAAAATATTATACTTTCTTTCTCATTAGGTTTTGATTCACTTTCTAGGATTCATTTATCATTTAGATTTATACAAATATTGTAACACATTCCCATACTCTAACACTACCAAAAAGATAAGAATGTGCCCCCCTAAAGAAAATGTAGCCTAATAAGATTTATTCATTGCAATATACTACTCTAGTCCTTGTTAGCCTCGTTACTATTCCCATCTTTATTTTGTTGCAATAGCAAGAGCCATGAATGATGTTTTTAGTATTGAAAATTCAACTACAACATGTTGTCTCATTTTAATGATTGTAGGTACCACCAAATAGGTACTTGTTGGATCTATCTTCCTCAAGTGAGGAAGATAGACTAAAAGAGGTTGAAAGCAAGACGTCTATTACAAGATCTAACAGGTCAAGATCAACTAGAGGTGAAAAGGTAAGGAGAAAATTTCATAGACGCATGGAACATTTTATTTATGAAGGAGGATCACGTGATTATGATAATGCGAGCATATGTGACATTGAGTTTCCCTTGAGGTATAGACATCTTGTCAAACGATGGATACCCAAGGAGCTACCCCAAGTGGACACGGATTTCTTCCTCAATGGGAGGATTTATCGCATTGATCCATCGTCTTTATATGGATTGGGGCTATTTTCCATGGATGGCATAAAGGTCAAATATGGCACTGAAACTGAATTGATGGAGTATGTTTGACCATGCTACAAATACAATAACTGGTTTTTGTTGGTCTGATATATGCGAAGTATGTAGACATACGGAGTTGAAACAAATTACATACAACTACTGGACAACAATCTCAAAAAAGGAGCTACTATGTATATTGATGGAAGGCCAAAAGCTTCCGGAAATATTGCAGGGTTTATAAATAGTACGCAACCAGGGACAACACAAGCTACCCAATTTCATATTTGAGGGGCGTGAAGGAAATCGTGTATTCGTATGTGCAACAAAATAAATAGTCCCAGGTGAAGAGTTGTTGATCGATTACAATTTGAATCGAATAGATGCAGGGGTTTCTACTATGGGGGTAATTATCTTATACAACATTTAACTCAACCTTTGATCGATGACTTATTATTTTTCTCTTGCAACAATTTTAATTATATGTCATGCTTTTTATAATATACAAGCGGTTAATTATATGTCATGTTTTTCATTAATCACGTTTATTAGACATGGTTAAATGTGTACTTTTCAATTTTAATATGTCTTAATTCTTATATTGTGGTAGGGTAATCGTGGCCATATGCCACAAGCAAGTAGATCTAATGATGTAAACATCAATGTAATAGTAACCAAAATTCATGATTATATTACAGTTGTTAACATTTGACCTTTTTTATGCTTGTGAGCTCAATATTTCAAGATGATATCATGCTTATTATATTATGGCAAGGGGGTACTCAGAATACACCTGCAACTTCTGTTAAGGTAAACGTGACTGTCATATTAACACTAAAGTTTTTCTTCATTAATCACGTTTATTAGACATGGTTCAATTTTTACTTTTCAATATGAATATGTCTTGATTCTTGTATAATGGCAAGATGACAATGGGAAGTCACCAATGGTGTCACATCAAGTAAATGTTAACGTAATAGTACCTAATAGCATCAATGTAATAGTAACCACAATTCATGATTATATTACAACTGTTAACATTTGACCTTTTTTATGCTTATGAGATCAATATTTCAAGATGATATCATGCTTATTGTATTGTGGTAGGGGGGTACTCAGAACACACCTGCAACTTCTGGTCAAGTAAACGTGACTGTCATATTAACAACAACAAAAAATTCTTCATTAATCATGTTTATTAGACATGATTAAATTTTTACTTTTGAATATGAATATGTCTTGCTTCTTGTATCGTGGCAGGTTGACCATGGGAAGTCACCAATGGTGTCGCATCAACTAAATGATAGCGTAATAGTACCTAAACATGATCAAAGTAAACTTTTTTTTTATTATATGCATTTTATTTTTTTTACATGAATTTTTGTAATGATAAAATAAATTAACTACTTTTATTGATTGATGTTTGTAGAGCACACCACATCAAGATGATGAGGTGGTCGTTGAGAAAGATATCTTTTATTCAACTAACCCAATGGAAACTGTGAACAAGGCTTTGAAAAATTCTAATCAAGAACTTCTTAGACTGATTGTAATCAGACTCGGGACTGAAGAAATCAAAGCAAGAATTGATGACTCGAGGAAAAAAATAGAACAATACGGGGTAAGTGGCATCTTTGAAATATTGTACGAACTATAAAATATATTCATTTATGTTATTTTAGTTCTCTATTTTTTATATGAGCTAATCAATTAAATTTTTCTTTTTGTAAGACTTTTTGGAGATAACACTCGTGCATCGAGTACAAGCTGTAGAGGTCGGTATTGGTAGTAGCGATGGTTCAACACATCATCAATCTACCATACCAACGAGGCTATTTGACTCTCCTGACCAACAATTCCCTTTAGATTCTATGACCTCACAGGATGTTGTAGATTAGCAGGGCCCTTCACCCACTACTACTTCATAGGATGTTAGAGAGGACAATAGCATCGAATGTGAAAGGTTCTATCATGGAGTAATACGCGTGGTTAGCAAGGGATCATTTCCCGTTAGCCTCTTGGTGGACCAGGACTATGTTCCAATCAAGATACCGAAGATTGCAAGTATTATTTAATTAATTCAGTGTTTTTTTCATGTAATTCAAATCCACATACCTCAAATTATTTTTAATTAATGATCATATTGTTTTTGCAGGAAATAATGGTTTTAATAAGAACCTGCATGAGAAGGCGTTGTAGATTTTTGGGCCCACAATTCGTACACGATGGCATGCCAAAAATTAAAAGTTTAAATATGATATGATGGACCACATGGTCAACTTGTCTGGTGATACCTTCAACAAAAAAGGTGTCACCGCAATAGCTGGATTAAATTTGAAATATGTTAGGGCAGATTATAGAGACAATTTGCAAATTAACCATAAGTATGAGAATCCTCCGATGGTTCCATAGAAGGAGTGGAAGGGGCTCATGGATGATGCAAAGGAGAAGGCATTGAGAAAACAAGGAAAGACTCGGCTACTCGGTTCAAGAAGGTCTGACACATATCATATTTTCAATGAAAAATGTTCAATTTTTTTTTGTTTACTTTTAAATATATTTAAGTTGTGATATATAACATATTTGAAACCTTTCATAGGCTCCCCAACACCTCTAAAGCGACCAATTCAAGAGTAGAAAAACATGGGAAGCACAAACTAGGCCAGGGTGGATATCACAAACTAAGGGCACAAATTGTAAGAACCAAACGATCATTATTTGTAGCAAAAAAATTTATAACTGTAGCGAACAAATAATTGATTTATCACAAGCAATTTTCATGGTGTTATGCATTGCAGGGAAATGCTTTTCAAGAGGCAGCAACTGAAGAAGACTTGAGGCTCGGCTTCAAGTATAGTTTTCAACATGTGTTGGAATGTCGAAAAAGCTTGGGGAAAACCCCAATTTCCCCATTGATGCACACAGAGGTAAATAAAACCAATAAGCTCATCATCATAATGTAATTGTTTAATATATTCATGAATGATTACATCTAAAAATAAATGTCTTTGTTTTGTTTTCAGGGTGGGAGCAATAAAATCATCGAGGGTAGCAGTACCAAACAGGTACCACATGATGGTGGGGAGTTGCCTCATGGTGGTGGCGAGTAGCCTAGCCATTCAGGTATGTATGCTATAAAACAAAAGTATTTAATATGATTTTAAATATATAATTGATGACGTGAACTAATAAATTTTCTTCTGTGAATGGTAGAGCATGTACTTGTTCATGCTCAACTAGAAGAGGAACAAATGGCAAAACCAATGAACAATCCAGTTGTCTCAGCTAGTCATCCAATAGGTAAATATCATTCTAATGATATTGGAAATAATGAAATACGTATCTCAATAATAACTACGCATTTATATCTCTATGATTGTCTTGGTTTTTGCAGATGATGCCCCTCTCCAATGACCTCCACGCTACTAATCGATGTACCAGAATTATGGCAAGGGAGAGCATTCTCGCAAAATAAATAGAAAGAGAGGGCACAACAACTACAATGGGTCATCAAAGCGAAGATGATGTCCGCATCTTGGAATTTCTGAAAAGAAAACAAAAAAAATGTAGTTGTATACATTTAAGATTTGTATTTGACTGAGTAAAGAAATGAAATATTTATAGTTTTGTTACAAGTTTCTTGATTTAGTCAGTGCATGGTCATATTTTAGAATTGAGGTTTATAATGTGAATTTTATTGCTAAGTTCATATTTATGAATATGTGTGACATATTTCGAGGACTATGGTTATCCTCTAGGGGATGGCCACACCTTCCTGAGTTAACCTAAGGAAGATGAGATGACCATATCGTTTATAATTGGTTTAGATCTAATATATTCATGTTATCGTTATTTTAGCATTGTTTTCTTTCATTAACAACTTAGATCTGATATATATTGCTATTATTATTATTGTTTTTGTTTTCAGTACTTTAATGATTATTGCAGCTCTCTGTTTGATGGTACTACACTGATTAAAACAATTAATATACCTATATTTTTCCTTTTTAAAATTTATATGCGAAATGTTTGTTCACTTTGTTGCATAGCTTATTTTTGAATATGTGTGACATCTTCCGAGGACTATGGTTATCCTCAAGGGACTATCCACCCCTTGCTAAGTTAACCTGAGAAAGATGAGATGACCACATGAGATTCCTTATCCATTGATTATGATTATGAAATTCCACTCTTTGCATGAGACACATCATATGTATGACCACATATAGTTGAGAAGGCCGAGTAACCTACCCTCACGTTGACTTGATCTGCATGAGCCTAGTATGATGTTATGTTTCCTTGTTATGTTACGTTGACTTGCATGTTTATTTGTATGTGATTTCCACCCTTGTGTTGACCTTAAGAGCCCTCCTTAGGTTCCATCCACCATAGTGCTACCTTATATGACTTTTTTGGAGTACTTTGCTGTCATTTTTTATTGTGAGTTGGCCGTACTTTTGTGTCGCTACTATTTTTTATTTGTGAGGGTTGGATGATCTATTTTAGGGTCTTTTCCAATTCTAGGCTCTCTCCTTTCACAGGTATGTTGGTCTAGTTGAGTCTCATGCAAGTAACGTAATGCTAAGAGGTTGAAGTTTGTTTAGAAGAATATTTTTTGAGGATAAGGGAGGTCTGCCCTAACATCTGATGTTGAGTTTATAATTGGTTCATATATGATATATATTTGGTTCAAAATCTTATCCACATCATTTATTTTGTCATCAACATCAATTTTTTTTAAATACACAAAAATCATCGCTATATTGATGGAAAATACTTGGTCGTTCCTTTCCTGGGAAACGATATTCCGTGGCTATAGTGACGATAATATGTTTCTTATATAGAAAATTTGTCTCTCTGTGCATGACTAGTCATTTCTTTAGGAACGATTGGTTATCGTTGCAACGACGCCAGAATGTCGTTATCATACTATTCGGCGAAACACACTTTCCATGTTGGATTTTGAGGTGGAGGTACGAGGAAAAAGGTGGGGCCCAAATGATAGATGTAAAGTGGAGGGAGATTTGAGGTGTAAGAGTGGTGAGCTGAAAGTCCCTTCGAGTCATGTCATGGGAGGATACCACTTCTAGTTTCCTAGGGTGGTAACGCACCAATAGGGAGTAGTAAAGGAAAACCATGCTCAAGGAGGAGCGACCAATCATCAACGAATGCATGTCCTTGGTGGTTTCTAGGACAACGTGTGCTCATGTCACTTTTGGGGAAGGCACAATTTGTCAGTGCATTTTAGATCTCGACCATTGATCTAGATTATGCCTTTTCAACTTGCATGTATGTTTCCCTCCTTTAATATTCCTACACTTTATGGGTGTGCGCGATCTCTGGGTCATCAAATATCCTTTGGTCCAATAGTTGAGAAAGTTTAATGATATAGCGCTCATATTTAGGCTAGCTTTTGGTTGCCTCTTAGGCCTCCAATTCTTTCACTTAATCCTTTAGATCCTGAGAGCTAAAATGAACCGTGTATATTGTTCCAAATAACTTTGAGGGGGTATTTTCACATGGAGAAAAATCTCAATACTAATATAAAGGAAGGAAAAAAATTCTCAATGAAGATTTGAGCGAACTAAAGGAAATATATCAAAGCTTTGACAAAAATCCTGAAGAAACAAAGAATATCTTTATGGATTTGAAAGTTCAGTTGGAAGAGGAAAAATTGATTGAAGAAACGCTTAGAAGAGAATTGGAAGAAAAGAAGAATATATAGGAAGAACTGGAAGTTGAAATAGTCTCACTCAGAAAGGAATACAGAAGAAGGACATCTAGCAGAACTTTGGAAACATCACCAAAATATTGGATGAGATCATTAGCAACCAAAAACCATTCTATGATAATTTTGGTCTTGGATACAAACAAAATGATGTTGATAAGGGTTCAAGCACTATGATGACCGAAAGTGAAGAAAACAAAGAAGTTATGAAGATGTTATCAAGGGTTCCAAGCCTCTGAAGGAAGAACAAACCACTTGTACCTGGCTGTTGAATTATAATATCATATTAAAAAAAAAAATTGCAGATTTCTATATTTGAAGTCTCTAAAACTTTACGATGGAACTCTTCTCGAACAATGAAGCCCTAATAGCACTCAAAAAAAAATCCTAATTTCAAAAATCCATTATAAAATCCATGTTGAGCAAGGGCTAACTAGAAATGTTGAAAAGGAAAAGTTAAAGGATCATCCTGTCTGTTGTCTCAAGTTCTTTTTTATCCTCATTGAACTTGTTACTTAGGTCGTTATCCTCTTCTATGGGTTGAGGACTTGACCTTAGATTGTCCTATTCCTCTTCCATTGCATCTATATCAATGGCCACTGAGGGGGGGGCACTTGTTGTTCACCTACTTCCTCTTCCATATCTGTTGTTGTAGGATGACTTTCTATAACTACAGGATGACTTTATGAGGCTTCTAGTATACCTGTTGTTGTGGGATGGCCCTGTGTTGTAATTGCAGGATTTGAGGTTGTAGTATCTCCCCCAGTGGATACTTTGGTTCTCTATAACTTCATATTGGAAATTTTCCAATGCAAATCATCAATCTTCTTTCTTCTTTCCTCAGATAGTCGTTGGTACTTTATCATGCTAGCATAGAGTTGCTCCTTTTATGTCTGTACCTGCCTGAGCTCCTTAGTTTGTACTGGTTCTGTGGTGGGAATTTTTAATTTCTTCCTCGGGTTGGCTATCTCATTATCTTTTTTTCTCAATAAGTGATTTGATCTGAGATCCATCTAATGGGTCAGCTTCCAATGCAACCAAATTTTCCTCTAATGAATTATTGTGATTTTTTTTCTCCAATGGTCCACTTCTCCATCTTGTATAATTTCTCGAACTTTTCAAGGTCCAATCTAAGCTTTATTTCCTCTTTCTATGATTTGACTATCTCTATGCATATCATATCGTTAGTCTGCTTGTAGAAATCCAATTTTTCCAACTTACTAAACTCCTTGAAGGTGACAATGTGATCCTTGAATCTCCAATCACTCAACTTGATATGTTTGGCCACTTTAAGTTCAAGAACCAAAAATATGAGTGTGTCTTGTTGATGATTAGCAACTGATATTAATCTCCTCCCTATAGTTGGGATTTCTTATCTTATGTCTTTCACCATTTTTAATCCCTTCTCTCTGATATTTATGTAGCCAGTCTAAAGGTCTGTTTTCATAAGGACTGGTTATCCCGAGGATGATCCTTGTATCTTCTGGGGAATAGTGAATTCAATAGAGGGATAGCTAATGTACTGAATGAGAGGTATTCTTGGGAAATCTAGTTTTTCTGTCAGTTTAGTGATATCCATAGGAATTTCCACTGACTCTTACACATCCACCAATTCCTGCTCATCTCCTTTAATTGTTTTTCTAGCCCTTTTAGGGTCTGGGCCTTGCTCATCTTGATCAATGTCCATGTCTTGAATTTCTTTTTCCGATCTTTTCTATCCAATTAGTTGTTCTTGTCTTTCTTGCTCTCCAAAACATTTTAGATCCTCCTGGACCTCATCCTAGGTCTCCTTATTAGCTATTTTCTCCGAAAGTGGCCTGGATGTGCATGTATAGGATGAATTTTTATTCTCCTGCCTTTGATTAGATATAAACTGGTGTGG
The DNA here is from genome assembly GCA_027924585.1 of Larix kaempferi. Lineage (NCBI taxonomy): Eukaryota > Viridiplantae > Streptophyta > Pinopsida > Pinales > Pinaceae > Larix > Larix kaempferi. The sequence continues at coordinate 3,698,624 of BSBM01001067.1, forward strand.
ATCATAGGCTTCTTTCTCGGATTTCTCAAGGTTATTTTGGATCAAGTATTCTTCCACATATTGAGATGCATTTATCCCTCTTATGATAAGAGGCCCCACTTCCTTTCGTTATAAGAATGACCTATGTTGTCTAAAATGTCTAAAATGCAACTCATCTGAGTTCATTTCTTGCCTCACAAATTCCATGGAAAAGATTCTTGGGGTTAGAAAGATGGGCAATTTTTGTAACTCTTCCTCAATGCCATAAACCTTGATAATTGTGTGGTCTTCATAAAGGAACCAATCTCCCACTTGGATGTATGAGGTGAATTTTATATGTTTCTTGTTATCTTGCAGCATCCTTGGGGGTGAGCTACCATAAATCAGGTTGTATGCAATGATCATAACCCTATATCTAAATTCTGAGAGATCTGAATTGTCTTCTCTCCTGAGGATAAAATCAGTTCACTCATACACTGGAATTTGTGTTCCTTGTTCATCAGTGATTCTAAGTCCCGAGTGTTTAAAACTCTCAAAATTATAATAAAAGAACATGAAGAACAAATAAGGTGGGAATCTAAAGTACTCAATGGCAGGGAATTCCTCTAATTGTTCATGGATATTTTCAACTAGGTGGCTACAAAGGTAAAAATGAGGGGGATTCCTACTAGGTTCAGTGGTCAGCTTAAGAAGAATTCCTACGGTTAATTACTCCATAGACTTGTCATTTTCTAAACCCACAATTGTACACATGATAGAAATTGCCTTTCTAGAATTTTCAGAGAAAACAATAGTGTCATAAGGAGGTAGGGTAGTAGGTATGGTGATACTCGGCTCTAGGTGTTTGGATAGGAACCGATGATGCCCATATGGTCCTAGACCGTGAAATGCACTTGCTAGTGAACTTTCATTAAAAGTATAAGGGTCCAAAGACTCTGGTATGCAGAACATCCTTCTGAGTGCATATGGGGTGATATAACACAAGTCTTTAGACATATCAGGAGACAAAATTTTCCTCTTGGTGGGGGAATAATGCTTGGAACACCAAGACACAAATTCAGGGAAGAAAACAGACCTAGGGAAAGCGGTCCAGACAAAGTTTGAGTTCCACAGATTAATTCTATCCTCGTCAGCAAAGGCTAGGGTTTTTTTTTATTTAATGGTTTCATTCAAATCAGAATTAGTGATGATGGTATCAAATACATTGGCTTCTTGGTCATATACATGTTCTTCCTCTAAGAAACGAGAATTTACAAGTGTGACCTTAGGCTTGGGTTCCATCTTGAGCAGACTGGTTCAGTAAAATTTAGTGTAATTGGGGTAAATTTTACAGAATTAGGGATTTACTGAATTGATGGAAAAAAGGGGTTTTTATCATCGATGCTCGATAATCGTGAGAAAGGAAATACATGGATGACAACTGGGGCTGAGTCGGAACACTCAGATGCTTACTTGGACCATTCTATTTTGTGCAACTAGTTTACTTGGTACAATGGGAGTGTCGGGAGCACACTCAAGCTTGACAGAGAAATAATATTTTCCAAATTAGGTCAAAAATCCTTTTATCTATTCGAGGAAACACACTTTCCATGTTGGATTTTGAGGTGGAGGTACCAGGAAAAAGGTTGGGGACAAATGACAAATGCCAAGTGGAGGGAGATTTGAGGTGTAAGAGTGGTGAGCTGAACGTCCCTTCGAGTGATTTCATGGGTGGATACCACTTCTGGTTTCCTAGGGTGGTAACGCACCAGTAGCGAGTAGTAAAGGAAAACCATGCTCAAGGAGGCCCGACCAATCATCAACGAGTGCATGTCCTTGGTGGTTTCTAGGAAAATGTGCGCTCATGTCACTTTTGGGGAAGGCATAATTTGTCAGTGCATTTTAGATCTCAGCCATTGATCTATATCATGCCTTTTCAACTTGCACATATGTTTCCCTCCTTTAATATTCATACACTTTATGGGTTTGCACAATCTTTGGGCCATCAGATCTCCTTTGGTCCAATAGTTGAGCAACTTTAATGATATAGCGCTCATATTTAAGCTACTGATCACTAGCTTTTGGTCGCCTCTTAGGCCTCCAATTCTTTCACTTAATCCTTTAGATCCTGAGGGATAAAATGAACTATGTATATTGTGCCAAATAACTTCTAGGGGGTATTTCACATGGAGAAAAATATCAGTACTAATAGAAAGGAAGGAAAAAAAATTGCTCAATGAAGAGTTGAGTGAACTAAAGGAAAGCTATCAAAGATCTGGCAAAAATCCTGAAGAAACAAGGAAGATATTTATGGATTTAAAAGTTCAGTTGGAATAGGCGAAGGTGATTGAAGAAACACTAAGAAGAGAATTGGAAGAAAAGGAGAAGATATAGGAAGAACTGGAAGTTGAAATAGTCTCACTCAGAAAGGAATACAGAAGAAGGACATCTAGCAGAACTTTTGAATCATCACCAAAATATTGGATGAGATCATTAGCAACCAAAAACCATTTTATGATAAGTTTGGTCTTGGATACAAACAAAATGATGTTGATAAGGGTTCAAGCACTATGATGACCAAAAGTGAAGAAAAACAAAGAAGTTATGAAGATTCTATCAAGGGTTCCAAGCCTCTGAAGGAAGAACAAACCACTTCTACCTATCTGTTGAATTATAATATCATATTCAAAAAAAGAAAAAAAGTTGTAGATTTCTATATTTGAAGTCTCTAAAACTTTATGATGGAACTCTTCTCGAACAATGAAGCCCTAAAAGCACTCAAAAAATATCCTAATTTCAAAAATCTATTATAAAATCCATGTTAAGCAAGGGATAACTAGGGATTGAAATCCAGGGCGAAGGAGGAGGGAGGTTTCATGGTGAGATAGGGTTTGCAGGTTTGATCAGTTTTTGTAGGTTTCTGTCAGGGGCGGGATCTCGTACCTTCTCATCGGGGGAAGGGTACGTCGGTATGGGTGAACACATGGGTGGGGAGGAGTCGCCTCCTCCTCCAGGATTGGAAAAGGGAAAAGGTAAAGCTGCAGAGCAGGGGTCTGCTATCCTTGCGAGGAAGGGAGGAGAAGGGTCGAGTGGTTTGAGCAAAGACGCCCCTCCGAAAGGTGAGAACAGGAAACCAAGGAAATGTGTGCCGAAATTGAAAACGATTCCCAAGCTTCATATTCGCTTGAACCGGGTTCAAGAGGATATCCAGTATATGAAATATCATGCTCTCATAGGTAAATTTGTAGGAATCTGGCCGGCAGAGAAGGCTCTAGTTTGGTGGATTAATACAACCTGGAAACCTCAGGGCCATTATGATCTTCAGCTTGGTGCTAAAGGCTTCTTCACGATAATTTTATTTAATGGGGAAGATCGCTCTCGAATCTTCGACAATGGGCCTTACTTATTTAACTCTGCGAGCGTATACCTATGGCCATGGAAAGAAAGCTTCAATTCTGACAAGGAGAACCTGACCATTTCCCCGGTTTGGATCCATTTGTATTCCCTACCCTCAGAATATTGGAAAGAGGAAATCCTTACCGATATTGGCAATACGCTGGGAGTTTTTTTCAAAGTCTCAGAGCAGACAAAGTAGATGAGATACACCTTGTATGCCAGGATCTGTCTCTACATGGATATCTCTCAGGATTTGCCTGATGGGATTGAGCTCTCCTGGGATGACGAGGATTGGTTTCAAGCGATTGATTATGAACAGATCCCTTTCCAGTGCAGACGCTGCCATGAACATGGGAATCTTTTATGTGACTGCTCACTTAACAAAAAGCTTGGTGGGGATAACAATATCAAAGGAAAATATGCAGAAGGGTTCACCAAAGTGGGTACCAAGAAGAGATCGACCAAGAGAGTAGCAGGACCCGAGATTAAAAAAAAACTCAAATCCATAACACGTCGAAGTGCTGCAACCAGAGAAAGTAAGTGAAACCCCGAAGGAATATTAGAGCCAAGAAAATCAAGTTTCATATCCACCCCCTTCTTCTTCAGACAAATCAACCCAAGAAACAGAAAAAGAAGTAATAATGACGGAGGCACCCCTACCAGGTGAAGAAGGTGAAGAAATGGACTTAGGAGAGTTGGATTTGGAGGGCATGGAGGCGGTTGTTTCTACAAAAATCCCAGACTCCATACCGCAAAAGCATGTTTCCTTGCTGGAGAAAGCAATTTTAAAGACAAAGAACTTCAAGTATTTAGGCATAGCCTCGGAATCCCTCGAGGAAATGGAAGGAAAAAAGAAAGGTAGAAAGGAAAAACGGGGAAGACACAACAATGTTCAGAGAATCCAACTGGTAGGGGAAAATTTGGTTGCCTCGGGACAATATCCTACCATTGATGCATCCCTCGTCTCATCTCCCAAGAAGTTATAAGATGCGGATCACATCCTGGAACATAAGAGGCTGTAACAGCCCTATGAAGATTCATCTTCTAGAAAGGAAAATCGAGATTGAAAAGCCGGTCATAGTGGTTCTTCAAGAAACTAAATGTTCAAAAGTAGAGCTAAGAGTTATAGTAAGAAAGTATGGCCCATTTGTTAGGTCATGGAAACTTATGCTAGAGGAGAAACTAGAGGGATAGGTATTCTGTGGAATCCGAAGGAGGTGGCCCTTACAGGCTTTCTTGCCTCTCAATTTATCCTCTTCGACACCTTCCATGTTTTTGGTACAAAGATTCGGGGCTTTCTATCCAACATTTATGGGCCTTCCGTAGCCAATCATAAACCCACCTTCTTGGACCCTCTACACACCTTAAAAGCGGTGGTTGGTCCTCATCCTTGGATTCTACAGGGGGACTTCAACTTGATTCGCACTCTAGAGGAGAAAAAAGGTGGAATCCGGCAGCTGAATCCCATAAATGATCACTTTAATGAATTTATCGAAGCTCTTGAGCTAGTTGATATTCAGACGACTAACAGTATTTTCAACTGGAATAGTAAGCAGACATGGGATAGGTGCATCGCTTGTCGCTTAGACTGTTTCCTAGTTTCGAAATCTGTTATGTTGGCAGGAGGTGAGCTGATAGCAGTAGTACTTCCCTCTGCTGGATCTGATCATTGGTCGATAAGTATGGACTGGTCGAGGGTAGGGGAGAACCTTCGTAGACCTTTCAAGTTTGAACAGTTTTGGCTGCTCCACCCGGATTTTCTGGAGAAAATTCATCATTGGTGGACAAATCTATCCCCCATTAAGCGTACTCTCATGTACCAGTTCCAACAAACACTCAAGCTTCTAAAAGGGAAAATCAAGCGTTGGAACTCGGACTCCTTCGGAATATTTTCCAAGAGAAAAAACGGTTGGACCAAAAGATGCAAGAGGTACAATAGAGAGGTATGACCCAGGGCTATACTGAGGAGGTGATATCTCAGGAGCGGTGCCTTCTTCAAGAGCTTAACTCATGAGAGAAGCAAGAAGAAATCCTTTGGAATCAGAAGTCAAGAAATCGGTGGTTGGAAGAAGGGGAAGGCAACACCAAGTTCTTCCACAAGGCCGCTATCCAACATTGCCAAGGGAATCTCATGGTGTGGAAAAAGCGAGCAGATGGTACAGATGCTGAAACTCAAGGGGATTTGGAACTTACCCTGAATGACTTCTTCGTTGAACTCCTGGAGGAACTTGACATCAATCGGTGCGAGGCTCAAACTCAGGTGTTTCAACAGATACCGAGGGTCATAATGGATGATCACAACCTCATGCTAATGAATCCCATAGACATGGAGGAACTAGAGCCAGCGGTCAAACAAATGGCAGCGGATAAATCCCCAGGACCAGATAGGTTCACCATGAATTTCTTTCACTCTTGTTGGGATTGGCTAAAAGATGAAGTGTTTCCCCTAGTCGAGGATTCCAGAAAGATGGGAAGTATTTTGAAAGCCCTCAATGCCACCTTCCTAACACTTATACCCAAAGAAACTAGCACGGAGGACCCCTAAAAATTTAGACTGATTTCCCTATGCAATGCCATTTACAAGATCATCACCAAAGTAATTACCAACAGACTTCGCCCTCTCCTCCTGCTTCTCATCTCCCCTAAGCAAGCCATATTTGTGGAAGGTAGGAAGATTATGGATGGCATCATTTTGGTGCACGAAACTATCCACTCCTTGAAGACGAGAAAATTCCAAGTATGTTGCTAAAACTTGATCTATCTAAAGCTTATAACAAACTTAACTGGAAATTCTTAGCAGGAGTCCTCAGGACCTTCGGTTTTGCAGATAAATGGATAGACTGGGTGATGAGTCTTGTATCCTCAGCCTTCTTCTCGATCCTGGTTAATGGCACCCCATCACAACCCTTCCAGTATTCACGGGGAATCCGCTATGGAGATCCCTTGTCATCCTTCCTTTTCATTATCATTGCAGAGGGGCTAGGTTGTATGTTGAAGGCTATGCAAAGAGAGGAACAAATTCGTGGGCTTATCCTCAATGAAGGGATGGATCCCCAAACACATCAACAATTTGTTGATGACACCATATTCCTCTACTGTTCAGGAATCTAGAGGCATAAAGAAAGGGATGGATATTTTTCCTAGAGGCCAGTGGATTAGAAATCAATAAATATAAATCTTAGGTGTACTTCTTCAACACATTGAAAATCACCAGATGAATCATCCTCCAGATTTTAGAATTCTCAGAAGGTCTGCTAGCCTCCAAGTACTTGGGCACTCCTTATTAGTTTTTCAAAAATTTCAATCTGATCTAGGATCTTAACTTAGAGAATAACATGTACATCATATAAATCATGGACACAATAATGCAAGCACACAAGAGACACAGAGTTTCACCAGGGAAAACCAAGAAGGTGAAAAAACCCCGCAACTTCCTCAGAGATAGATAGAGAAATGATACAACCCAAGTACAAGAGATAGTCTTCTACTAGCAGCAGCTTCTCCTCCTCCACAAGTGCGTCACTCTCCAATGAGAGTATGAGAGAGAAAGTGAATGATCAAATAAAGTGCCTCCCGCACTCTATTTATACTTGAATTGACTTGCCTAATAACCTTTACTAGGTCGGCCTTAACTTAACCACATAACATAATACTGATTGGGCCAACCCCCAATAGGGTGGTCTAATAACCCTTTGACCCACATGACTTATACAGGGCCGACCCCACCAAGGTGGTCTAATAACCCATCAAGTATAAGTTACGACACTTACAATATAAACGACGACACTCTCGTATAGAGTAATAATCACATCTCTATAGGAATACAATATACATATAGGAAATACATTCCCAAGTTACAAATACATCAACACTCCTTTAGTGGATTCCACTATTCGTTAAAGTTCCTAGAAGGATCTTTTGGACAAACTCAAACAAAAGCTCGTCCAATGGACCTTCAGAGCCCCTGAATATCCCAAGTTGCAACATCCTGGTAAAATCAGTGCTTCAAGCTATGCCTCTCTACCTTTTCTCATTTTTGGCCACCCTCAAATGAGCCTTGGTCGATTGGGACACATTGTGTAACCCAAAAGACGCAGGGGGTTTAGGACTACGGGACCTAGTAAGTACAAACAAAGTTATAGGTGCTAAAACATGATGGAGATGGATTACTCACATCGAGGAACCATGGGCGAAACTCTGGAATTTTAAGTACGCGTCTCAATGGCCTAAGCAACAACTGATAATATTTGACGAGGAATTACCGGGCTCGAGCATATGGAAAGCTGCACAGGAGAACAGGGGACTCATCCAAAGACATAGCTTTTGGGAGATTAGAGATGGAGCATCAACCTCTTTCATGCGAGACGCTTGGCAACAATTCCCTTGTATGGCCAACCGCGATGATACCCCGTAATTACTTATCCACCTTCAGAGAAGTCCTCTAGAGAGGGTGAAATATTGTTGGGAACCTATGACAGCCGACGCCCACTTCAGGATATGGAAACCCAAATCTTGGTGGCAATCTTGTGTCCCTGACGAGAACTTGGACAGCTTCTATGAGGAATTATGTAAATGTAGGATCCCCAAGGTGGTTGTCCCGGATAAAATCCGTTGGGGGTATTCTAACATGGAAAACTTCAGTATCAAAGAAGCCACGAGATTGTTCATGGAAACTCACAGCATGGCAACGGAGGAAAAATGGCGCAATATTTGGAAAGGAAATTGGTGGCCTAAAATTGCTTCCTTTAGCTGGTTATTATTACGGAGATGCATTCTCACATGGGAAAATCGTCAGCTTCAGGGGATGATAGGGCCGCCCAGATGTAGCATGTGTGAGGCAGACTCAAAAACCATTAACCACCTTCTCGAATCATTCCCCATGGATTCCTTATTGTGGGAGAAGGGGGAAGAGCGATTCCAGAAGAACGCTAGAGTTCGAGGGCGTCCTGATCTAACTATGGCCAACTGGCCTTCCCGAGCTTTTAAAAATGATATTTTGAATAGGATGTGGGAATTATTACTGGGTTTTGTGGTATGGTAATTATGGAAGGAAAGGAATAGGTTTATTTTTTAAGACAAAACACGGACCACACAGGTGGTAGAGAATATTCTAGAAACTCATTTAAAGGAATCGCTAACATTAAGTCACTGGACTCTAGAAGCCATGAAAAATGACAGTGCATAAAGAAAAATTCTGAATGATTGGGGTATCTATAACTTACCGGCAAGCATTGGCCGCTCCTGCTCGGTGGTTGCTCCTACTCTTAGTCCAGACAGGTGGCAACGCCTGACTGAAGGAATGTTCAAGCTTAATTTCGATGGAGCCGTGAAAGTAAATCCAGGCCCAGATGGATTTGGAGGAGTTATCAAAAATGCAAAAGGAACGATTGTCAGCACCTTCTGTGGTGACATAGGATAAAATACTAATAATGTGGCCGAAATGGAAGGAATGGTGAGCGGCTTGAGATGGGCCTTACAGCAGCGATGGACGCCTCTGGTTGTGGAGGGGGGATCCCTATTTATCATTTCCCACAAGGCGCATTCAGAAAGGTTCGATCATTGCCAAGGTTTCCTGCAACTGGAAATGGGAGAGTAGGCTCATTGAACTCAGGAGACTGTTGGCCACCACCCCATCCATATAGTTTACGCACGTCCTCCGAAAGGGGAATAAGGTGGCGGATGCCTTAGCCAACAAAGGGGTGGGAGTGAGCATAGATAGGCCAAGAGAGTAGCAGGACTCGAGATTAAAAAAAAAACTCAGATCCATAACAGGTTCGAAGTGCTGCAATAAGAGAAAGTAAGTGAAACCCTGAAGGAATATCAGAGCCAAGCAAATCAAGTTTTAGAGCCACCCCCTTCTTCTTCGAACAAATCAACCCAAGAAATAGAAAAAAAAAGTAATAATGACAGAGGCACCCCTACCAGGTGAAGAAGGTGAAGAAATGGAGTTAGGAGAGTTGGATTTGGAGGGATTGCAGGCAGCCATTTCTGCAAAACTCCTAGACTCCATACCGCAAAAGCAGGTTTCCTTGCTGGAGAAAGCAATTTTAAAGACAAAGAACTTCAAGTATTTAGGCATAGCCTTGGAATCCCTCAAGGAAACGAAAGGAGAAAAGAAAGGTAGAAAAGAAAAATGGGGAAGACACAGCAATGTTCAGAGAATCCAATTAGTAGGGGCAAAGTTGGTTGCCTCGGGACAATATCCTATCATTGATGCATCCCTCGTCTCATCTCCTAAGTAGTTAAAAGATGCAGATCACATCCTGGAACATAAGAAGCTGTAACAGCCCTATGAACATTCATCTTCTAAAAAGGAAAATCGAGATTGAAAAGTCGGTCATAGTGTTTCTTTAAGAAACTAAATGTTTGGAAGTAGAGCTAAAAGTCATAGGTAAGAAAGTATGGCCCATTTGTGAGGGCATGGAAAATGATGCTAGAGGAGCAGCTGGACGGATAGGAATTCTATGGAATCCGAAGGAGGTGGCCCTCACAGGCTTTCTTTCCTCTCAATTTATCCTCTTCGACGCCTTCCATGTTTTGGGTACAAACATTCGGGGCTTTCTATCCAACATTTATGGGCCTTCCTTAGCCAATCATAAACCCACCTTCTTGGACTATCTGCACACCTTAAAAGCGGTGGTTGGTCCTCAGCCATGGATTCTAGGGGGAGACTTCAACTTGATTCACACTCTAGAGAAGAAAAAAGGTGGAATCTAGCAGTTGAACCCCATAAATGATCACTTTAATGAATTTATCAAAGCTCTTGAGCTGGTTGATATTCGAACGACTAACAGTATTTTCAACTGGAATAGTAAGCAGACATGGGACAGGTGCATTGCTTGTTGCTTAGACCGTTTCCTAGTTTCGGAATCCATTATGTTGCCAGGAGGTGAGCTGACAGCAGTAGTACTTCCCTCTGTTGGCTCTGATCATTGGTCGATAAGTCTAGACTGGTTGAGGGTAGGGGAGAACCTTCGCAGACCTTTCAGGTTTGAATAGTTTTGGCTGCTCCACCCGGATTTCCCAGAGAAAATTCATCATTGGTGGATAGATTTGTGCCCCATTAAGAGTACACTCATGTACCAGTTCCAACAAAAACTCAAGCTCCTAAAAGGGAAAATCAAGCGTTTGAACTCGGACTCCTTCGGGAATATATTCGAAGAGAAAAAACGGTTGGACCAAAAGATGCAAGAGGTACAATAGAGAGGTATGACCCAAGGCTATACTGAGGAGGTGATATCTCAGGAGTTGCGCCTTCTTCAAGAGCTTAACTCAGGAGAGCAGCAGGAAGAAATCCTTTGGAAGCAGAAGTAAAGAAATCAGTGGCTGCAAGAAGGGGAACACAACACCAAGTTCTTCCACAAATCCGCTATCCAACATCGCCAAGGGAATCTCATGGTGTGGAAAAAGCAAGCAAATGGTACACATGCTGAAACTCAAGGGGATTTGGAACTTACCCTGAATAAATTATTCGCTAACCTCCTGGAGGAACCTGACATCAATCGGTGCGAGGCTCAAACTCAAGTGTTTCAACACATACCGAGGGTCATAACAGATGATCACAACCTCATGCTAGTGAATCCCATAGACATAGATGAACTAGAGGCAGTGGTCAAACAAATGGCAGCGAATAAAGATCCAGGACTAGATGGGTTCACCATGAATTTATTTCACTCTTGTTGGGATTGGCTAAAAGATGAAGTGTTGCCCCTAGTCGAGGATTCCATAAATATGGGAAGTATTTTGAAATCCCTCAATGCCACCTTCCTCACACTTATACCCAAAGAAACTGGCACGGAGGACCCCGAAAAATTTAGACCGACTGACCTGTGCAATGTCATTTACAAGATCATCACTAAAGTAATTACCAATAGACTTCGCCCTCTCCTCCTGCTTCTCATCTCCCCCGAGCAAGCCATATTTTTGGAAGGTAGGAATATTGTGGATGGCGTCATTTTGATGCACGAAACTATCCACTCCTTGAAGACGAAAAAATTCCAGGTATGTTGTTAAAACTTGATCTATCTAAAGTTGATGACAAACTTAACTGGAAATTCTTAGCAGGAGTCCTCAGGACCTTCGGTTTTGCGGATAAATGGATAGACTGGGTGATGAGTCTTGTATCCTCAGCCTTCTTCTCGATCCTGGTTAATGGCACCCCATCACAGCCCTTCCAAGATTCATGGGGAATCCGCTAAGGAGATCCCCTGTCACCCTTCCTTTTCATTATCATTGCAGAGGGGATAGGTTGTAGAAATCCTTACAATGGATCCAAAGAGATGATGTAAACCTCGAAATGAAAGTATTTAGGAAAATAGAAGAAGTATAGTGCAGCTGAACATAGATCCAATGGAACTCAGATAGAGGCAAAATAATTACACATCTTACATTAATCTGAATAATGAAACAGTAAATATACAATGCTCAGGATTCGAATACACTAGGTGTGATTCGAATTAGCCTGCATGGATAGATCCAAAATCAGTGGAGTGTCATCAAGCACAACTAGAAGTCTTATCTCATCATCGGTGGAGTCATCAATGCACAAGTAACTGTCAACCATCAGTCAAACTGAGTCTAACTGAGTGTGCTAGGTGTAACTGGCACATGGAGGCACTAACTGAATGAAGGAGGCTCAGTGGAGGGTGCATGAGGAGCTATCTGGAGTCAGAATGGGTAGTCAAGTCTCATCGGAGGTCCATCGGAGTGATACAGTCAGTTGAGAGTCAGGTGGGCCTTAAATCAAGGAAGGAACTGATGATAACTCAACTAACTGAAGTACAACATGAGTGGTAGGTGAGAAAAGGATCCCTTCTCGAGTGGTGGGTGAGAAGTGGGCGCATCACTAGCTAGGAGGGCTCAATCTGAGTGGAAATAAGCTCCCGAGTGCTGGAAGACTAGGGACTAGGTGCTGGAGGTGTCAACTTGGTGACTGTGTAGCATGCGGATGCATGCAGAATGCATGCTGCATGCAAGACTGATAATGAAAATAACTGAAAGGCTGGTAGGACTAGGATGGAGTATAGGAAAATCCTAACACCCCCCCTTAATCCATCCTGGGCCCTAGTAACTAGGACCAAAGGTCACCCATACAATCAAATAAATGATAAAATAAGAACTGTCCATAAACCGAGGAAATGGGGAAAACCTCATGGGAAAAATACCCCCCTCAAAAGAACAGTAAAATAACTCAAGAACCATCATACTAAGCAGAAAAGAAAGAATCTTTCATCAGTGAAAAATTTTGCAAAAAACTTGGCAAGTTGATCCTCTGTAGGATGTCAAAGCAGGTGCGAGATCTGGATCTGGTCTTCTGATGTGCCTCCCACTGTGTAGAATATATATTGGATGAAGCAAGTCTTTCAAGAATACTTTCTGTAACTAGAATGAATGGATCATGATGAGTCTTCCCAAGGGATGGAAGAGAGAACCACCCTCATGCTACATCTCTCATGGAGAGGTAGATGGCACAATGCAAGGTTGGTATGATGTTGAAGTCTGGTAGTTCTGTAATCAAAAAAATCCTCAACTGTGTTCTCAATAGGTGCAAGGACTGTGTGAGCCCATATTGGCCTTGGCTCTGGATTGAGAACATGTGTTGGTTCTGGATCTAAATGTTCTTGAACTTCGATCTCAACATCAAGATCTTGATCTTGATCTTCATTAGAAGAAGAGTCACTTGAATCTTCATTAGATTCCGAAGGAGTAGGAAGAGAGAAGGGTAGAAAATGAGAGAACTCATATGCCTTGGAGGCATGATTTGCAAACCCTTTCACTATAGTCTTCCCTGTACAGATCTCTGTAATCTCAACTGTGTCGGGACCAAAAGTCACCTTCTTAGGTGATCCAGTGTGAGTCATCTGATATACAAACAACAAATTTGTTGTCAAGGAGGGAACGAATAGAACATTCTTGAACTTGCCATGCTCCATATGTACTGTACCCAATCCTTTGGCAGAGATCTGAGATTTGTCTCCCATGTGAATAGTAGGCCCATCTTTGAGATCTAAAGAGGAAAATGATTCTTCATAGGCAACCATGTGGTTGGAGGCTCCAGAATATATGAGGAGGGCCTTTGATTGTGAAAAACCAGCCATCAATGCATGGCAATCCTCATGACCATCAGATCCACTTCCAGAATCAGACATCTTTGCATCTTTTGGAATAGCAATTTTGTTCTGTTCAAGAAGCTTGGTTAGTAGGTCAATTTTCTTGTGCATGCAAGCTTTCTCAAGATGGTATCCTCTCTTGCAGTAGGGACATTCAGATCTATTATGTTTGTCCTTCTTGGAGCTGGAGGATCCTTTTGATGGACTTGACTTATCATTCAGCATGGATTTAGATGACTTCTTATCCTTGTATTTTTGCCTCCCTTTCACATTCATCCTACTGGCTTCTCTAGCTAGAAGAGCTAGATCTTTGGAGGCCTTGATGGCACCCATTTGAATCAATTTGTCCGCTTCTTGAATGAGGGCTGCAGTAAAGACTTCTAAGGTTGGCATCTTCCATCCAGGGATTGACATTCGCACATAGTGGAAGGTAGATACAAAGATAGAAAATGGAGATCCTAGCTTACTTAGAATGGAGAGCACCAATTGCTCATCCTTTTCCTCAATGCCACACTGCTTGCAGCATAACCAAGTATTTGAATTTCGAGAAGAATTGCTGAATTCTCTCAAAATCACTTGGTTGTAGGGAAATCAATTCATTTTCCAAAGCATGGCCTCTTAGTTCATCTTGTTTTCCAAAGAGACCCTCTAATTTCTTCCATACCTCTTTTGGGGTCTTCAACCCTTCGAGATGAAACAGTAGATCTCTAGAAATATAAATGCACATGTAACCAAAAGTTGCATCTAATTGATTTAGATATTTGGCTTTCTCCACAGCTACATGTGGTTCGACTTCTTTCCCCATTGTTGCTCTGTATAGAGATTTGTTTCTCAATAACACTTCCATGTCATCCTTCCAATCAAAATAATTGAAACGAGTGAGAATTCTAGGAGAGAGAGGATCGTTCGAATTGCTCATCTTAACTGATGGAGCGAATGGAAGGATGAAACTGCTGCTATTATTGCTACAACTACTGGAACTTCGAATTACCTGCAAAAAACTCTCAAGAATGGAGGTAGAATATACTCTCAAATGGCTCCAATAACATGTAGAAATCCTTGCAGTGGATCCAAAGAGATGATGTAAACCTCACAATGAAATTATTTAGGAAAATAGAAGAAGTATAGTGCAGTAGAACATAGATCCAATGGAACTCAGATAGAGGCAGAATAATTACACATCTTACATTAATCTGAATAATGAAACAACAAATATACAATGCTCAGGATTCAAATACACTAGGTGTGATTCGAATTAGCCTGCATGGATAGATCCAAAATCAATGGAGTGTCATCAAGCACAACTAGAAGTCTTATCTCATAATCAGTGGAGTCATCAATGCACAAGTAACTGTCAAGCATCAGTCAAACTGAGTCTAATTGAGTGTGGTAGGTGTAACTGGAACATGGAGGCACTAACTGAATGAAGGAGGCTCAGTGGAGGGCACATGAGGAGCTATCTGGAGTCAGAATGGGCAGTCAAGTCTCATCAGAGGTCCATCGGAGTGATACAGTTAGTTGAGAGTCATTCAAGCCTTAAATCAAGGAAGGAACTGATGATAACTCAACTAATTGAAGTACAACAGGAGTGGTAGGTGAGAAAAGACACCCTTCTCAAGTGGTGGGTGAGAACTGGGCGCATCACTGGCTACGAGGGCTCAATCTGAGTGGAAATAAGCTCCTGAGTGCTGGAAAACTAGGGACTAGGTGCTGGAGGTGTCAACCTGATGACTGGGCAGCATGCGGATGCATGCAAAATGCATGTTGCATGCAGAAATGCATGCAAGACTGATAATGAAAATAATTGAAAGGCTGGTAGGACTAGGATGGAGTATAGGAAAATCCTAACATAGGTTGTATGTTGAAGGCTATGCAAAGAGAGGAACAAATTCGCAGGCTTAACCTCAACGAAGGGATGGACCCCCAAACACATCAACAATTCGTTGATGACACCATACTGATGGGACCCTCTACTGTTCAGGAAGCTAGAGGCATAAAGAAAGGGATGGATACCTTCCTAGAGGCCAGTGGATTAGAAATCAATAAATAGAAATCTCAAGTGTACTTTTTCAACACACCGAAAATCACCAGATGAATCATCCTCCGGATTTTAGAATTCTCAGAAGGTCTCCTACCCTCCAAGTACTTGGGCGCTCCTTTAGCGGATTCCACTATTCGTTAAAGTTCCTCGAAGGATCTGCTGGACAAACTCAAACAAAAGCTCGTCCAATGGACCTTCAGAGCCCTGAATCTCCCAAGTCACACCATCCTGGTAAAATCAATGCTTCAGGATATGTCTCTCTACCTTTTCTCATTTTTGGACGCCCCCAAATGGGCCTTGGTCAATTGGGACACATTGTGTAAACCAAAAGACATAGGGGGGTTAGGACTCCGGGACCCAGTAAGTACAAACAAAGTTATAGGTGCTAAAACATGGTGGAGATGGATTACTCACACCGAGGAACCATGGGAGAAACTCTGGAATTTTAAGTACACGTCTTAATGGCCCAAGCAGCAACTGATAAGATTTGACGAGGAATTATCGGGATCGAGCATATGGAAAGCTGCATAGGAGAACAGGGGACTCATCCAAAGACATAACTTTTGGGAGATTAGAGATGGAGCATCGACCTCTTTCATGCGGGATGCTTGGCAACAATTCCCTTGTATGGCCAACCGCGATGATACCCCGTAATTACTTATCTACCTTTAGAGAAGTCCTCTAGAGAGGGTGAAATATTGTTGGGAACCTATGACAGCCAATGCCCACTTCAGGATATGGAAACCCAAATCTTGGTGGCAATCTTGTGTCCTTGACGAGAACTTGGACAGCTTCTATGAGGAATTATGTAAACGTAGGATCCCCAAGGTGGTCGGCCCGGATAAAATCCGCTGGGGGTATTCTAACACGGAAAACTTCAGTATCAAAGAAGCCACAAGATTGTTCATGGAAACTCATAGCATGGCAACGAAGGAAAAATGCCACAATATTTGGAAAGGAAATTGGTGGCCTAAAATTGCTTCCTTTAGCTGGTTATTATTACGGAGATGCATTCTCACATGGGAAAACCTTTAGCTTCAGGGGATGGTAGGGCTACCTAGATATAGCATGTGTGAGGCAGACTCAGAAACCATTAGCCGCCTTCTCGAATCATTCCCCATGGCTTCCTTCCTGTGGGAGAAGGGGAAAGAGTGATTCCGGAAGAACGCTAGAGTTCGAGGGCGTCCTGATCTAACTATGGCCAACTGGCCTTCCCAAGCTTTTAAAAATGATATTTTGAATAGGATGTGGGAATTATTCCTAGGTTTTGTGGTATGGGAATTATGGAAGGAAAGGAATAGGCTTATTTTTTAAGACAAAACACGGACCACACAGGCAGTATAAAATCTTTTAGAAACTTATTTAAAGGAATTGCTAACATTAAGTCACTGGACTCTAGAAGCCATGAAAAATGACAATGCATAAAGACAAATTCTAAATGATTGGGGTATCTATAACTTACCAACAAGCATTGGCCGCTCCTACTCGGTGGTCGCTCCTTTCTGTAGTCCAGACAGGTGGCAACTCCTGACTGAAGGAACGTTCAAGCTTAATTTCAACGGAGCCACGAAAATAAATGCAGGCTCGGATGGATTTGGAGGAGTTATCAGAAATGCAGAAGGAACGATTGTCAGCACCTTCTGGGGTGACATAGGAGAAAACACTAATAATGTGGCTGAATTGGAAGGAATGGTGAGCAGCTTGAGATGGGCCTTACAACAGGGGTGGATGCCTCTGGTTGTGGAGGGGGGCTCCCTAATTATCATTTCCCACGAGGTGCATTCAGCAAGGTTCGGTCATTGCCAAGGTTTCCTGCAGCTGGAAATGGGAGAGTAGGCTCACTGAACTAAGGAGACTGTTGGCCACCACCCCATCCATACAGCTTACGCACATCCGCTGAAAGGGGAAAAAGGTGGCGGGCGCCTTAGCCAACAAAGGGGTGGGAGCGAGCATATCTTTACAGGGAGTAATGCATCAGGACATGGAAGACCAATATCTACAAAGGAGATGCGTGGAAATGGCTAAGGAATATCTAGGCCACTTGGCTCATAGCATGGAGAGGGACCAAGACAAAATGCCATGCCAGGCAGACAGCTTGCCCAGCAGCGAACAAGAAACTCCCTCGAACTCCGATGCGTCTCCTTTCCTGCGCAATCCACATGACATAATCCTCATGGCTCCAGGTAGGCAGGAGGTCTGGACAGATGGTAGCCCAACAACAACCCACGGGGAGAGAAACAAAGCAACAATAGTTAATGGGCCTCTGGATGAGTTAGCGGAATCCTCCATCATGGACACATTTTATCCCACCATCACTCATTATGACAGGAGCATCAAGGCAAGTGGAGGGGAAGGAGAAAGGACGTCAACGGATAACGAAATGGAGCAAGGATCCGCCATAGGTACTCAAACATCATTCCATCATTAAATGGGAAGCCACCAGTCCTCTCCAGGCTCGTTTGGCACTACCAGGTTTAATTGCCATTTTAGGAAATTAGTTGGCCTCACCCAGGGTAACCGCTTTTGTGCAACAGGCAGTAATGCAGATAGTACGTCACCGAGGTGGGAGTATGGCCCTCAAAGTGATCATGCATGCGAGAAGGCATGCTTCGCAGATTTGGATGCAATCACCAGGTACAGAGCCATGAATGCTAGGCTCATGGTCTTTGCGGAGAAGGGGTTTACTCATTTTGGTTGGAGGATGTTCTTTCTCCTCATGCCGCCCATAAATTCTGAAAATACCAGTGTCCACACGAGTATAGCCATGTACACTGCGCGACATTCTGAGAATTGTTGGAGTCATTCTGTGGGTTTTTGTTTGTTGAGTTCTTTGAGTCAGAGAGTTATGGCTCCCAGATGGAGGGCCCGCAACCGTCAAGGCTCTAGCCAAAGTGGGGGTGATGGGAGACCCTTACCAAGCGAAGGTCCCTCTCAGCAGTAGCCTATGGAATTGGAGGTGCCAACTCCCCTAGCCTTCAATTGGGGAGTGCAATATCTTGCTAAAACCCCGACACCTATCGAAGCTCAAATTGCTCACGGGGAAGTCACCCTCCTCCAAAAGTATGAAGGCCATCAGGGAAGGAAGCTGGCGACCAACCCTTTTTGGGCGGTGTGGATTCTCTTGGCCCGGGACATTTAGGCACGACATCAGCTAGTTCAAAGCATCCAGAAGACCATCTAGGTAATCATGGGTGGTCGATAGAATAGTGCGGCGGGGATTCATTTGCTCGAAACGGTTATGGAGGGATACTTGTATCTTTCTAAGGAACCACCACGATACGAGGTGGTGTCTCCCGAGAGGGACCCTTCGGCACCCTGATGATCTTTGGATATGTCCAGTCGTTTTCAGTGGATTTTGGATCCTCTCTGTTTTTGCATCCTTTTGTTAATTTTGATTCTCATGATTACATGCTTCTGGTATAACTAGTCTCTGCGTAGACACAGATATAGTAGTGGGAATCCTTCAGTTTCGGGGGCCGTTAGGCTAGGGTATTATGATTTTTTTATCATCTCTCTGTTTGAAAATCGACCATGCTTGGGGTCACCAGCGTGGAACGAGCAATGGCTCGACTGTATGTACTACTACTCTGTAATTTTTTTGTTCAGACATAAGTAATTTAGAAGGAGTTATCGCTTACTTACAAAAAAAAACAAGGGCTAAGTAGAAATGTTGAAAAGGAAAAATTAAATAATATTTGCATAACAATCCATGGAATCATTTTATGTTCTACTATAGAATGTTAAAAGACTCATTAATATTCATTCCATGCATTAAAGTATGATAATTAGAAGAAAAGTTAAAATGTAGAGTATGATAATTAGAAGAAAAGTTAAAATGTCTAGAGTATGATAATTAGAAGAAAAGTTAGAATGTAGATTATATTACAAAAATTAAATGCAAAAGTATGACGATGATTAGAATAAAAGTTAGATCAACATATTATATAGAGAAAAAGGCACAAGTTAGATGATTGATTATATTAGACAAGCACAAATTGTATAGACTGTTTAACTTTTTCCATTCAATTTTAAAATAAAATAATTAAATAATGTCAAACTAAACATTATACAAGGAAGTGCTAAAAAGGCCAAATCGTTGAGGTTACTGATTGAAAAAATATGCCATGAATCTCTTTCTCAATATTAAAAACTTAATTCTTGTCATAAAAGAAAATCATATATACTTAAGTGAATTACATTGAACGAATGAGTTGAAATTATATTTTTGAATTAGAACATATATGTATATGTAGTCTTCAATAATTATAATAGGTGCATTTATTACAATAATGTTTGGTCCCCTCTCCAAACTTATGAGTGGGACACTTGTAATTAAAATAAAGAAGTAAATCTATGCATAATTAGATGAATAAATCCAAATCTTGTTTTAACAATCTAAGAAGAAAAAGTTGAATTAAACCGACTTAAGAATTGAAAGTTAGTTTTATAATTTGTGTCCTCTTCTAGAGTTAAGAACATAGAATACTAATTATTATAGAATATTGAAACATTAATATTTCCCATTTCAGTTCAAGCCTTTGCCACTTGTCATCGATCTTAGGATTGGGACCTACAACAACATTCTAAAAGGGTGATATTCATGTATTTGTAGCACAAGCCTCGTAATGCTTTAGGATTGTTTGACTTTGTAGCATGTGCATCAATTATGTAACATCCGTATAAGGAATACTCTTTTGCACATTCAGGTTCACAGTTGATTCTGCAATACCTACAGTAGCTTATAAAACTTATAAAACTTGAAATATATAATATTCATTGTTAGTTCATAATAGTCAAGATAAGTCCATAAAACATATCATGACTTCTTAGACTTGGAAATAACCTATAGAAAAATCATAAATGAAGTAAATTTACCTCATTGCAATCATTTCTTGACCATGCAAAAAAAATAGAGGATAATGAGCAATGGCTAAAATGTGTTCCAAAACGGAGCCCATCATTTCCCGTGAATAAATATATTGCACATCCATATGAAAACTAATAATTATACATGTTTGAAAGTGAAGTTGTTTGGATACATATGCTTTTCATGAAGATTTGTCAAGTTGTAGGGTGTTTGACCGTACTCTCCCATACCATAATATCTCATCCTAGAATCCCACGTGGATGCTTCATCAGGAATATTACTATTAATATTGTATCCATTTAGTCATTAATTCATCGTCATCTTAAACATCAATGTTTTCATAATTATTATTTCCAGCATCAATGTTCTCATCCTCATCATGATTATTGGCATTATCATTATCATTGTCATCATCTTAAACTTATAAATCCCTATAAGCAAAAAATACCAAGAAGACTAATTGCAGCTTATAATTGAGTTTTTTGGTTATTTTTTAATTCTAGATCCACGGTTTAATTCCAAATTTAATAAAATATGCATGTAACATTAATATTCCTTTCATACATTAAAGTATGATGATTCGAAGAAAAGTTAGAATATAGAATATTATATTACAAAAATTAAATGCAAAAGTATGAAGACTATTAGAGTAAAAGTTAGATCGTATATTATATAAAGAAAAAAACATAAGATAGATGATTGATTATATTAGAGAAACACAAATTTTATATATTGTTTAACTCTCTTTACTCAATTTTAAAATCAAATAATGAAATAATGTCTAAATGAACATTATACAATGAAATGTGAAAAAGACTAAATTCTCGATCATATAATAATACATTTAAAGTGACAAAAAATCAAGATAAATTGCATTACTTAAATTCAATTACATTCTTCAAGTATCTCAATTGGTGAGATATATCTAAACTTGGTAACAAGTGGGATGTGGTCAGAGGAACAATCACGTGAAGGAAGTGCACCATCTTTCACCTCCTCCTCATCCATTAGCTCTAAGAGTGACTCCACCTTTAAATTTGTTTGGGTGTAAAGTATGTAATCCAATGTTCCCTGAAATTTCCGCTTGGAATTTGATACAGAGTTAGTAAAATGGGGCTCTCGTGTTTCACAATTCATTTTCTTCACGATGTGCTCCATGGGTACATCACATTCAAAATAGGAAGAATAGGCACTTGCTAAGGGAATTTTATGGCTAAACATCTTTGCAAACTGCAAATCACCATATGGATCATAATCCAAAATTTCTGTGTAGTAGGGATGGATATAGCCTTTAGTAAGAAGTGAGTGGGGAGCACTTCCAGGTAAAGAATTGAAGTCTCCACATATTACAAGAGGAGCACCATAATTTTTCTCAACCAACCCCTCCAAATGTTTAAGCAAGTACCAAACCTGCCATAGCTTTATATCATTGTTTCTTTGATTTGCATGTATGTGAGTGTTGGCTATACACAAACATTGATTAGTTCCTTTGAATGAAAGAACTACATTTAGTGCAATGTTGTCTTTTTGAAATCGAGGACAATATTTACCTAAATCTCCCAAATTAACCCACTGAGATTCCAAGAAGTCGAATTGACTTCGTCGATAAAAAGTTGCACAACCATCAACAGTCGGCCTATAACATTCTCTCTGCTTTTCTTTAAACACTCCTTCATATCCATGCTTCACCAATTCTGGATAAAAAAAATAAGAAAAATGGATTTGTTGTAGCTCTTGGAGACAAATGATGTCTACATCATATTGTAATATTTCTTTCAGCAAGTTTTCTTGACGGTGCTCCCACTTTAGTGCGAAGGAAGGACAATTGGGGTATTGCTCTTCAGTTGCACAAACATCAGCCAACATGTTGTATGTTATAACTCTGAAAAATGGACCGGTGAGGCTTCCAACAACATTGTTGTTGCTGCTTTTAAGGTCAATCATTTGACGGGGATGCCAAGGAAGGCTCTGCCGAAATGGAATAACAGGCTGAGTATAGAATAGTGGCTTCCCAGCACATTCAACGAGTAATATGTTGCCTACATCTTTGATGGTGGGCGTATAAAACTTGGAGGTTTTCACATACACATGCTTTTGGAGGTGAACACTATACCACTTATATAGACCATGTACTGCATTGCAACAGCCCCACATTCTTCGATAATCCTTTATCAAATCTTCAACACTGACCTGGTTGCCAACAACAGGTTTAATGGGAAGCATTCTCAAATTATCTATGTCTACCATAACCCTTTACCTGTCCAATAAAATTCAACCACTAATTAGTAATTTGAAGCATTATATTTTTTAACTTTAGAAAAATATTTTTAACCAGAAAATCAACAATGAAAATGTACAAGAGTGCAATGCCATTAACTAACAGCAGCAGTGATGTAAATTCATGAAATTCTACAACCCCCGTTTTATAAACTCTATAATAAATAATTTGCAGCTTTTTCCAACTATTTAAGTTTGAACTTTACACAAATATTTATAACAAGAAAATATAAGTTTTGAACTTTACACAAATATTTATAACAAGAAAATATAAGGGTGGGAACCCACAACAAACAACAGTAAAATACCATTAAGGAACAACGCGGACGAATAAACCCATGAAATTCTACCACTCCCTGCTTATAAACTCTATAATAAGTAATTTCAATCTTTTTCGAAACTCATGAAATTCTACCACTATATGCTTTATTTAAACTCTATAATAAGTAATTCCAAGCAACTGTGGTCTGGGATAGAATCTCCGATAGGATTACAATTTTTCTGGTTTGAGGATTCGGTTAAAGAAACCATAGTATATTTGAAGAAAAGTTAATGCCAGATATCCAATGCATAGCAGAAGGCTCAAGTATTTTGAATTTTCTCCCACAAACTGCGGATGGATGAAAACAAAAGGAAAATGGTGGTCATTATAGAGATAGGATTTGTTTTAAAAGAAAAATCCTGAGTTTATTTTTATGGAACCTCATAGGCTTTTTCTTTTTCTTTTTTCTATGTAACCTCACAAGCAGAAGAAAATATAAAAAAATACAAAAATTCTGTGAACACCATTTTCTTTGCATGAAGGACTTTGAAATCATTTTCTTATTTTCTTTGCAGGGAGATAAAAACAGATATGTAGATGGCATCTACATCCAAGTAAAGTAAAGGGTAGAGGTAGTTGTCTCTTGGCCAAGTTCTTGAAATGTAACTCTCCGTGATCCTCTAGGTCTTATGTGACAAAATCAAAACCATAATTGAGTGACAAAATCAAAACCCATATCATAAAGAATAGGGTTTCTAGCATATAGAAATCTTGATTTGGATGATAAATTAAAAGATAGAATGTTCTTCATTTTATAAGAATAAAAACTACGATCTGAGAATTCTTTTCAAATATTTATATTTGAAACGGAAAACAATACCATACCAGTAACTGTAACTGTATGCGAGCAGGACGATAAATGCTACTGCCTGGTGCCTCCAACGGTGAACCCAGAAACTGCAATGAAACTCTTCCAGAGCAGGACGATAAAACTGTGCCGTTCTGCATATCTCCCGCCGCGCCGCTATTTAAAGTATCGCATTTTTTCTCCCGCCATTTGAACTCTTAGTCGATTAGAGTCAGAGAATGTAGGAAATTGACATAAAAGAGAAATTTCACTGTCGCCACTAAATCAGTCTGAGAAGCATTAAACTATCGTAAGAAGCAGATTCCAGCATGCTTGCTGGGATGAGGCAACAATAAATGACGGAACTTTTTAATTATGAATAATTAAAAAGTTCAAAAAGAAAAATGCATAACAGCAAAGACTATATTTAATTAATTATCTGTAATTTGTGACAATGATATACTCCGGAAATTGCTTTAAATCTTAATTATTAGTTCGTTGTAATAATGCCTTACTCCCGAAACTGACAAATAATGTTGTTTATAATTACCTGATTATTCGTTGACAGAATTGACAAGGTCGTTGATAATCATGGTCCGATAAACAATAACTTGACAATTATCCTTTGAATAATTATATTTATCATGTTCTTATTAAGATAAGTCATAACATTGTTATGTGGCTGGGGTGGTCGGCTGTGGCCGTCCCCACTCAGGATTGACCCCGAGACCCCGTCCGATTTGGCGTTCTCGCCTACCATTGAGCGCCGGTTTAACTATCATGTGAAAAAAAAGTCATAACATTGTAGACACCAGTCCAGGGCAACTAATAAGCACCCCGCATAGCATACATGGATATGTTCTGATAAGCCGATATTTTGGCCGGAGGTTCGGCCGGAATTTTTGGGCGGAAGGGTACGTCAATGCCCCTGCAGCAGACTTAATTACTCTGCTGCGGGGTGCTTATGGCTTACCGTTGGTGATAAGGTGAATCATAAAATCAAACAGATGTAGTGTTAATGCTTCTCTCCTCGGGCTGATATCCCATCGCCGCACTAGTCTAATCGTCATTAACTTTAGTCCTTTTGCACTAACATCCCATACGAGGAGATGTGGTAGCTGATTTGCTGGAGAAGAGTTGAGACAAAAATCATCTATGGATCCCTCTACCAATGAAGCTCTATTTGTGAGAGGTTGATCTACCAAAAAGGGTCAATAAGGTAGATCACATTCCAGATTCAAGTCCATATGATGCAAGTTGAAAGGGAAGTGTTGGAATTGTGGGAAATTAAGGCAATTAAGGAAGGACTGTTGGCACCTGAAGAAGGAAAAGAATGATGAAAATACATATCAACCATTAGCTAAAGCTAGTACGACAAATTCAGAAGAGATGCCAATATGTGAGGCTTTATGTCTTAGTAACAACATATATCTTTTATATGCTTGGGTTTTGGACTCAGGTGCATCTTTCCATGTGTCTCTACATAGAGATTGGTTTGTCAAATATAAACTATATAGTGGTGGGATGGTCTACTTAGGTGATGATCATCCTTTAGAAATTGTGGGAAAAGGGGACATTAATATCAAGCTAGACAATGACAAAGAAAGGAAGTTGTGTGATGTATGACATGTATTAGATCTATAAATAATTTGCTCTCTATCAAGATGATGGATAAGTGAGGGTATTCTATGAGTTTGTTGAAAATGTGATGACGATAACGTTGGGAGATGGAACACAGGTGGAATACATTGGCAATGAAATTCATGTATATTGAATTCAAGTTGGAGAATGTTAGGAGATGAAGTATATATCCATATCTCCAATATTCTTCATGTAGAGTTCATGATCATGAACTAGTTGTTCGTATGCATTAAGCATGTGCGTGGGTCACAAGGTGGGAAGATTCCCCAAGGAGAAAATTTCTAGACCCTTATAGTATTTCAGTTATTTTTGGAACCCTCATATGTATTGTATTAAAGGGAAGTAACCCTTGGAGTTGTATCATAAGAGAAAGAAGCATTGTAAGTTTTTTGTCGAGTAATAATAGAAGATCAAAGTTGTCATTGCCCCATGGTTTTACCTATGCATAATAGGGTTTCCACATAAATATGGTTTTGTATTGTTACTGTTGCTTGCTTCTGTTTTATTATTCTTTTAACATGAATTAACAATTGTATGGAATTCTCGATCATCAAAAACCTATAAACCACCTTTTCAAAGAGTCAAAATGTCAAATAGACGGTACCGATGTTTCACGTAAAATACCATTTTTTAAGAAAAGTTTGGGCTCCACTAAGAATATTTATTTGCTTCTTACATCTCTTTTATATAGGCTCTCAATATGCTAATTGACCTTGGTAGAAATCATGAGCAGTTGAAATATTTTGATATGAGAAAAGCACCCACTCTTACAAAGATTTTACCTTTGAGGTTGTGCATCAATCTAGCTTTCACATGTACCTATAATGTTTTCTTATGATTTCCAATTTGTGCATGGTTTATTGCCCTACGAAGGTAATAAGATGCACTTTCAAGATAAAAACCTACCCATAAAGTTTCAATGACATTTATCCCTTTCCTTTTATGACGAAATTCAATTTGTTTTACTTATTGTAGGCCTCAAAATCAGTTTCTGATAGTTCAATTGAGTGCACAATTCCAATTTGCTCACATTCACCTTATTACACATATTATGGAATCACTTTACATCAGGGCTAAAGTGTCCTACGAATGACTTTTTTTAAAACAAAAGCTTGACCTTTCTAGGAGGTTCAATTTACCCACAATTGAACCTTTGAGCTCGTCTCAACTCAATATTTATAGTCTCCTAGGATGCTAATGAATGTTAGCAAGAAATGTGATTAGTTGAAATATTATGCAAACCGAATATGGGTCCATTGTTTCCTAGTGCAAAATTAAGCCAAACACCCAATGAAAGTGCTAATTGTTCTTCCCATTCATTTGCAAGCCGACAAATGACACATAAAGCCTTAAAACTTGGACAAAGTTGCATAGGACTTCAAACAGGTAAAAACCACATCAAATCATTAAATGCTAACACTCTTAGACAACAATCCATGCAACATGGTGGAAGCAAGTGAAGCCAACTCGCAAGGAAACACTCTAACAATGCAACCAATAAAGCCAATAATACAACATAATAATAAAAAAAACATTAAAGCAAAGTAATAACAATCCATACTGTACCATTGTCAAGTTGAATTAAAATAACAAGGCAAAAATAGTGATGAAATTCACTTAACGAGCTATTACCAAAATTTTAAAGTTGGGCCCAAAGCGGTCGACTTGTGGGGTTGTTGAGGCCTCAACACATAATCAAAACAAAATGATTTTTCTTAGAGAGAATGGAGTTACCAAATTGTTTCAATTTTTTTAACTACCTTTCCTGCAGTTTGACCAAGTGAACTAGAGTGCATAAGAATCATGCCTTAAGAAATTGATGGGATCATATATGCCTAGATTGGCCTTCAAGCCATTCCAAGTAATGTTCAACCCCTATGATATTCTTACAAGAAGTACTCCTTCCTTGTCATCCTCATTTTCAATCATGTTGAAATATCTATATATTGACCAACTTGCTTTTGGTAGCTCATCTACAAGACAATTCCAAAAGGTTTCCCTTTTCTCAATGTCATTCGAGGCATAAATGTTGGATAAGCTAAGAATCCAAGTACTTAAATTCAACATTGTCCACCCTAGGTGACGGGTATGGTCAACACTGTGATTAATTACAACAAATGCTAGTTTTGGTGAGATAAGAGGAGCTATCCTATTCTTTTCTTCTACATGGATATAACAAAAAATAATAGCATTTAGTGAGATGAAATTCAAGGCCCTCCTTAGCAAAAAAAATAGTAATTTTAATGTCTTATAAACATAAAATATATATAACTAACATCAAATTATGAATCCTCCAAACCATGGATTTTTGTCAAGGGTCCATAAGTCCCTTAACATACCATGGAAATGTCTTCACATGGAACTAATAGTAGGTAGTCCATATTCTCCTCATCACCTATATCAACTAAGTTTTGGAAAGAGTTTCTTGAAAACAAGTTCCTAGCATCAAAATTATAAACCAAGTCATTAGGGGTGTGAACTTTAGGCCTTTCCAAAAACTTACTTGCCTTTATTTGTAGTCAAGGGTTCAATACCAGGGATGGATATTGGACCTTCTTACCTTTGAGAAGAAGAGGTTTGGGAAGGGTCAACAACCTCTTCTATGATGATTAAGGTTGGAAGCTTATTTGGCATCAACCCTGAAGTAATATAATTTTTGGTTGATTGAAATCCTAGGAGTTGAAGCCATTTTATTTCCTTTTCTACCACTTGAATCCATCCTTCATTATAACTTCTAGATGAGGCCTTTTAGGAGGGGGCTATAGAGTACATTTAGATTGGGTTGGCGGAGACTTTGGTTTGGTCATTAGCAGGAAATCTTGTATCTTTTTATTAGGGCTTTGACACCTAAAATCTGTATTCTAGAGGTTTACGTACCTCACAAGTTATCTTAGAATGCTCATCCCCTTAACTGAATGTAAACAAAGTCATTATAGGCTTTGGACAAATTGACCCTAATGTACACTCGCTTCCAAGGAAAGGGTTAAATGATCACAAAAGTTCATGCCATATGATTTCTCTAAGGGCACAAATATAGGTTTTAGAAAATCCAAAAATTGCAGGGGTATGCATGAGAATTCATCCTCTATGGGAAAACAAAGCTGCGCAACTTGTTAAACTAAAGAGGACTTGATCTAGATTGTTAGAATCACCAGGGTGTTATGGATATCCAAGGCCCATAAGAAACATTAAGTTCAACACATTGAGATTCTTCCTTGAATGTAAAGTTTTAAACCCCTTTGTCTTTTCATAAGTAGTTGTGTCGAGCAACCATGTGGCTTCCAAAGCTCTTTAACATAAGGCTTCATAATGGACTTAGGGGGAAGTTGGCCCACAAAATGTCTAAGTAGTGTGTGTCGTTTGAGATTATTACACACACCAACATATTCATCCAGAGAAATATCCACAAGGGTTTTACTAGATGAAATTTCATTACATTCTGATAAACTTTTGAGACCAATTTTCATAACATCTTCATTGTAACCATGGTTGCAGATACTTTCTCCTTGAGTCTTTAGTGCTTTGGTTGTTTCTTTAACCTTGACCTTAGGTAGAGGGATATCCATATTAAGGCTCCCTTAAGCCTTATGGTAGCAAAGCATGGCCACTAAAGTTTACCTCATGATGATAGAGCTATTAGAGTAGCTCATAAATGTACATTGATGGCTATTAAGTACAACTATTCTAAGAACATTCAAACCTTAACCATTTGCGTGCAAAACCTATTAGAGTATACTTAAGTAGTTTTAACAAAAACAAATGACTTTTGATATGACCAATCTTAGGAATGCTCCACTCTTATACTAACCCTATACCCCTATACAGCTACAACCTACCTAAGTGCTTAGTTGTAATTCCAATCCCAACTCTTTCACATATGTAAATGACAATGAAATACATGTTTGCTTACCAATCATAAATATTCAAGAGATATGTTAGGGTTGATTTATACTACCATGACCAAATGTATGGTCGCCATGTGTCCATTACATCTCACATTTGAATTAATTGTGCCAATACAATCATATATGTTAAAATATTAACTAATTTAAAATGATATGCATGCTATATTTTCTTTTCCTCCTCTTTTATACTAGCACACCGCATCCAAAAATTCGTCGGTGAACATCAATAGGCATCCAAAGTAAAGTATTAAAAAACTTCCTCCAACGACAGTGCTTTGTCAGTGTTTTATTAAATTTAAAATATCAAATTGGTAGAGTTATCCCAGACTCGAGAAATTCAAAATTATGAAACAATAGTAAAATCATGATAACCTTTGGGTCAGTTATGAGAGAAATATAAAGAAAGAAAAACATTTAACAAAACAAGTCAGGGAAAAGTTACATAACAAATGAAAACCTCATAAATACAAATATGTACTCCAATGACATTAGTGAACAACACACAAAGGCGAAAGAATATAAGGCTGTGCATCGACAAAATCGATCTCCTGCTAGTTTTGAAGTTGCTGAACACAACTGGCCCCAATTGGCCATTTTGAACTTTCTTCACCGTAAAAAACATGGATGCACATAGATGAAATCCTTGCAAGCTTTGTTCTACATGAAAACCTCATAGATATAAATATCTATGCCAATGACAATAATGAATAATGCGCAGAGGCTAAAGAATATAAGGCTGTGCATTAGAATCAATCTCTTGCTAGTTTCCAAGTTGTTGAACGCGATCGATCCTAGTCGACCATTTTGAGCTTTGTTCACCGTAAAAAACACAGATGTGCAAAGATGAAATCCTTGCAAGCTTTGTTATTTTCAACAACAGATTCACAAGCACGAGTAGTTAGACGACGACAAAAACTACCAAAACTACCATAATATTGTTCGTACAAGTGTCAACTTCTCCCTAGAATTTTTACAGATCAACTTAGAAAAAAATGAAGAAAATAACACCAATAAATATTATTCTAACACCTATTGATATAAAAGTATATTATTCTAACACCTATTGATGTAAAAGTATATTGTTTAAATATATTTATATAATAATAAATATTTACATAAACTATATTTAACATTTTAAAATAGTTTATACAATTTTAAAATCACCTATGCTGCAAGAAGAAGTTACACCACCACATATAAATCCCAACGCACTTAAACTCTTACGTTAGTCGAGGTCTCTACAAAGTAGAAGGAGGCAGTTTTGGGTAAGTTTTAAGTTCATCCCGACCATGCCCACTAAACCCTACAACTCCGGTTTATAAATCCCAACGCAACTCTTACGTTAGTCGAGGTCTCTACAAAGTAGAAGGAGGCAGTTTTGGGTAAGTTTTAAGTTCATCCCGACCATGCCCACTAAACCCTACAACTCCGGTTTAACGCAACTGTTGTGATGGAGTATATGCCATTGTGGGGCAAGAAACTAACCAACCACACCCTTATCCATTACAATCACATTCGCATTCTAGCTCAATCATGCTATTCGTTCCTAAACACCTCAACGCTTTCCTCTACTAAAAATTCGTATCAGATAAATCGAGCAGTTGAGGGGTGTGCCTGGAGCTTTCAATGGCGACAGTATCTTCATCTCATCCTTCTGGTTGGTTATTCTTAAGATCAGAAATTCCGAACAACCCGTGGGTCGGCCATGGAAAATGCAATTCCGATACTTCTCCTGTTGTTCTTGTTAGATGTGTGCGTAATAATGATTATGTAAATACAACGACTTGTAGTATCCAGGAAACAAATCCTTCCTCCCGGGAAATAAGTAACAGGGAAATTACAGACTCGTCTTCTACCCAGAGCGCTCCCCATGCACAGAAGGAACGGAGAAAAATCGTGAAAACTGCATGGGAAAAAATAGTTAGATGGTCAAGGTCTTGGCGTCTCTTAAATTCTCGAAGGGCAATGGATGTTATACAAAATACTAACAAGGTCCTTGATGATACCTCTTTGATCACAGTTAAAATTTTCAGTCTCTGTAAGGATTGTATCTAAATATTTTAGACCTACTCTGTTTATTGTTGAATTTACATCAATATCGGCATTTCATATGGTTAATACTTTCATTATTTGTTCTGTTTCGTAAAAGATTTGAGCTTGCTAGTTCTTAGGGCACTCGGATTAAATGTGCAGGTGACCGTGCTGGGAGGTGGGTCATTTGCTACAGCCATGGCAGCGTTGGTTGCTGAGAATAAAGCTGAGATGGAGGTTAGCATGCTTATTAGAGATGATGTTGTCTGCAAATCAATCAACGAGGCTAAGTTTAACTCGTAAGTTTTTTATTTATTTATTTATTTTTATTTATTTATTTATATTTAATGGGTTTTGTTTGATTTGTGGGGAGCTTTTGAATCCCAATTCCTAATTAACACGTCACAGTAACCAACTTTAACACGAGGACTCCATGATATTTGAACTTTGGACCTCTTTTTTGAAAGATGAATGCATTTACAAACTGTCTAAGGGGAATCCTTAACTTGTAATGCAAGGCACTGTTAGAATTGATTTTGACATCAAGATATGTATTTATTGTTTCTTTTGGAAAGAATTGAAACTTGTGCTTTAGGATGAAATTGTCGTAATTTCAAAGAGTACACAATAACCCATCATTATATCAAAATAAATTTCAAGTTGATTTAGTCCAAGTAGGGTGCAGATCTCTAGGAACTAGCGCTTGCTTGTATGCGTGCTAGCTACTCCTTGTTGAGCGTTCTAATCAAGGCATTCTTTCTGTAGGCCTAGGGTGCACTTCCCTAAGCTAGAATTAGGTTTAGGGTCAGGGTTTTGCTGTTCTCACCCAGGTTCACTGCAGGGATGGAGTGCATTGATTGTAAACCTAGTTTCTCGTAGTTTATAAGGGAGAGAGAGTCTTCCACTGGGTTGGCTGGCAAGATTAAGTTTTTGAGCTATAGCGTTATAGTTTACTGCTTTTCAGATTTAATAAAAACAACGATGCAGAATTGAGAGTTCAGTTTTTCTGTGTACTTTCTGCAAGTGTTTCCAGCTGGATGTGTTTGTAAGTTTTGGTATTTAAAGATTGCATTTGATAGGGTTTCAGTTTTAAGCTATGTAGGGTTTAGGTATTCTTTGAGTGGAGAACCTGCTTACCATGGTCTGAGAAATTTCAACAATGTAACCTAGGACCAAGATCCTCGGCCTTCTGCGATTCCAACCTGTTGTACTTCACAGAGTAGATAAAACCATCGGTGCTCCAGTTCTTGTTTGCTGATGTAAAACTTGCCACTGGTGAAAGAAGACGAGCAACAAGTGCTTGCAAATGTAGACCATTTTCGCAATGGAAAATCCACCATCAAATGGGGTTCATGGTTGTCATCTCATCCAAGGATGATATGTCTAAAAGATCATTCATTCCAACAACAAAACTTGTACATTCTTCCTTCATCTTATTTTGTAGAGAAGCTAGAAAATCTCATGAAGGATTTTTGGACTCCAACATCCACCTCCCTATCCTTATGTGGGCCTTCCTCTGTCCATTGCTTTGAGTAATGAAGTCTTCATCATGAAATCTGAGATTCATGTGGAAATTTCAAAAATCTGCCCATTCGGACATTTCCACGTCATTTCTATCAGGCCATGGATCTACTTTATAGAGTTTTCAACCTTAGTGCTGAAGCCTGAAACTAATTTCTTCAACATCCCTGCAGAAAATTTTGAATCTGCCCAACACTACTTTTAGCAAACTCAAGAATGTAGATGGCAAAGACCTAAAGCATAGATTATTTCAGCAGTGCTTAAGGAAAGATCTATCTCAATACACAGATCTGAAACTTGCTTTAATTACAATGGAAATATAAAAGCAGCAAATTAGATCTGAAAGCTTCATTAAGCATGCTCAAATGACAAAGCATTCAACCCAACTGTCCTAATAACTCAGCATTCTAAAATAGTCATGAAACTTGCTCAATACATGAGAAAATTCAAATCTGAAAATGAGATCTGCAATCACAAATTTAGGACAAGAATGGTACACTTTAGATGATCACAACAATGAAGATAAAGTACAATATCTCAACTCATTTCAAGCTAGTATAACAAGGCCTTCCAGCTTATCTGAAGCAAGGACTCTTCAATGTATCCCAAACCTAGCTAGGGCTGTTAAAGAAATGTAACTTTCGAAGATATTCTATTTGTACTTGTCTATTGTATTATTGTATACCTCCTTCGGGAGATGTCATTGATGTAATTAATAATGTAAGAGTCATTGAAACAGTCAATGTAAACCCTAGGTTTTGTGTTGGCCTAGAAGAACCCAAAAAAGATTATTATATTTTGTATTTGACAAGTCGGTCCAGTCAGTTAGGAGAAGTCGGCCCAGTTGGGGAAAAGTCACCCCAACGGAAGAATATAAATAGAGGAGGAGTCTCTCATTTGTATTCACTCTACTCACTCTCACAAGTTCGCATAGGAGAGAGAGAGAGAAGTTCACACAAGTGGAGGAGAAGCTGATTTTGTCTTGGGGTTTATTTTTGTACTTTGTGAATTCTATATTGAGGAAGTTTTGCCGGGGTTTTCCCCTTTTGGTTTCCCCGAGATAAATATTGTGTTCATTGTGTTTTGTTGTGCTTGTATTTCTTTTAGGAATAGATTGTTTAATGTTATTATGCTAAACAAGTAAAAAACTAACATGGTATCACTGTATCAGAGCAAGCCTGAAAGAAAACATTGTGCAGCCTCTACAACTGCAAAAACTAGGGCTTCTTGTTCCGGGAGCTTCCTCCACAGATCAGCTGAAAAAGAGGGTTCATCTTTCTGTCGAAGCAGATTTCAATTTTGAGAATTTTCATTTTTGGGTCCCCCACTGCAGCCCGAGAGAAATAAGGCATCAAGTTTTTGGATCATCTGCTCACAGAATTGGGAAAAGGAGTACTTTGCTCAACTCGCCTTGAGGAGGCGAATTTGCTCATCCAATAAGTTTTCCAAAATCCCGAAGTTGGAAAATTAGGGTTTCTTTGACAAACCCTAGGTCAAGGTAGAAGCAGTTTTCAGAAGGATAACTTTTCTGGTCTCAAATCTATTCTATTTCCATTTGAAGTTATCATTATATCAATATGACAAATAATACCAAGCTTGATGAGAAGCTTGAGGGAGCTGAGAACTTCAGGGCATGGAAGTATAGAGTCATGCTCATTCTTGAAGAACATGACCTAGAAGACTTTATAAAGGAAGGACTTACAGAACCAGAGGGAGATGAAGCCAAAGCAAGGCATAAGAAGAATATGGTAAAGGCAAAGAGGATCATTGTTGATTCTATCAAAGATCACTTGATCCCTCAAGTGTCTTCAAAGAAGACTCCAAAAGAAATGTTTGATGCGTTGACCAACCTGTTTGAAGGAAAGAATATTAATAGGAAGATGACCTTGAGAAACCAACTCAAGGGAGTGAAGATCTTGAAGTTTGAGTCCATGCACTCATACTTCTCCAAAGTGTCCCAGATAAAAGAACAACTAGAAGCTATTGGAGACATGGTAGAGGATGCTGAAGTTGTGATGACCACTTTGAATGGTCTTCCCAGAGATTGGGTACCATTTGTTTGTGGCATATGTGCTAGAAAGAAACTGATTCAGTTCAGACAACTATGGGAAGAGTGTGTGCAAGAGGAAGAAAGAATAGCGGTGAGAGAGGAGAAACTAAATGACAATGAAGATCAAGCTTTGGCAATCCATGCCAAAGGAGGAAGGAAAAGGAAGAACAATGTATGTTCCCGTGAGGACTCTCCAAGAAGATCTCAAAGACCTCAAAAGAAAAGGAAGTTCAAGAGAGACCTATCTTCAGTTGAATGTTACTCCTGTCACAAGACATGACACATTGCGAGATTTTGTCCACTCAAATCTGGACAACATAAGAAGCAGAAGAAGAGATTTCATGCTCATGCAGCGGAAGACAGTGAGTATGATGAAGAAGTCAAAACCAGAGAAGATGAAGACTCCAATGAAGAATATGTTCTAATATCGGCCTGTTAAAAAATCAGGCTGTAACTAAAAAATCAGGTTGTAACAGCCATCTCAACCACTCATCAACCTCTAGATTTCAGACTTAGGCTACCATTAATTAAATGACAAAACAAACATTTAAATAATAGATAACAAGTTGACACACATTACTGAGATAATGAAGCAGCGGAAAAGATAAAAATAACAACAATTTGAAATTGTATTGCACAGTGAGATTTGGTCAAAACAGACCCTGGAAAACTCCCCCTGGGGAAAACCAGTCCAAGAGAAAATTTCATTAAGCATTTTTAGGCATAAAAACAGAGTTACAACAACATTTAATGCAGACTTTAATGACTGAACAACACCTCGAAAACTGTGCCCAATAGTACCTCGAAATCTGTGCCCAGTAGTATCTTGAAATCTGTCCCACGGTGCTGTTAAGATTTAATATGCTAAGACATAGAATTTCAGTATTACATTCCATTTCACAACAATAGCATATACAGGATCACTGAAAGAACAACAAGCACAGCATAAACACAAGAGACACAGATTTATCCTGGGAAACCCTCATGGGGTAGAAAACCCAGCAAAGCTTCCTCAATATAGATGACCAGCAAATACAAAGATGTAATCCACAAACATGAGCTCCTTCTCATCCATAGCAGATCTCTCTCTCACGTATGCGCCACTCACAAGTGAGTGAATGTGTGTTAAATGAGGAACACACCTCCTCTATTTATACACAACTCTGACTTGACTTTTACACTAACTAGGTCGGCCCCAACTTAACTACTTAACATAATGTAACATGGCCGACCCCACTAGGGTGGTCTAATAACCCTTTAACCCACATGACTCATACAGGGCCGACCCCCACTAGGGAAGCATAATAACCCAAGTTACCACATTCTCCACGGAGGAATAAAACATCTCTGGATATACCATAAGGTCTTCATAGAGGAATGAAACATCTCCGGAATAATAAAGTACAAATATAATATTCTTAGAAGTTACAATATCTCAACACTCCCCCTTAACGAGAAGGATATTATAACAACATCTGCAGGATCAAGGAGTCATCAACATCGTACATGATACATCTATAAATCATTGGAAGCTTTCTTCAATCATCAGTAACTCAAACAGTTACTGAAACATCTTCAAGTCTTCAATACTGGAACATCAACATCGTCAGTATCGAGTCTTCATCTTCTGCAACACTCGAACAGTACATCAACATCATCATCTGGATCTCTCGATCAACAGCCTCATCGTTTGGATCTACCGATCAACATCATCATCTGGATCCTCACGATCAACAGCATCGTCATCTAGATCATCACGATCAACATCATCGTCATCTAGACCATCACGATCAACAGCATCGTCATCTAGACCATCACGATCAACAACATCATCATCTAGACCATCACAATCAACATCTGGATCCTCTCAATCAACAACATCAACATAGCACATACTCTGCAATGTACAAGATCCTATTATGGGATGATCAATCCCTCTCACTTTAGGACATAGGTCCAAGGATGATACAATCCTGATCCACTTACGGGATGATCAATCCCTCTCAATTTAAGACATCTCTCATGTCTATGGACGATGCAATCCATATCAACTTACATGATAATCAATCCTTATCTCTTTAAGACACCTCACCATGTCTAGGGACGATGCAATCCCGATCAACTTACATGATGATTAATCCTTATCTCTTTAAGACACCTCACCATGTCTAGGGACGATGCAATCCCGAATCAACTTACAGGATGATTAGTCCTTATCACTTTAAGACACCTCACCATGTCTAGGGACGATGCAATCTTGAATCAACTTACAGGATGATTAATCCTTATCACTTTAAGACACCTCACCATGTCTAGGGACGATGCAATACCGAATCAACTTACAGGATGATTAATCCTTATCACTTTAAGACACCTCACCATGTCTAGGGACGATGCAATCCCAAATCAACTTATAGGATGATTAGTCCTTATCACTTTAGGGCATGAGCCCAAGGATGATGCAATCCTGATCCACTTATAGGATGATCAATCCCTATCACTTTAGGACATGAGTCCAAGGACGATGCAATCCTGATCCACTTACGGGATGATCAATCCCTATCACTTTAGGACATAAGTCCAAGGACAATGCAATCCTGATCCACTTACAGGATGATCAATCCCTTTAGTCCTCTTAGACAAAGTCTAAGTATCACTTCATCGACCTCATCGTCGGAACAGGTAACCTCATCATCGACCTCATCGTCGGAACAGGTAACCTCATCATCGATATAGGTATCCTCATCATCGATACAAGTATTGTCATCATTGACACAAGTATCCTCATCATCGATTCAAGTATCCACATCATGGACACAAGTATCCTCATCATCGATACACGTATCCACATCAACACATGTATCCTCATCATTGACCTTACTGTCAATATAGGCAATCTCATCATCGATATAGGTATCCACATCGATACCAGTATCCAAATATCATCATCGACCATATCACTCCCCCTTTCGAGGAGGCTCCTTCTGAACGACACCAAACTTGTTTCGGAAATACTCAAACTCTACTTGAGACAGAGGTTTGGTCAATACATCAACAACTTGTTCGTCAGTGCTCACATACTCGAGCTTGATAGCTCCTTTCTGCACCATATCCCGTATGTAAAAATATCGGATCTCTATGTGCTTTGACTTATCATAGAACACATGATTCTCTGTCATCTTGATACAACTCTGGTTGTCACACATGATCATAGTGGAGTCCATCTCTAAGTCAAATAATCCTGATAACAACTTCCGAAGCCATAGCGCTTCACAACTAGTAGAGCAAGCAGCTATATATTCCGCTTCAGCTGTGCTAGAGCCACACTAGACTGCTTCCTGCTAAACCACGAGATCATGGCAGATCCCAGACAAAAACATCCGCCCGATGTGCTCTTCCTGTCTGATACACTTCTTGCCCAATCAACATCTGTGTAGCCATACAATCTGAAGTCATGATCTCCAATATAACATAGACCAAAGTCTATCGTACCTTTTAGGTACCTCATCACATGATTTGCAGCTATCAAGTGAACATGCCTAGGTTCCACTAGATACCGACTCAAGGTGTTCACAGCAAAGCATATATCTGGCCTAGTGTTCGTCAGATACATCAATGACCCAATAATCTGTCTGTACAGAGTTACATCCATTAACTTTGATGAGTCATTAGCTAACATCTTCAAATTGTAATCTATGGGAGTGGTCATGGCTTTACATTCCAACATATCAAATATTCTCAAGATTTCTACAGCATACTTTCACTGGTTGAGAAAGATTCTTTATGGGCCTTGCTATACTTCCAGACCTAGGAAGTAATGCATCAATCCGAGATCTTTCATCTCAAACTTTGAAGAGAGCTTCTCCATGATCTGTTTCTCATTTCTAGTCAGAAATAGATCATCCACATATAACAACAATATGACAGGTTCATCATCCATAACCTTGAGATAAAGATTATGATCAACTTTACTTTTGGTAAATCCCAAGCTTGTCAAGAAGCTATCAATTCTTCCTCTATAACTGGACATCATTCACACTCTGCATTGAGTGATCTTCTACATATCTATCCGTGCCATCTCTTGTCAGATGGGTCTACTGATATGAGCCTCAAGATCATTCGAACTCTGTGGTGAGTTCCTTCTTGCATCCATTTAAGAGAAGAATGTCATCTGTATATAGACACCATCTTCAACCTTGTAGCAAAGGTTGAAATCCACATCACCCATGGTGATCATTAAACTCATCAAATGACTATCGATCATGGGTACTTGTACAAAGCTTTCTTCAATTGAATCCTGGGAGTTTTCTCGATTCGCACTTCTTCTTCAATTACACCATTAAGAGAATGGTCTTATCTAGCCACTTGGAGCAAACATCTCGTCATGATCCTCTTCCTCTTTCTAAGAGAATCTTCTACCCACGAGCCTTCTATAGTATGTTTGATTTGTAAGTCTTCTTGTTGAACATCCATCACTTGTTCGGTGTTCATCATTCTTCATGATCTTTCCTACAAATCAAAGTTTATTACATGATTAGTAATACTTCATAATCATCAAATCATGTTGACATGATAACCTATTATGCATACAAATATGATTCACATGGTTATGCAACTATCTTGACCAATACTTTCGTACAACACTTTTCCATATTTTGTATGCATACAGTGGTTATCTAGATGCCTTCCATCTCTACCAGAACATACTATCGAGAGCGTGCACAACTCTCAGCATGTCAGCAAAGAGGTTTCATTCTAGACAAGCAACAATGGAATGGTTGTCCAACTTACCCATCATATGCATATTAGTAGTATACTGGTCAATGCTATATGAATGCTTACACTATGCATGATATATTCTAGGAATACAAATATGCATACAACTATTACAAGCAATATCATTTACTATAACAATTCAAATACTTATCTTTTATGGTTGCTTCCCACTTGATCTCTATATGTCTTTGAACTTCTTATCCATCCTGGACTACTATGCATGCTCAAGTGTGCACTAGTGTCATCCTCATGATCTCATACATAATCATACATTCATTAGTATAGTCTCAATACTATCAAAACATTATGATTCTAAATAATCTTAAGTATGTATGGTCATGATCATTTCATACATAGGTATACTTACCTAAGATCCTAACAAAGTAGGATTCTAACTTGATATAGGAAAACATACCTGGATTATCATGCTTGGTTATGTCTTAACATACCCAAACAATATCTTCTTTGTTCTCTTCAATGATTTAGAGACCTTGTGCTAGAACTTGCATATCTCATAAGTTAAGCATAGTAGAACAAGGTCATACATACCTTGTAAGTAGAGCTTCTATGTGATCAAAGACTATGGATGAGTCTTTGTCTCCATGTCATCATGGTCATAGAACTCGATTTGTCTTTCTTGATGTACCTGTATCTTGTTAGCAGAGAACATCATCCTCATACAACACCACAGGTGCATTAGTACAATCATATAACCCTAATCAATGAATGTCTTCTATCATTCACATGCATTCATACTTTTACTAGGGTGATAAGACAATTCTAAGATTAATCAAGATTGTGCTAACCTCAATAATATGAAGACAAACATATCATAAACTTAATCATGAACAGATTTCAACACATACCTGTATCTCCTCAAGTCATACCCGTCGAGATTTCTTGTAGTCTTCTTATGTAAGGCCTTAGCCTCATCTCACCCTGAAACTGGAACTTCTTCACTTATGTAGGTGTCCAATTCTCTTCTAGGATTAACCCGATCCACTTTGATTTGCTGAGACTGGATTTGGAGTTGGATTAGGGTTTGTCAGAGAAACCCTAAAAATTCAAATTTTGAATTTCAAACTTCTGAATGGATGGAAAGATGTTGCTTGTTGAGCTGATCAAGCTGGTATACTTCAATTTTGAAAACTGCAAAATTTGACCCCTCAAAATTGCCTTTGAAACTTTCGGATCTTCTGGACAGGATCCCGAACTAGGGTTTGATAAAGCTCGGTCTTCTGCCCATCCAAAAGGTTCGATCTTTTGTTCTAAACTTAGATTTTTCTAAGGAGCTTCCAGCCATGGTCACATATTTCAAAAATTCCAACTTTTGTAGAAGCCCTAATTTTCCACCTTTTCGATCAAAATCCTGAACTAGGGTTTGATCAAGCCCGACCTTTTGCCCAACCAAAAAATTCGATCTTGGTCTCTAAATTTCGATTTTGATGAGGAGCATTCAGCTGGGGACTTCGATTCCAAAAATTCCAACTTTCTTCGAAGCCCTAAATTCTCGTAGCAGTGACAAGCCAAGAATGAAGGTGCTCAGAATCCAATTATGTTTTGACAGAAATATGCACCTGATCGTTTCTGGTGCATCTCTGAAATTATGAATCCACAAGGTCTGAAACGTCAGCCTGTGGTAGCCTGACCTGTCATCTTTCCAACCCCACAGGCATGACCTCAATTGGATTCTCTGAGAGAGAGTTATGACAAGTGTCGCAATGTGACTTGTTTATGGGATAAAACATGAGAGCGAACTTGTACGGTTTGCCACGTGTCACTGGTTCAACTTAGGCCTCTGAAAAGCGGACCTCTAAAAGTACAGTCCGTGCCCTACCTGTCACTTTTTACAAAATTTCATTTGGAGCTTCCTAGCCCAAGTTGTGATCTTTTTTCCTAGGTCACCTGTTTATGACCGAGATCTGGAAGAGGCAGAAACCCTAACTTGTACTGATCATATCTCACAAAGTACAACGAATCTGAGGCTGTCCTTTGGACACAAGGAAGAGGGGGATGTTATCTACGACCTTTAAAGTTTTTAGATCCTGAACCTTTGCCAAAATGGATTTATAGTGAAAGTGCCACGATGATTGGTTTTTGCTATATAAAACCCTAACTTTCAAATTGTCGCAAGTGAGACAAGTGTTGTAAGTGCCATACATTGCCTTCCTTCAGGCTAGCTTTGATACCATGTTAAGATTTAATATGCTAAGACATAGAATATCAGTATTACATTCCATTTCACAACAATAGCATATATAGGATCACTGAAAGAACAACAAGCACAACGTAAACACAAGAGACACAGATTTATCCTGGGAAACCCTCATGGGGTAGAAAACCCAGCGAAGCTTCCTCAATATAGATGACCAGCAAATACAAAGATGTAATCCACAAACATGAACTCCTTCTCCTCCATAGCAGATCTCTCTCTCACCTATGCGCCAATCACAAGTGAGTGAATGTGTGTTAAATGAGGAACACACCTCCTCTATTTATACACAACTCTGACTTGACTTTTACACTAACTAGGTCGACCCCAACTTCACTACTTAACATAATGTGATAGGGCCGACCCCACTAGGGTGTTCTAATCACTCTTTAACCCACATGACTCATTCAGGGCCGACCCCCACTAGGGAAGTCTAATAACCTAAGTTACCACATTCTCCACGGAGGAATAAAACATCTCTGGATATACAATAAGGTCTTCACGGAGGAATGAAACATCTCCAGAATAATAAAGTACAAATATAATATTCTTAGAAGTTACAATATCTCAACAGCAGCTCCTCGAAAACTGTGCCACCGTACGACTGTACGGATTGTGTAGTTTTTTTTTCGAACTGTGTGCAATCCCTCTAAATCTGTGCCCAACAACTTTCTCAAAAACGTGCCAGCAAAAACTGTAGCAGAGTTGCCTTGGGATTCGAGTCACCTCCAGAAAAATTCCTCTCATAGGAATTTGAGCCATTAGAGAAATGCTCTCTCTCTCAAACAACTCAACAATGCCAAATGCTTAATCTCTGAAAAGCTCTCTTGAAAACTGTCTTTGCACATTTCCCTAGGCTTGCTCTTATAACATGAAAGTGACTTTTCACCTTCCCAATCCCTAAATCCAACGGTCAAGATCTAATCTTGATTTGACAAGATCAAGGGATGAAAATCATTCCCTCCAAAATAATTCACTTATAATTTTTTAATAAAGTATTTTCACTTTATGAAATATGTGCACTTTTACTTCACAAAGTCACTTTATAAAAATCACTTTATAATGGACTTGGAACTTTACATAAAAGTCACTTAATAAAAAGAGCCACTTTATTCCAACTTAGAAAAAGTCAAGTGCCTAGGTAATGTAAATGCAAGGTCACTTCCGCATACAAGACAAAATTATGCGGAGTGCCTTCTTAGCTAAAAAGCTAACACTCCATCTTAGCGAGGAAGGTACTCACTGCCATCACTATCTGTTGGTCTGGTCCTCAGGTCCATCACACTGTTCATAGTAGGAGCTCCCTTTGAACCTGGAGCCAACGCTACCACCTGCACTGAACTGGAATCTGAAGACATCCTTCTGGAAACAACCCTGAACCTTGAGCTACTAGGAGAATCCATCCTCCAATCCTAAGCATTGGTCCTCTCATACTAGCTGAGTCTCCTGTTGGTACTCTGAAGAGAATCCCTCTCCTCCATCAAAAATCGAGATTGAAATCTTTGCGCCACTGCAGCCTTAGGAGCCTCCTGCTCCTCTTTCGATTCTGAATCATACATCATGGGCTGTCCAACAAACTTGTACAACTCATCAAACCGATCACCAATCAACTGTGGTTGGATCAGTTCCGCTCCCTCTGAGTATATAAGAACATTTCCTCGAACCGCCCTTTTAGGAAAAATGTACACATGTCCCCTTCAGAACAATGTCGAATACCCAGCATCCTCCAAGGCTAACATAGAGAGCAAGTTCACACTCAACCCTGGAATGAACAGAACTCCATCCTGCTCAAGGAGTTCATCCTGTCGGATCTAGAATTTGACTCTCCCAAATCCCCGCACGGAACGTGTTGTTCCCCCTTCACTCTCAACCATCCGGTCAAAGTCTGTCTCAGTAATGATGTGGAATATGTGATACATTCTAGTCATGTGACGAGAGGCTCCACTGTCAATGAACCAACTCCTGTTCATTGCAAATCCATTGCTGCCGGCACTAGCTACATGAGAGAACATTGATAATTCTTTCTTAAACCTTTCCCCAAAATCATCTACCTCAGCAGTTGCAGCAACAACCTCATCCTTATTCTTTTTCTTCTTTTCAGGGCACTGAGATGCATAATGGCCATACGGGTTGCAAGCAAAGCATCTTACTTTGCTCAAGTCCTTATTGGACTTCTTCCTGCCTTTTGCTGAAAGAGCAACATTTTCTTCAATAGCACCTTCCATCTGTCCACTACATTGAGACCCTTCTCGGATCTCCTCTTGAGTGAAATCATCCCACAACCTAC
Source organism: Larix kaempferi (assembly GCA_027924585.1). Lineage (NCBI taxonomy): Eukaryota > Viridiplantae > Streptophyta > Pinopsida > Pinales > Pinaceae > Larix > Larix kaempferi. Next base: position 3,742,804 of record BSBM01001067.1, read on the forward strand.
TCCAATCTGGAAGGTGTTCACGACCAACAACACACTTCACGAAGACTTCCCAGTCTTTGGTGAAGCCTCTCAAGGCTGTCCTCACCAATTCAGAATCAGAGATGACTTCCCCAATTGCAGCTAACTCATCTTTTACTTGTGCCACCCGGGTAAGATAGGATACCACACCTTCACCCTTGGCCATCTTGGTCCCTTGCAGTTTATCTTTGAGAGCCATCTTCCGGTTCTCATTCTTCGCCTCATATAAGTTTTTCAGTGTATCCCACATCTCATGAGCTGACTTCTTTTCAGCCAATTGTGGAATGAGATGGTCCTTGACACCATCCAAAGTAATCCTCTGTGTTTTAGCATCTCTTACTTCATGTATATCAAGAGCAGTAGGATCAGTGGGAGGAGTTATTACAGTGCTAGCATTTACCCACAATCTGTTCTCTTTAAGTACAATAGTCATCCTGACTTTCCATTGCAAGTAGTTGGAAATGCCATCCAATCGGTCCTCAAATCTGATGCAACCAACCATCTTCTCTGCTGCAAAAAGAGAATAAACACAATCTGCCCCAACACCCGCAACACCCTTGCAGATAGATTTTTCCAACGCACAAGTTGTTAAAAAAAAATTATCCAACAACTCAATATCACTGCTGCACCAACAATTTACTGTTATCTCAAAGCACTAACTCTGATACCATGTTAAAAAATCAGGCTGTAACAGCCATCTCAACCACTCAGCAACCTCTAGATTTCAGACTTAGGCTACCATTAATTAAATGACAAAACATACATTTAAATAATAGATAACAAACTGAAACACATTAGCTGAGATAATGAAGCAGCGGAAAAGATAAAAATAACAACAATCTGAAATTGTACTGCACAGTGAGATTTGGTCAAAACAAACCCTGGAAACCCCCCCCCAGGGAAAACCAATCCAAGAGAAAATTTCATTAAGCATTTTCAGGCATAAAAACAGAGTTACAACAGCATTTAATGCAGATTTTAATGACTGAATAACACCTCAAAAACTGTGCCCAACAGTACCTTGAAATTTGTGCCCAACAGTATCTTGAAATCCGTCCCACCCAGCTCCTCAAAAACCTTGCCACTGTACGACTGTACGGACTGTGCAGGTTTTTTTTCGAACTGTGTGCAACCCCTCGAAATCTGTGCCCAACAACTTTCTCGAAAAATGTGCCAGCAAAAACTGCAGCAAAGTTGCCTCGGGATTCGAGCCACCTCCAGAAAAATTCCTCTCCTAGGAATTTGAGCCACTAGAGAAATGCTCTCTCTCTCAAACAACTCAACAATGCCAAATGCTTAATCTCTTGAAAAGCTCTCTTGAAAACTGTGTCTTTGCACATTGCCCTAGGCTTGCTCTTATAACATGAAAGTGACTTTTCACCTTCCCAATCCCTAAATCCAATGGTCAAGATCTAATCTTGATTTGACAAGATCAAGGGATGAAAATCATTCCCTCCAAAATAATTCACTTATAATTTTTTAATAAAGTATTTTCACTTTATGAAATATGTGCACTTTTACTTCATAAAGTCACTTTATAAAAATCACTTTATAATGGACTTGGAACTTTACATAAAAGTCACTTAATAAAAAGAGCCACTTTATTACAACTTAGAAAAAGTCAAGTGCCTAGGTAATGTAAATGCAAGGTCACTTCCGCATACAAGACAAAATTATGTGGAGTGCCTTCCGAGCTAAAAAGCTAACACATGGAAGTGATACTTAGCTAGTAGATAGTGGAGTTTCAAAACATATGACGAGATACAAAGAATCCCTCTCACATCTCATACATAAGGAATCTCCACACAAGGTAAAGCTTGGAGATGACTATCAATATCCCATCAAAGGAATGGGAGAAGCATCTTACAAATTGGACTTTGGAAAGTCCATGAACATTAAGGATGTACTTTATGTACCGGGTTTGAAGAAGAACCTTCTATCTATTTCAGCATTAGATAAGAAAGGTCTTCGAATTCCATTTATAGATGGTGAAGTTCTCATGTGGCCAAAGGGGAAGACTATCAATGATGCAGAAGTCGTCGGAGTAGAAGAAGGAGGACTTTACAAACTGAAGGGTCATGCAGATACAACACTTATGACTAGTACCATAAGCCCTTTTGAGCTATGGCATAGAAGACTGGCTCATGTACACTACAAAGCCTTACCAATAGTAAGTAAGGTGGTGACTGGACTAGTAGAAATCCAGGTTGGTCACGAAGAAGTATGCAAAGGATGTGCTGAAGGAAAGAGTATGAAGAATCCATTTCCAAGCAGCAACAACAAAGCTAAAGGTATTCTGGATATTATTCACTCAAACATTTGTGGACCTATGTCCACCACTTCATTAAGCGGGTATGTTTATTATGCTTCTCTTATTGATGATTACTTCCGCAAAACATGGATTTATTTTCTGAAGAATAAGAATGAAGTCTTTGAAAAGTTTAAAGAGTTCAAGGTTCTTGTAGAAAACCTCTTTGAGAAGAAGATAAAGATTCTAAGGTCAGATAATGGAGGGGAGTACACTTCAGGGGATTTCAAAGATTTCTGTAAACAAGCAGGGATTAAGAGGGAGCTTACTATTCCCTATAATCCACAACAGAATGGTGTAGCTGAAAGGAAGAACATAACTATCATAGAAGTAGTGAAGGCCATGATCCATGATCAAGACTTACCCTTGCATCTATGGGCAGAAGCAGCTAGAACTGCAGTATATGTATAGAACATAATCTCTCACGGTGCTCTTGGCAACAAGACCCCAAAACAGATGTTTACTGGTATGAAGCCTGAAGTTAGCCATCTAAAGATATTTGGATGTCCAGTATTTATCCACATTCCAAAAGAAAAAGATATCGAAGTTGGAACCTTCAGGAAAGAAGGGAATATTTGTGGGCTATAGTGAGCAATCAAAGGCTTACCGTATCTACATCCCAGGATTCCGCCAGATTGAACTCAGTCGGGATGTTACTTTTGATGAAGGCACAACTTTCAACAAATCCAAGAAGACTCATGAGGATGAAGAGGAGCATGAAGCTTCTAGAGTTACAGAAACAAACAGTGTACCAGAAAGAAATGTTGAAGAAGAACCTATTGCAGAGGATCATGACATGGCGGAACCTCAAAGACCTGAGGAGACACCTCATGAGGAGATTTCACGAAAGAGAAGACCAACTTGGGCACGAGAATTAATACAAGATGCAGGAAGGTATGGTGCCCCAGAAGGAACCCATAGAGAAAGCAAGAGACCAAGGTCATACTCCATTTATGTAGCCTTGATGTGTAACCTTGTTGAAGAAGAACCGACATGTTTTGAAGATGCAGTAAGACGAAGGAATGGCTGGATGCTATGAATGAAGAATACCAGTCCATCATCAAGAGTGATGTTTGGGATGTGGTGCCAAGACCAAAGGACAAGTCAGTCGTTTCATCAAAGTGGATCTTCAAAACAAAACATTCAGCAGACGGAAGCATTGAAAAGTACAAGGGAAGATTTGTAGTCCGAGGGTTCTCTTAGAAGGAAGGAATTGATTATGAGGAGACCTTTGCTCCTGAGGCCAGATATATTTCAATTAGAACCATTCTTGCCTTGGCAACCAAGATGAAATGGAAGTTACATCAGATGGATGCAAAGACGGTGTTCATGAATGGGAAGATTGAAGAAGAAGTATATATCGAGCAACCAGGGGGATTTGAAACAGAAGATAGAAAGTCAAATGTATGCAAACTAAAGAAAGCATTGTACGGGTTGAAGCAAGCACCTAGAGCATGGTATGGAAGAATTGATAGCTTCCTAATGAGCTTGGGCTTTACCAAGAGTAAAGTAGATTCTAATCTTTATTATAAGATTAAGGATGATGAACCTATGATACTACTATAATATGTGAATGATTTGTTCTTGACAGGAGAAGACAAGCCCATCACTGAATGTAAGAGAAGGCTTGCAGCATAATTTGAGATGAAAGACCTTGGTATGATGCATTACTTTCTAGGTCTTTAAGTATGGCAATTTCCAGATGAGATTTTCCCGAGTCAAGGAAAATACACAGTTGAGATGCTGAAGAGATTTAGGATGATGGATTGTAAGGCCATGACTACTCCGATGGTGACAAACTTGAAGCTCCTAAATGATGCTTCATTAGAGATAGTAGATGTCACCATGTACAAACATATTATTGGGTCATTGATGTACTTGACCAATACTAGACCAGATATATGTTTTGCTGTGAACACATTGAGCCAGTATATGGTGGAGCCCAGACATGTTCACTTGATTGCAACAAAGCATGTGATGAGGTAACTAAAGGGTACGTTGGATTATGGACTCAGATATGCTTCAGATAGTGAGTTCAGGCTGTACGGGTACACAGACTCAGATTGGGATGGAAGTGCCGAAGGTAGGAAAAGCACTTCAGGATGTTGCTTTAGTTTGGGATCAGGCATGATCTCATGGCTCAGTAGAAAGCAACCCCGTGTTGCACTCAGTACAACAGAAGCTGAATATGTAGCAGCTTGTTCAGCTTGTAGCAAAGCAGTGTGGCTTTGCAAGATGTTGGCAGGATTGTTTGATGCAGAGATAGATGTGACAGACATACTCTGTGATAACCAGATTTGCATCAAGATGACAAAGAATCCTGTGTTCCATGATAGATCGAAGCACATCGATATCAAGTTCCACTATATTTGGGATATGGTGCAGAAGGGAGCTGTAAAGCTCAAGTATGTTCCTACATAGGAACAAGTTGCTGATGTGTTGACTAAGCTTCTGTCTCGCATAAAGTTTGAATACTTTCGAGACAAGCTTGGTGTGGTCCAGAGGGACCTTTCTTGAAAGAGAGAATGATAGTTCCAGTTCTTAGGAAACTGATGCCGGTCGAGGGATGATTGATGCCGGTCAAGGGATGACTGATTCTGGCCGAGGGATGACTGATCCCGATCGAGGGATGACTGATGTCGGTCGAAGGATGACTGATGCCGGTCCAAGGGTGACTGATGTCGGTCCAGAGGTGACTGATGCCGGTCCAGGAGTGATTGAATATCTGTACTTGCCGACTGATAGAGTTCCAATCCTTAGGTGACTGATGTTGGTCAAGGGGTGACTGAAGATCAGTACTTGCCGACTGATAGAGTTCCAGTCCTTAGGTGACTGATGCCGGTGCAAAGGTGACTGATGCTGGTCTAGGGGTGACTGAAGACCAGTACTGGCTGACTGATAGTGTTCGAGTAATGTGCTTGCTGATGATGATCCAACAGAGGATGTTCCAGCTGATGATGATCCAACAAAGGATGTTCCAGTTGATGATGTTGCTGATGATGATCCAGATGAGAATGTTCCAGCAGATGATACCCCAGACATACGATGATCCAAAACTTCCTACGACATATAGGGATTCGCAAGTCAGTTGTGCAGCTGTTGATGTTACCCGCAAAATACCTTCCTAGTTAAGAGGGAGTGTTAAAGGAATGTAACTGCGGAAGATATTCTATTTGTACTTGTCTATTGTATTATTGTATTCCTCCTTCAGGAGATGTCATTGATGTAATTAATAATGTAAGAGTCATTGAAAGAGTCAATGTAAACCCTAGGTCTTGTGTTAGCCTAGAAGAACCCAAAAAAGATTATTATATATTGTATTTGACAAGTCGGCCCAGTCAGTTAAGAGTCAGCCTAGTTGGGGAATAGTCACCCCAACAGAAGAATATAAATAGAGGAGGAGTCTCTCATTTGTATTCACTCAACTCACTCTCACAAGTTCGCATAGGAGAGAGAGAGAGAAGTTCGCACAAGTGGAGGAGAAGCTGATTTTGTCTTGGGGTTTATTTTTGTACTTTCTGAATTCTATATTGAGGAAGTTTCGTCGGGGTTTTCTCTTTTTTTATTATGCTAAACAAGTAAAAACTAACAAGGGCATCCACATTCACTTGAACCCTAACTAGCATTACGAAACTCAAGCAAGGCATCCCGCCAAGCTCTTCAAGCAAGCCAATACTTGGCGCTTTTCTAACAAGGCATCATCACACCAATTGTCAATCCCCAAGATCTACCACTTGTATCACACAAACTATCATGGAGATTCAAACACTTGCATCCCACAAGCTACAATATTCAACACTTACATCTCAAGCTAAGGACCCCTAGTGCTAGCATCCCACAAGCACTAATAGCTAGCATCAAACCAACTATCAATCTTTATGATACAAAGTAGTTGTTTCTAACAAAGACACTCTCCTCCTTTATATAGACTAAGGTGAGGGAGGCCAACAATAAAACATAGACCATGTCCACAAGCAACCGTAGGCTATGTCAACAAACAAAACCCCAAATGTAGCGCTCCTCAAAGCAAGGTGTCCACATGTCACTCTAGTGTTTGTCGAGACCGAAGGTGGTGTGCTATTAAAGTTAGGTGTTGACATGTCCAACGCTCCCCCCTCTAAGATGGTGTGTTGTTCAGGCTTGTTGTCCACATGTCAAGCGCTCCTCCAAGATGGTGTGCCCTTCAAGCTAGGTGTACACATGTCAAGCGCTCCTCCAAGATGGTACTATTATCACCAAACTTGTAGGTGCCCCTAGAGATGAATCCGAGGTCGATGGCAGAAGGGAAGGGCAACCAAAGAGGTGCAACCAAGATGGCCTCGACTCCCAATGGATGGTTGTCACGCCAATCGAGGCAATCTTCACTTTATGTTATCTAGCCCAAGACAACAAAGGGGGAGACCCAGATCTACTCCTGACAGGAGAGATCAAACCAAAACACCAGATCAAATCAAATGATGATGAAGTACGTAAGGTGTATGGTAAACCCTAGATCTATGGATAAAGTCACAAGGTAAATGATAAGTTGGATCAAGGGGTTTAAACAGTGTAGATTTGGTCCAACATGTTTATGTGAGTGACTTATGAAGTTTATAATGAGATCAAGGATTAGGGTACCAGTCAATTGCGAGAAAATCCACTGCCTTGGGAACCGTGTCCAATGTAGGGTAGTTAATGTCCAAATTGGGGCTAACCAGTACCAAAAGTGAGCTTGATGAAGTGATATGACAATGTCAAGGGGTTCAAGCAACCAAAACAGGGGTCAAACCACAAGCTAATTCAACAATCCAGGAAAGTCGAATGGGCTTGGAGAAAGATCAGTGCCTTGGGAAATGGTCCAAATGGAGTCAGATGTCCACCAAATTACAGATCTGGAATGTTGAAGTATAGAGGTTGGTGGATCTAAAAGATTAGGACAATCCAATGGTTGGATCTCAGTAGATCTGAGATTGAAGTATGCCACAAAGTGACCTAAGTGGGGCACAACCCTCAATGAGGAATGGGGCCCACAAGGCAGAAATCACTGAAGTGACACACTGGGGGTAGGTTATTGAATGTGTAGATTACAGATCAAGTGGAATCTCACCTACCCAGGTGCTAGATCCCTGCAAATTCACCTCTCCCAAGGAGTGCGACCTCCCTTGGCAAGGCTTCTTTGCCTGGAAAGTGGGTCAAATGATGGCCAATCTTCACCAAACTACAGATCCGAATTGCCGTGGATACTGTAGAGGTGGGTTTTAAATTTTATACCCAAAAGCCAAGTGGATCTTACTAGATCTGAGAAAGTGTAAAATGAGGGTTTGTAAATTAAGGGTTTTATCAATGAAGTAGCTATGTCAATGGATTAGAGCCAAGACAAGAAGAATAAACCTGTGGATCTTTCCTGGATAACCTTGTAGATGCCTTGATGATGATGATCTATGCAAACCCGATCAATTTGGAGCGATTTGAGGTAGTTTTCTATGAAATCGATTTGCCCAAGAAAGCCAATGCGCCCTCTCTCCTGCACAATAAACGCCAACAATATCAGATTTACTGCGAACAAGAGATAAGACTAATGCCACAAGAGAAATAACAGAAAGATAGCATAGATCACAATGATACTAATGATAACCCCCTGATACAAGCGAATGCCAAGTGGAGTGAGTTGAAGAAGCCTTGCAAATAGCCCAAGTGAAGTCGCCCTCCTGTAGACAAAACTAAAGTTTCCAAAAAGATAGATCTTACCACAAATACCCAAATGCTAGGATGCAATAGACTTTCCAATCACCATCTAAGAACACCAGATGCAAAGGAGACCACAAGAATTTCCACAAGAAAGTTTTTCTATATCAAGATTCCAAGAGCCAAAGACCCCTTTACAATGAGAAGCTCTCTCCTTTAAATAGGAGGGAGAGTCTCCACAATCTAACCACTTTTTGAATGAGTGGCTAAGATTAAAAGATCAAAAGATCTAATCAATGGTTGAGATGAGCTCAACAATACAATACATGGATCACTAATAAAATATAACAATAAGTGGACAAAATCGCCCTATGAGAGGGGATCCCACCAAATCATGATGACAAAATAGTAGATCTAGCTTATGGTGGGTCCAAGGGGTAATTTTAGACACCCTTGGTCAATCCCCATAGCACAATATCAATAAAATAGTCATCAAAGTACCAAATCGTGCCTCTATGGACAAATTGTGAGCCTTAGGAGGCTCCATAAATCATCAGAAAGTGTGATAAGTGATGGATGTGGGTCCCGATGAAGTTGAAACTGTTGGATAAGGTGTGGAAGACATCCCACTCATTATCACTGATCATCCCATGCCAAAAATTTGCCTCAGTAGCCCAAATCGAATTCCTTTGTAGCCATTTCTACCATTTCTAGATTGCCTTGGGAAGCGTGAAACTGCCCAAACTGCCTCCTAGAGTGCCTGCGCTGTCAAGGTGAGCTCACCAATGAGTCTGGGAGGGGGGTAATATGGTAATAACAAGTGGCTGGACTACCCCCTCCATGCACAGCGCGCTAGGTGAACCAAGTGAATCCCATCACTGCACTGACAAGGTCTCCGATAGACCAAAACTGCACTAGCACAGCCTACTGAGGCTCAATCATCACTGTAACTGCCCGGAACTGAAAACAGACTGTCTCATTGGACTCAGAAGGTCCAAATCCATCTAAGATGTGTACTCATACACCATATAAACCTCTGCATGGTCCAAAATAAATACTCATCATATCCGGCAGACCAAATAATAATAATCTGAACATGTGTTGAAAAGTACAAATAATCATCATAGGCCTGAAACCACTGCATAAGCCCACCATGGTGACCTGCACCAGACCATATATCATCTATCCGTAACATCTGAGGTTTGCCACCTCATGTCTTGTGGTTGACTTTTGATCAAATTGAGGTTTGACCAAGTCAACATGACCAAAATATAACTCAAACTATCATCAAGCTGCTGCAAGGTGTCCAACGTTAAAACATGCTTTACAATCCATTTAATTAACAATTATAACAATAAGTAATCATTGCTGGCGATCTAAATCCAAATATAATAAGTCATAATTATTATTTATTACTCAGACAAGATTTTCAAGGTCATACTCACTTCATAGTTGTGATCAATTTGCTAGTGAAGGGTGAAGGCTAAGAAAAACATGGCTAGGCTAGAGGGAATGACTTACTGACTTAACAGTGTGACACTTTGGAAGTGGAAAAGGGAATACACACCATAACATATAGTGGATAAGCAACAACACAGGGAATGGCGGTGTCTCACAAATGGATAAGTTGTTCAAAGAGTGTTTATTCATCTTACACAGATGCGCACAATCCATAATACAAAAGAGGCCAGCAATATTTTTGATATAGCATTTAAGTCCCATTGCTTTTTGGGCCTAGAGTTTCCATAGCCTTTGATCTATGTGTGTTTACAAACACAATGCATAGATTTACATTTATTTAGGCTCCTTGCTGCAGGTGTGTTTTTAAGGCACTTGTTTACCTGCGCACTTCTAGGTGTGTCACAGACAACTTGTTTACCTAGGTATTTTACATTTCACAAAAGATATACATTTGATATTTCATAGCCATTTTTATTTGGCTTGCCTTTCATTCATGTGTGTTTAGAAACACATTGCATGAATGGGCTTTTCATACAAGATATAACATTTCATTTCCATACTTTACATTAATGGCAGCACTAAAAGTTTCAGGTTTAGCCAACAACATCTTTAGTGACTAGGGGGACTAAGCCAACTCACAATAGGTAATTTTTGTCACCAACTCAGAGTTGAGACACAATAAACAGGGAAGCTCATCCAATATAGAGGCTACAGTGGGGGAAGGTCCTCCATGCCACTAGTCAAGTAGTAAGTCAAGGTAATGAACAAACTGGGTGAGTCATGGATGGATGAAGACAGTGAATAATGAAACCGACACTAGCAAGCCAAAGTATGGCGGGAATGATCACCTCTATTCTCTCTAGGGAGGGTAAAACCAATGAGTATAGGCCAAGAACTTCTAAGTCTGAGTAGGGACAAATATGATATATATGTATAAGTACAACCAGGTCCACATATCTATATGATCGCCAGATCATGATTCTAAATGCTAAGACATGCTAAGAGAATGGAAATAAAAGCAATATAACCACAACACCATAATATACCTGCCGAGTCATATACTTGAATGCTCATCAATCTGAATCATCATCTGTCCTCTGAAACTGCTGCTGTAACTCCGGGCACTACTGACTGCTCTGTATAAATGGCTAAATAGCTACATCAATCATCTCTTTGAGTGTCCCGAGACTCAGTCATGGCATGGGGAATACAAACTGCTGTCCAAAATCTGATAGTGATCCATAATAGATGCTCATCTCAGCATCTCAATGTAAGGGAACTGGCTGAATAGTGTACTGGAATCAGAAAAATAATGTATGGTAGCCCGACTACTACATACGTGATAACAGGTACGCCTTGCAATCAATGAATCCTCCTCACAAGTGTTTCTCTTAAAACCATGTGTAAGATGGTTACATGCTCCTAGGGCCAAGTGCCCATCCTCCTCAACAAGTGCACTCTTGTAGAAGATGCCAAAATATGCCACATGTGCCAACTACCACATCAAGAAGTGTGCTTCCCTAGCATTGATCCCAAAGCAAGCATACACACAATCTAAGCTCTCCATATGTAAGTAAAAAATGAACAAAGGGGCTAGGATACCACAAGCCCTTCACATCCCATGGAGTGCCCTCCTAGCTTGGTGAAAACACTTTTGGAGCTACCAAAAGCTAACAATTCAAAGCATGAATTGGTTCCACCTATAAACTTTTGTTGTTTTGACGACCTTTACAAAATCTACATCAACAAATAAAAGCCCGAGAGCCTTTTGTGTAACGATTCCCATGGTTTTCTCAACCATGGTGTCCATGCCTTCATAAACCTCTCCCATGAAAGGCTTGTTAGTTGTCAATGATCGCATTTTGGAAGAAAAAATTGGTAGGAAGAAAGATTTCAGGTAGGAAGAAAATGCCAGAGAATACCCGAATAGCGAAACCCTTGAGAGGCCCCATTCGTAATGTAAGGTCATCAAGTTATTGTCCTAAGTGTTTAGGATGTTTTATTTTTTTTGTGCAAGACCACATATGAGAACACTTAAGAGGCTTAATCTAGTGAATATCTATTATATTTAGTGTTGCAAATATTGTTTTGGCGAATATATCTTTGAGGGTCCATAATATAAATTATTGGCAACATCGTGTAAAATATTGAGAATTGTTGGTTGCCATAAAAAATATAAGAAATATCCATTGGGAAAAATTGGCAAAATATCGTAAAATATAAAAAAAATCAGCAAAACATTGTAATTTCAAATATATTATGATATATTAGGACGATAATCTCTTGATATATTGTGATATTGACGATAATATCATGATATTTGCAATAGTGGTTATATTTGTACTTTATCCATATCTCCTTTCGGATACTTTGTCTAAATTGATCATTCATGCGGCATGCATTTTATTGTATTTTATTGGAGACTTGGTCAAGTTTGATCACTCTTCCCATACTTTTTTGTCTATATTTTTTATTACAAATGAATCCAGACCACATGTATACAATGTTGGGAATTCTCTTTTACTTGCTTGCTTGGCTTGGATTATATCCTTGTATTTGAGCCTCTTACATTGTTGGTATTGTGCCTATATCAATTGGTACGCGAGCCTTAAGGGTTATGAGCATATAAACAAAGTAGCCTTATGGTGTGGAGATGGATCCCAAGGATGCTCTCACATTGCCTGCTCCTGTAATGGAGTGATCTATTCTATATTAGAGTGTTTTACTTGTCTATTTTGTTAGGGGCTTTCATCCCCTTGTGAAATCTACAAGTCTATCCTAATGTTGAATTTGACATGAGCACTAAAAAGTGACCGTGACTTCTTAGTGTGGGTCAAATCAACATTAGGGCTCTATGTGGTGAATAGACATGCATGTGATGGAGAAGTATAACATCATCACAATGGATGACCTTTCTTAAGAAGACAGAAGATTCCATTAATAAAGTGGTCAACATGAAATACAACATTGAAGTGGACAAACAAGCAAGTCGGCCCCAACTAAAGAAGACAAGTCAGCCCCAAGAGAATTTCAGGTGTTTTGATGTGTATAAATAAAATGCTCCAACTCCTCATTTGAACTCACAACTTGTCCAACTCCTCTTTGCTACACAAGTGCGCAATTTTAGCTGGGCAAGTGAAGACTAAAGAAGAAGCATATTGAAGTGATCTTATCTCTCTTTCTTATCTCTTTTTGGGTTCACCATTCTCTTCCTTGAAGACTTGCATCATCTCTGTGACTTCTCTATGATGCACTACAACTAGGGTTTGTACCCTATGACTGTCAAACCCTTGTGAACTAGGGTTCTTCTATTGTTGTTTTTGTACTCTTATTATTGGAAATATCCTTCTTAAGAAAGTTTGCTGGGTTTTCACTCGAGTTCGGGTTACTAGGGTAAAAATTTGTGTCTATTGTGCATGGTTCTCTTTCAGTGATCCTTTTTGTTTTTCCACTGCAAAATTTAAAGTTAAAATTATACTGCTAAGTTAAAAATTCAACATGGGATCAGAGTAGTACTGAATAGAAGACATTGCCAGTAACTGTTTCTGCCCTAATCTAGAAACTAGGGCTTCCAAGTTTGGACACTTTTGTCCATAGATTAGACTTGAAATAACATTTTGGAGCTCGCCCTAGGAGGGAACACCTATCTGTGGAAGCAAATCTCAGGTTTGTGAAGTTTCAATTTTGACTTAATTTCTACCGGAATCAAGGAACTAGTGCTTCGAGTTTTGAATTCCTCTGGCCACAGATTGGACTGGAAAATAGTGTTTTGGAGGTTACCCTAGGAGGGCATAGGGCACATCTATTTGTGGAGGCAAATTTCAATTTTGCCAAATTTCAGTTTTGGCCTACTTCCTGCTAGGGTTTCTAGCTCTTGACAAAATGGTGTCCAGCCTCAGAGTAGAAGACAGTTTGGATGGTGCCTCTAACTTCAGATCCTGGAAAACCAAGATACTCTTCATAGTAGATTAAATGAGATCCAAGATTATGTAAAAGAAGGGGTCAAAGAACTCGAGATGCTGAAGAGAAAGCCAAATACAAGAAAAATGAAGTAAAGGCTAAAAGGATCTTGATAGATTTTGTAAAAGATCATTTGATTCCATATGTTGCAGAGTTGAAGACTGCTAAAGCAATGCTTGATGCCTTAGTAGGATTGTTCGAGAGTAAGAACACCAACAAAAAATTAGCAACCAACTCCGTTGTATGATGATATCCAACTCAGATTTAGTTGCTACATACTTCATAAAGGTCTCCCAGTTAAGAGATCAACTTAAAGCCATTGGAGATACCATGATGATTAAGAACTTGTTATGGTAACCTTTAATGGACTTCCCTCTTCTTGGGAATCATTTGTTCAAAGTGTTTGCAGATGAGATGAGTTGCCCAAATTTGATACGCTATGGGTTGATTGTGTCCTGGAAGAGGCTAGAGTACTGTCTAAGAACAACGTGCAAAAACCTTAGAATGAAGAAACTCAAGCTCTTGTAGCTCATGCAAGAAAAGGAAAAGGAAGAAGAAACTTTGAGAGGAAAAATACAGGTGGAAGATCAGCTCCAGCTCAAAGATAGAAAAAGAAGGATCTCTCAAAGATCAAATGCTATAATTGTCATGATTTTGGTCCCTATGCATCGCAGTGTCCTCAAAAGAAAAGAAAGGAAAATGCATCAACAACCAATGTTGATGAGCATCCACTAGAAAAAAGACAAAGTTTGATGAAGTTGTAGATGAACTCCGAAATGAGTATTTCTTCTAGAATCATTCAGTTTCCAAGGATAAAGTCTTCAAGCAAGTTCCAGAAGTTTAGGACTTGACGAAGAAGAAGATCAAGACTTCAGATGGAACGATGTAGAAGAGTACACTTCCGGAAACTCCAGTGATTTCTGCAAGGAGGCAGAGATCAAGAGGAAGTCAACAAAACAAGCAAAGCCCTTGTGAACATTTTTGTCATAGGTCCATTGTAAAGATTGTGGAGACAATGATCCGTGATCAAGATCTACCCATATTCTTATGGAAAGATGCATCCAGTACGACAATTATTCTTAGATTAAGTGTTCTCACCGGATATTTAGGGAACAAGACAACTGAGAAACATTCGCATGAGTTGTCTAGCATACACCCATCTGCCGAGGAAGAAGAGGATGAAGACCGTAGTCTTCAAGAGATCTAGAAGGTTTTACATGGAGTTTAATAGTGAGAAGTAGGAGGCTCCGAAGGACGAGGATACAGATCCCTCTAGTACAGTTGATCATCCTTCAGACTATTAGGAGGAGTCCGTAGAGCCAATAGAATCAGTGGATCTCAATAGAGATATTGTAGTGATCAGGAAGAGACCAATATGGTTTCGTGAAGAGAGACATGCAACTCCTAGTGATACTTTCAGGGAGATAACTCTGAAATCGAAGGGGAAGTTAGTTGTGACTTCCAAGTGATCAAGCATACAGTTACAGAGGGTGCAAGAGGCTCGTCTCAGTGGACTCACTTGGTGGGAGATGCATAGAGGGTGCACAGAGATCAACAGTGCAGAAGACAACAAGTTGCTTCAAGTGCAGGATACTTAGATGTAGAGAGAGCAGTGTCCAGATGTAGAGGGAGCAAGATACTCAGGTGCAGAGGGAATAAGACACTCTCGCACAGAGGGAGTAGTTGTAACATAGTTTGTTGATGATAAAGAAGACTTTGTATGGACTCAAGTAGGCACCCAAGACCTGGTATGCCAGAATCGACAAATATTTGATGAGCTTGGTGTTGTGCAGTTTAATAACCTATGACTTGGAAATGGAGGTCACCAATGTACATCAAATTTTATTGCAGAAACAGAAAAGCAAACACATGTAACATTCAACACTTCTTTCCATTCATAAAAGAAATAGGATTCAAGATGAAGTTCATACCTGGATAATTGATGGTTGATCCAAGCTTTCGAAATCCAATCTTCTTGATCCACTGCTACACTGCTACAACTGATGGACTTGCAAACTAACATACTACCTTTCTCAAAGCAATTTGACTGAATAAAGATAAACAATTGAAATTGAAACTCATATATAAATTCATATGACAGATTCAAACATCAAGTTTATACAAAGACAAGTGCTATTGGAAGGGAAATCTCTAATTTTATTTACATAAATAACAACTAGTTATACCTGTCCTGCAACTGGCACTGTTGTAATCAGACCTTGGGCTCCTGCTCCTCTCTCTTGAGTAAGTATTCCTCCAGCATTTCTTTATCCAAAGTTGACTCTCCTTTCTCAAGCCCCTCCCCTTGTATTTATGGCAAGGCTAGGAGGATGGGCTCGAAAGGCAGTTGGTTTGGGAAGTTAAGGTAGTTTGAATAAGTGTCCTAACTAATCCATAATTCGTGATTTTGTATATTTTTTCGAGATTTTTAAAGATACCCGCGAGTATACCTTTGGACAACCAGCGAGTGACTCGCAACTCTTATGTCTTGTAGCTAGCGGGTGCAACATTTCAGATGATACCCGCGGGTTGTTTGTATAGACACTCGTGGTTAACCCGTGTGTTTGCTAGTATCAAAGTTGCGGTTGTGCTTCAAAATAGTTACAAAACTATGTTTATTGAGGAAAGGATTGCAAAGTTCAGATCCAAATCATCTAAGGTCAAGGGAGCTCTTCCATCCATAGTGTCCTTTTGTGTGACCGACAAGGCAATGTGGTCACGGACGGAGAAGTGCTAGTTTGATTGATAACACTTGGGCTTCACCAAGAGTGATGCGGATTCCAACCTTTACTACAAGATTGTTGATGGTGATCCTTTAATCTTGGTTGATGATTTGTTCCTTACAAGAGCAGAGAAGCTTAGTGTCAAGTGCAAGAGAGAGTTGGCCTCTGAGTTCAAGATGTCAGATCTTGTCATGATGGATTGGAGGTGTAGCAAAGATCAGGTGAGAACTTCCTCAGTCAAGGGAAGTGCACATATGAGATCTTGAGCAGATTCGGTATGATGGACTGGAAGTCCATGGCTACACCTATGATGACAAATCTGAAGAAGTTGTGTGATTCTGCTTCAGATTCAGATTTGGTGGATCCCATGATGTACATGCAGATGATTGTATCCTTGATGTACATGGTTAACACCATGCTAGATATTTGCTTTGCAGTAAGCACCCTAATCCAAGTATGGTTGAACCAAGGCAAGTACATTGGGTTGCAACAAAGCATGTGTTGAGGTACCTGTGTGGTACAACTGGATATGGTTCGAGATATGTCTCAATTGGTGGAGTGAGGTTGCAAAGATATATAGATTCTGATTGAGCAGAGAGTGTAGTGGATAGAAAGAGCACCTTAGAGTGCTGCTTCAACTTGAGATCAACCAGGCTGTCTTGGTTTGGAAGGAAGTAGACTTCTGTTGTACTCAGTACAGCAGATGGAGAGTATATTGCAACCGATGTCATAAGATGTAAAGTAGTGTGGCTTCAGGCAGGACTATTTGATCAAGAGATCAAATGTTACTTCATCTGAGACATTGTGCGGAAAGGAGCGGTAAATCTCTAGCACATATCGACAGATGAGCGGCAGATATTCAAGAGAGGTGAAGGGCCCAGATACTGTGATGGTTCGACATTCAAAAGAGGTGGATGGCCTAGATATCGAGATAGCAGTACAGATGCAGTATGGATGCAGTTGCAATACAGATGCAGTTGATATAGTACAGATGCAGTTGTAGTATAGATGCAGTACAAATGAGTTGCATCGGGTAGACATTCTCCATAGAACATCCATGGTAATGGAGAATGATACATTCACTAATGGGGCTATGCTAGCGGTTAATGGCCTAGGCGTAGTCTTAATAGACTCGAGATGCAGATTGTGAACATTCTCACCAAGTGTGAAACTTGGCGTAATGTAAAATCTCTCCCTTGCTAAGAGGGAGTGTTGATGTTTCTCCAAGTGCAGCATCGGGAAAACATTCACTCATGGATAGCCATGCTAATTTGGCTAGTAATGAATGATACATTCACATTCTAGAGGTGAATGGCGTAGGTAGGGGTAGTGCTTCTCCCAGTCATATGGTTTGGAGATGGACCCCAAGGATGCTCTTACATTGCCTTCTCCTGTAATGGAGTGATCTATTCTATGTTAGAGTGTTTGAGTTGTCTATTTTGTTAGGGGCTTTCATCCCCTTGTGAAATCTACAAGTCTAGCCTAATGTTGAATTTGACATGAGCACTAAGAAGTGACCAGGACTTCTTAGTGTGGGTCAAATCAACATTAGGGCTCTATGCGGTGAATAGATGTGCATGTGATGGAGAAATATAACATCATCACAATGGACAACCTTTCTTAAGAAGACGGAAGATTCCAATAATAAAGTGGTACATGAAATACAACATTGAAGTGGACAAACAAGCAAGTCAGCCCCAACTAAAGAAGACAAGTCGGCCCCGAGTGAATTTCAAGTGTTTTGATGTGTATAAATAAAGTGCTCCAGCTTCTCATTTGAACACAACTCGTCCAACTCCTCTCTGCTACACAAGTGCACAATTTTAGCTGGGCAAGTGAAGACTGAAGAAGAAGCATATTGAAGTGATCTTTTCTCTCTTTCTTATCTTTTTCTTGGGTTCACCATTCTCTTTCTTGAAGACTCGCATCATCTATGTGACTGCTCTATGATGCACTACAACTAGGGTTTGTAAATTGTACCCTGTGACTGTCAAACCCTTTGAACTAGGGTTCTTCTATTGTTGTTGTTGTACTCTTATTATTGGAAATATCCTTCTTAAGAAAAGTTGTGTTTTCATCCGAGTTTGGGTTTCCTAGGGTAAAACTATGTTTACTGTGCATGGTTCTCTTTCAGTGATCCTTTTTGTTTTTCCGCAGCAAAATTTAAAGTTAAAATTATATTGCTAAGTTAAAAATTGAACATGCTCTTATCAATTAGCATGTTGAAGTAAAAATTGCTCATGGCTGAAATAATCAAGTGGGTTGTATGGATTCAAATTTATTTTAGAAAAAACATGACTAACCATCTTTAACTCTTTACTAGATATCTCATCCACATATGTTTGCAAATCTACTTTGAAGTGAAGAGGGAGACAATTCTCAAATATCTTTAAAAGAAATTAATGGGGAGTGTTATGGCTTGATTTAGCACTTGACTGGAAAAGTCCCAATCCACTAGTGCTATCTAGGGAAACTTCGGAAAGAAACAGCACTGTCACCACAGTTCTAATTTCCCACTTTTAGGCTGGCTGTCAAAGGCTAAGGGAGGCTGCCCTATAACTTAAATTGGATATGGTATAAAGAGAGCTAAGAGAATTGAGGTCAACTTAATTATGATATGTGTGTTGAGTTATATAGTTGATTTTCCAAATAAGCATCTAATAATTGAAGATGTGCAATATTCAATAAATCAAACTCTTAAAAACTTCTCAAGAGTATGAAATAACATGAAACATGAACATTAACCATAAAGCGTTAAAGGTCTTCAACATCATACATTCATTGATCCATGAAAGAAAAACAAACTCGTGAGAAAGATAAAAGTCAAGAAGTTGTTCATCACTTAGTTAATGGTTGTGTGATTTATGAATTGTAGTTAATCATTCGCCAATGAAGACTTTCCAGGATTATCACAAGAATTACTTAGTCAATGTAACATAGACAATCTAACCACATCAACCAAGTAAACTTCAAATGTTTTTGTTGTAATGCACCATCAATTGTAATCAATATTCCATGGGGATGCATCCCGTAGGGTTGGGGGCACATCCCTTGTGTTCCCCACGCCCCTGGGATGGAGGGTTCCTGGTGAAATGTTTCGCCACGCCCCCCTTTTTGCAATACTCCACGAAACCCATTGTGAAGCATTGCGCAAAAAGGGGGACATCTGAGCGCCCTCTCTTGATTTTTGAATCTGTTTTTCATAGAAAAAAACCTACTTATATATAGAACCTGATTTCTAATTTCGGACTTTGGTATTTTTTGAGTTTTCTAACATTAATTGGTAATATTAAATTCTTAAAGTAAAAGTGACATTCTCCTTATCTTTCATTTTCTATACTTTTACATAAATTTTTAACATTTCTATTAATTGTTTCAGGATGTTTGAGAGTGGTTCCAACCTCATCAGACTTCATATGTAAAAAGTAGAATTTTAGATCCCATTAAGAATTCACCAGGCTTAACAGTATTCAGGATTTCAGGATTGCAACGTTTCCACTGGATTCTGTCATGTATGAGGGTATGTGATTGTCATTTAATAAGCACATCAACCCCTCTATGTACTTTGATGTTAGTGGTGCTGATGGTTGAACTCCTCTATCATGACCTTAATAAAAATGTACCCTTCACTCAAGCAAAATCATTTATTAAGCATGGGAAGCGTTTTGAAGTTCTACCTTATTTTAAAGCTTAGATTAGGAGGTTTCATAAAATTCTAGGGTGTTGAGTAATGTCCTTGGAGGATCAACTTCGAGATTTAAGGTAGATGCAAGGGCTAGAGCCTAGAGGAGGGGGCCGGAGGGTGCTATTGATGAATAGGATCCCAATATGTGAAATTCAAATACTGAAATATTATAAATCATATTGACGATAGTATTTACATTGCACAATGATGAATTTAGTATTTAGTATTTAAATGGTGATGGGATGAGGCATTGTTATGTTAATATGTTGGGATTTATATTTTTTAATAATTTTGAAGACGGGCCCCCCTATTGTTAGGTACCCTTCCGTCCCTCTGTCCCCCATGAATTTTCCTAAAATTTGGGGGTGGTCTCCACACGTCCCCCATGTGCGTTTCCCCACTCCTGCGCTCCCACATCCCATAAATTTGGTGGAACATTGATTATAACAGCAAATTGCAGAAAATTTCAAAACTTAGAATTATGCCCAGTTAGTCAAAAACAAGTTACAAGAGTGATCAAGCACAAATCATTCCAGAATTGTTAGTCCACTGTTTAGTCAATGTATCATCAACATTTGCAGTATCAAATCAACATTAACCAAACATGGAACACCAATTTATCTTGCCGTTCACAGGTTGCTTAATATGACAGAAAAACCAGAAAATCCAGCACTTCAAATTTGTACTTAGATCAACGTTTTGGTATGTTTGAGGTGTTAGATCAGACTTTAAAACAGTGAGCAATTTCCATGATTATAGTGCTGCTGTCCTAGAACATTTCCAGCCACATAAACAACAAGAAAACTTAGAATTTTCAGATTTCTACCCATAAATTTGTTTGCAGAATTTTTGTAACCTAGAAATTTGAATTTTTGAGCTAGATATGGCCTTAAGAAGGTTTCCAGAATTATGTTGTTTGCTGTTATAATTTTGAGAAACAAAAAGTCAGCAATTTCAACCATTGAAACTATTTGAAAATAGCATAAATATATGAAACTAATGCCTAGAAATTTCTAGCAGCCTTAATCTAACATAAAATTCTCAAAAAACTATGTAATGATGAAATTTTTAAGGTGATTTTTCTAGAAATGAAGTGCACAACTTAAATCTAAAAACAAAAAACAAGACTAAGCTAATTTAACCCAAAGAAAAAATTCCTAAACTAATCTAAAACATTCCGAAAAATATTTTTTGAATTTTTGGGGTTAGATCTACCCTAAAAATTACTCTAAACTACCCGAGGAAGCAAACAACTGTTTTTTTGATTTTTTGAAATAAAATTTACCCTGAATCTACCCTAGGAAAACGAGAAAAATTGAGAAATTTGGTGTTTTTTGGTTGAAGAATTAGAAGAGAGACTAGTGCCTTCAAACCTTTGGGCTATGGGGTCTTGGGATCAAATCCTCCAAGTGGCCTTGTATGTAAATGTTTGGCTGAAATGAAAATCCCTGCATAACACAAGAATTTCTTGTCCCAAACTACTGAAGCTTTATACAAACCCTCATCAAGGAAGAGCGGTCATTACTATGCACATCTTCAGCTCATGCTCTAGCATGTACCCTATAGCTTATGCCACCAATTCTGTAGCCTCTATAAATGTAGACAAACTACCAACCAACAACAAAACTAAATCACAAAATGATAAAATCATTCCATTGGAGCATACTCTTTCAATGATCTAGGAGCATAAACCTTACAATGTTAAAAATAGCATATTACCACAACAAGAAGAATTACCAAGTTGTGCCAACCATAGAAGACCAAGAGACAAAACCTTTAGATGCAAAGTGATAATATTCCTCTCCAGTGCTCAACAACAATGAGAATGCAAGGTTAACTCTCTTATAGAGGAGAAAAACTCAACCTTCTCTACAATAAAATAATAATAAAAGTGCCAAAACCCTAGATCCATCCTAGGGATCCCCTAAAATGAGTCAAAATACATATAATAATGCTCAATCCTCAACAAACCCTCAAAGAGAGAGGGCATCCCTATCAAATCATGATCAATAGTTGGTAAATGGTACAATATATGGTTTAAGAAAGAAGGCGCTCAATCATAAATGCACCAAAAAGGATCGCGTGGCAAAATTATGGTGTGACACTTTAAACAATAGCTTTGGATTTTCCAATTTTCTCAATATTTATTGGATTTTCTATTATAACCAATTTTTGGAAATCCCATGTCCATTTTGCTTTTAATGGTGTTGAGATGTCAACTCTTTCAAAATATATCTGCTCCTGAAGTTAGGATGCCCCCTCAAGTGTGCTAGGAACATCACCAAATGTAGTGCTTCGAGTATAGGTGTCTAATGATCATCCAACATACCAATCAAGTCATAGCATGTGTGTAAATAAAATGTCTCTTGTGTAATAAAGTTAACTATAATCAAAACTTAAGCAAATGTCCATCTAATATGACAATAATACAGAAGATATAAGTTACAAACACACTTTATCTAATAATCCAATGAAAATAATTTTGTTGGTTCTAATACCGATTGCAATAGGCTTGCAAATTGATTCATATAGTTAAACACAATTAGACATAAACCAATGGCACACAACACATCACACAAAAATTACCTTGGAAACCCCTCTCCTAGGGGAAAACCAACAAACTAGTGAGCTTACCACTCATTTATTAATCAAACACTCATAATAGGTGTTTACAATTGTGATTTGCTAGACCACAAGTCACACTTCATTACATTCCATCATACCTATATTTTCATAGCCATTACATCTTACTTATAGATGCAATACAACCACTTGCTCATTAATGGCAATCCATAACTTCTTAACCACTTTCAATTATTTTGTTACATTCGACTTGACTGGGTCAACCTTGGTTAATCGCCCGTTGAGTTTCTAGTCGTTCCGTCGACTTCTTTTCGATCAGTCGTTTGTTTTCGACCAAACAACTATTCCAGTCAGCCATTCGACAAGATCTCCACCGTCTTTTGACCTCCGATTCCAGTCGACTTATACCGGTTGACTATCGACTTTTCTAGTCGAATTACATGCAATGAATATAACATTCCCAACATTTTCCCACTTGTTGTCTTCTTTGCATAAACATGAGACTTAAAACTTCAGTTCACTTAAGTAGGGCTAAAAGCCCATCGTTTCCCTAGACCAGGAAAACTTCTCTGTGCTCACTGACTTGTTTAGTGAGTTTGCAACATTATTCATTGTGTCTACCTTTTCTAGTAACACCTTCTGGTTTTCCACCATCTCTCACAAAATGGTACTGTACATCAATGTACTTTGTCTTTGAATGTTATGTTGGGTTCTTTGTCAGGAAGATTGCACTCTGATTGTCACAATCCAACCTAACAACATGTTGACCAAACCCAACATCTGAACACAAACTCTCCTGCCAAACAGCCTCCTTGCATGCATGAGTAGTTGCCATGTATTCAACCTCAGTAGTCGACAACGCAACAACTAACTGCCTCTTACTTATCCAACTGATTGCTCCTACTCATTCAACTGACTACTCCGTCGAATAACTTGAAACATATCCACATGGTTACATTGATTGTATGATTACACTTATTATCTTTCATCTTTGGAATATCATATAGGTTGACTAGGAGTTTAAAAAGATAAATAAGCTCTAAAGAGTAAGTAGAATAGGATTGCAGTTGTATTTCATGCTAGCTTGCTATTTTATGATATTTGGCTCATGCATTCCTTGGAGCCTTGCATTTCATGAGATTTTTGCTCATAACTTGTTTTTGAGCCTTGCATTTCATGAGATTTTTGCTCATACCTTGTTTTTGAGCCTTGCATTTCGTATAGACTAGGATGATTCATTTGTCTTTTCTTGTAGAGGAATACAAATAATAAAAAATGTTAGGATTATTGTTGTATCTCATATCTCTTTATATGAGCCTTGCATGTTAGGACATCATGGATATTGTATGTTGGCATATTGTGGTGTCAGGGTGAGTTTCTCACCCTGTCACTATAACTTCTCACATCTTCATGTCATGTTCATTAGGTACTAGATATTTCTAAAGTTCTCATGCACTATGTTCTAGAGCACATGTCCCTAGTTGGAGACTAATTTTACACCTCATATTGTATGAGGTTTCACATTGTGATTGTCATCACATTTTATGAGATTTCTAGAGAGTACTTGTTACACCATATTTTCTATGAGGTGTTTGAGGACCTATTTTATGACACTTGACAGGATGACATCTAAGAACTTTCTATGGACCATTTTCAGATCATGGGCATCATCGTGGTGCACATGTTTTCCTTGACTGCCACCCTTATATGTGGTGTTCATAGAGATTTTGCACGATCAATTTGTCATGCCCTTTCACTCTCATCATCATTGATTAGCTATGTTTGTACCATTGGTGGAGGTTGCTTCAGTTGTAGTTCATGTATTTTTCATTTTGATGGAGGCATCCTTGTCATGTTGGTTCATTGTTTGAGAGATGTCCTTGTTATTTCTTCTTGCTTATCATGTTCTAGGCACTACTCTCACTTGGTTGTTGCATGGTGGGTTCATGCCTTTTCCTAGTTGTTGTGTCCTCTTGCATGGTTATGTACTTTCCTATTGTTTTCCCTTTATATCACTCATTTTCATTACCTTCCCATTGTTGTACCTAGGTAAATTTCACTTTTCATTACATTTTCACTTTAGACCAGGCATAACCCATATCACACCCATATTGCATCATATTCCCACTCTTGGCAAATGCATGAGTCATTTCATCCATTTTCATATAAGTGTACCTTAATAATTAAACTTTCATTGACCATATTTCATTATTTCACCTTTTCCATGTGTGAACATGCCAAAGTGGTTTGGGATATTTTTATTATTGATTAATTAAACCCAAACCTTAGGTTGAGTGCTACATTATTGGCCTATTAATATTCATATTTTATAAAGTTTCATTGAGGCATCATTCCCTAAGTTTCATTATAAAATGTTTTAATCTTTCAGTAGTGAATGCAACTTTATGTTCCACATGGTACAACACATGAGGGTAGTGCTCCCCCTTTGGCACACATGTTAGGGAAACCTCCATAAAAATATTCAAAAAAAAATATGGGTGCCCCCTTGTTCTCATGCGGATCTGCACCCACATAGGCCCCTTAGCCTTATCGCAATTCGATGCCTCTCTGTTTTGGACTGGTGCTTTTCCAATCCAAGGGGGGTGTCCGTGGTGTTGCACACTATAACCCAATCTTCAAATCTGATAGAAATATAAATGAAAACAACTTACTAATGTATCCCTTTTGATTGTCCTAAAACAATTAAAGAGGGATGGTATGTTCTACGCTATTGGGAGCGGGGAGCGAGGATTGGGAGTGGAACGAAAACAAAATTTTGAAAAGCTCTCGTTTCCGGAGCGTTTTTTATATAATATATATGTTAATATATTTTGATGGATTTATATCTAAAAAACATGCAGGATGTTGAATTAGTTATAGAAAACATGGATTAAACCATATAACATCAATCATCTAGTAGTTATAACTTATAACATTGTCATCAAATGATCAACCATAACAACTTTTATAGGAGCTTGGCAAAGAAGGGAGGTACCATAACATTGTCTTCAAATGATCAACCTTGTATAGGAGAGTCAGGCAACACCTCAGGAGTGCGCTCCCAAAAACGAGAGCGTATAGGAGAGGCAGGGAACACCTCAGGAGTGCGCTCCCAAAAACGAGAGCATTTTGGGAGCGAGCTTCAGGAGTGGGAGCAGCACGGGGGGGGGGGGGGGGGGGGTGGTCGCTCCACTGCAGCAGAGGGTAAGTTTAAAGGTCAAATGTGGAAGCTGAGAACATTAATTTAAAGGACTTTTGATCGCGAAAAACTGACGAAATAAATGAAGGAGTTGCGTTTTTGTGATTAGAAAGCAAAGTTAACATTAGCATCCAACAAGACTTAGAACTAGAACAAAGCATAATCGTATCTATAACATGTTACCAAGAGACTGTTTGCACCCTAATGGTTGACGTGGAATATGTTGCCAATGATTTCCTCGCTAACAAATGAGGGTGGTGGATGAAGAGGGCTCCGTTGAGGTCAATAGTGCTCCCCAAAGAATGTCTCACTTCATCTCCTTGCTCAACCCTGAATATATAGCTCTCAAACCCTAGTGTGCCCCTCCTTAACAGGTGGATTATTCATGCTATGAGAGTGTGCCCCCCTTCACTGAAGATAAGTGAGGTGCACCCGTCCCAAAGTGCCAGAGTGAGCATGCATGGAGAGTTGTGCCCCGCTTTACTGAAGAGAAGTGAGGTGCACCCCACTTGAAGTGATAGAGCTTTGCATGCATGGAGAGTGCGCCCTCATTTACCGAGGATAAGTGCAGTGTGCCCTTCAACTACTTGTCCACTGGTGCATGCGCCCCTCAACTGCTGATTTAACTTGTGACCTTGGAGTTTTGATCAGTGCACCCCTCTTCTCTTGTTTAAATGATGCATGCATCCCTTAACTGCTGGTCTAACTCACGTGTGAGGCTTTGCATGCATGTGTCAAGATCAAGTTGAGGCACAGTTCACTTGCCAAGTTGTTATGCATGCAACCTTGGAACTAGAGCTAAGAGGACACTCCATTAACTGTGCCTTGCCTTTGTAACAGTTTGCTGCATGCAAATCATTACTTTGACGAGAGTTTTAGCTCTTTCCCACATGCTCACGTCCTTTATTACTTGCTCACATCCTTTATTACTTCTTGCTGAATGCAATTACAGGAGTGCTAACAGAGATATGGAAAGTGTTGTTTGTACATCCTATGACTCCCAATCTTATGACAAAATGGACTGCTGTTTTGCGTGTTTTATCTTTGTTGCTCAGGTTGCACTACTTCCATTGTTACCTGCTACTTGTAAGTACAACAAAGAATTTTGCTCGTCAAAGTGTTATGAACAAGAAAGTGCCCCCCCCACCCCCTAATGTTGTACTACAATGCTCAACTGGTGGTGCACATAGGCTACTTATCTAAGCTTTACCATTGTGTTTTCTGCTCCAAAATCACAGGCCTGTAGCTGGAGTCGAATGCATGGGACCTTGGCTGATCCACTGAATGTGAAGTGCTACCATTCATGTCCCTTTGCAACCTGCAACTTGTCTACAAGTACGCTTCTCCCACTGACAAATGAGCTGAAGTCGATAGTTGGGAGAAAGCTACTTGATTAGATGCCAATAATGAAAACACCTATCAAGTATGGAGATACCCAACAATAATGCCAATGGGCTCTAAGTTACAAGCACAACTCATCAATGCGAAAAATGATCCGGAGTTGAGCATGGATGAAGGTCATCTGATCATAACCCAATGATGCTTAGTCATGTCAGATGCAGGATGGCTGCCAATAAAGCTAATGACATTAAGGTGCTCTAACTTATGGGTCAAGCCTTAGGTGATGTGTTGAAGTCGATGAAGAATGACTTGCTGGGAGATAGGTACTGGTGAAAACCTTTTCTCCTGGCTCGAAGTAAGATTCAAAAACATAAGTCACATGGTGTCATATTCCAAGGCTGGAGGAGGCGATGACCAACAAGGATTGACTCTAGTAGAACATGAAGAGACAGGATAATAGTAAAACTGAAGTCTCATCCTACTGTCTCTTTGACACTACCCATACCTAGCAGACTCAAAGATTTGGGGCTAAAATGAGATGTGATTGGAAAAGGGCCTCAACCAGGCTTTGACCAAAGGCAACTCTGAGGAGGATAAATTAGTTGTTTGCATGACATCGGGATTAACAAATACTCAGGCTCGATGCAACAGTACGGGTAACATGTGAAAAGACAAAACCATAAAGGACCTATGACAACTTAGGTAAGTGCAACACAAAACTGACAGAAAGGAAAGGCTTAAAAAATTGAAACCAAGTAGAAAGCAAGACAAAAACAGCTCTGGAAAAGTAAATAGTAAGTTGGACACTAAGACAACGAAAAAAAACAACGATTACCCAAACAAAAAACCCGACACTTTTTTCCTCCTTATTTTATTTTATTTATTTATTTAGCATGAAGCTTGTCATTGAAAGTATAGCTTCAATCGCTGCCCACCCTTCTCTCTAATCATCCAAATTGGTGAGATAAAAAATGTTGGGACCTATTGATGCATCAATGAGGTATGATCCCAACCACAAACTATCGAACTTGCTGTGATCTACTTGCTTCTCATTTTTCTTATACCACAACAATACCAAATCTCCCACTTGTGAAGCTCTGTCTTTGGCTTTATGATCAAATACTTTCTTTACTTAATTGGTAATTCATAAAATTGTCATATGCCACCTTACAATCCTGATCAAGCTAGGTAAGATGAAGGATGTGTGCCTGGAGTGCATCCTGGTTGGTGGAAAACTGCTCTAATAGCTTGTACTCTAGTAACCTCAAGTTT
This sequence comes from Larix kaempferi, assembly GCA_027924585.1. Classification (NCBI taxonomy): domain Eukaryota; kingdom Viridiplantae; phylum Streptophyta; class Pinopsida; order Pinales; family Pinaceae; genus Larix; species Larix kaempferi. The sequence goes on from BSBM01001067.1 coordinate 3,771,018, forward strand.
ACTAGCAAGACCACGTCTAGTCTATAAACAAAGCTCAAAAGGACCCCTTTTCTTGGTGATGCGGTCAACCCATAATGCGAATTTGAGACAACTATCCCATGATCTCTTGTTCTCTTGAACATCTTTCCTGATTATTTGAATAAGGTTCTTATTACTGAACTCTGCTATGCCATTCCCCTATAGGTAGTAATTGGCCGAATGAGCCAATGTGATGCCATCATGCCATACTATGAACATGTCATCAACTCTGTTGATCTAAAAACACTAGCATTATATGTAGTGATCTTACCAAGCACTCCAAACCATGTAACAATGTTCTTCTCTAGGAACCTGACAATGGCTGCACTTGAGGATGTCTTCAATGGTACAACCTCTACCCATTTGGTGAATAATTGATGGCCACTAGAATCCAACTGAATCCTTTACTGGAATTCTGATGGAATTGGTCAATGAAATCAAGGGCCCACTGTCGACAAGGGGCTTGCACTATGACTAGATCAAGGGGTAATGATGCTAATCTATGTTTCCCCTCGAGCTACTGGCAAGGATCACATGTTCTGACATAAGCATAGGTGCCAGCTAAAATGGTATGCCAATAGTACTTTGTTCTCATGATCTTATGGGCTGTGGTCCTGGTTAAAAAAATGCCCCCCACATGATCTTGCAATAACTCTTTGGACTCAAGTGCATGAAGACATCTTAGGATAACCCCATCTTGGTTTCTCCATCCAAGTCTACCCTGTACAAAACAAAATCTTGCAGCGCGGAGCTTGAGAGAATGCTTTTGCGTCTTGTCAAAGTTAGCAGGACATGGTAAGTTTTTCAATTAAAAAATAGTATCAAAATACCAATCAACCTCCTTTAATGAAGACAAAAAAGCATTTACCTGATCGATTGTTGGTGCATGCTCCATGTTGGCTCTCTCTACAGTGTCCAGACTCCATACTGCCTTGAACCATGAACCTGGCCAATCCTTGGGCACGAACCAACTTGGTTGGTTTTAGCTCCAGATCATAGTTCTGGATCTTTGTGATCCACCTGCCTCTCGTACCATTGCACTCTTGCTGCAATAATATGTCCTTCAACCATGGGATGAGGGACATATGCCATAATATTTGCATTCCATAAACAATCCCTGAAGTACTTGAGTGCTTTGACCAAGGCATAAGCCTGCTTCTCCATGGAGGACTAAGCCATCTCTCCCCCCTGAAGGGCTTTGTTCAGGAATTCTATCGGTTGCTGCAATAAAACAACAACCATAGTAAAATTGGAAGCGAAAGAAAATAACTGCAAGTCTTTAGCGTAATCTGGGCTAACTGGAACAGGAGATTGGCATAGACTTTGTTTGATATCTGCGAATGCTTTCTTTGCTTCTTCATTCCATTTTAGATCATGATCCTTCTTCAACATGTTGGATGCCTTGATATTTCGACAAAGTCAGGAAAAAAACACCTAATAGAATTTATGCGACCGAAAAAGGACTGAATAGCTTGCTTGGTTTTGGGCACAGGAATTTTTTGAATATATCCTTCACCCTCTCGGGGTCGATTCTTATCCCTTCTTTTCGAGACAATATGTCCCAACAGCTTACCTTTGAACACCCCCAAGACAAACTTCTTTGGCTTTAGTGAGATACCCAATGCCATGCACCTGTCAAAAATCTTCCTGAAGTGCCCAACATGATCATTCCTGTCTTTAGAAAAAAACAACAATATCGTCCTGATAAATTACTGTGAACTTACACAATTATTAGAAAAAGCGAAGTCTATAGCATGCTGGAAATTAGCACCAACGTTCATTAGTTCAAAAGGCATTCAAACATAAGCGTAAGTTCCCCATGGGGTGGTAAATGTAGTCTTATACACCTGTCATCTTTGGACACTAATACCTGGTTGTAACTAGAGAATCCGTCCAACATGGACATCATCCCTGAATTAGTGACAATCTGTAGCACATGCTCCATGCTTGGAAGAGGGTAGTTGTTTTTGAGAGACGCAAGGTTAATATTCCTTAAATCAATACAAATGTGAATCTCTCCATTCTTTTTTCTAACAGGAACAACGTTAGTAACCCAGTTGGAATACTTGATAGGCGTGGTGATGTTAGCCTCCAAAAGCTTTTGCAATTCTTTCTAGATAATTGGAGCTACCTTGGGGTTTAGATGTCTTTGACACTGTCTGAATGGCTTTGTGTCTTCCTTCAAGGAGATTGCATGAATTATCGCTTTAGGATCATAGGTCTTCAATTCATTGTAAGACCATGCGAAGACATCCTTGTATTGTTAAAGAAATGTAATTGCAGAAGATATTCTGAATGTATTTGTCTATTGTATTATTGTATTCTTCCTTCGGAGATGTCATTGATGTAATTGATAATGTAATAGTCATTGAAAGAGTCAATGTAAACCCTAACTGGTTAGGTCGACCTGGAAATATCTAGAAAGAATATTTTATTGTAAAGAGTACAAGTCGGCCAGTTAGGTGAGTTAGAGCCGACATAATTAGTAAAAGGTCATGTCAATTGTAAAGTATAAATAGGGGATTGAGTTGCTCATTTGCAACACTCACCTCACTTACTCAAGGTCGCATAGGAGAGAGAGAAGTTCGCACAAGTGAAGGAGAGAAGCCGTTTTGTCTTGGGGTTTTATCTTGTACTTGGTGAATTCTATATTGAGGAAGTTTTGCCGGGGTTTTCTCCCTTGTGGTTTCCCTGAGAGAAATTTTGTGTTCTTTGTGTTTGCTGTGCTTGTCTTTCTTTCAGTGATTATATTGTTTAATGTTATTATGCCAAAGAAGTAAAAACTTAACATGGTTTCAGAGCTGGCCTGAAAGAGAACATTGTGCAACTGTTGCCTAGGGTTTCCTTTCGGAAACTAGTCATCTTGGCATTTTCGCTATAAATCACTTTTGGCGAAGTTTTAGGATCTGAAACTTGACAGGCCGAAGATGAAATGTTCATGTACCTTGTGTGCGAGTTTCAGCCTCAGATTCGCTGTACTTTAGGAGATACGATCCATGAAAATTAGGGTTCCATCCTCCTCCAGAATTCAGTTTTATGAAGGTGACCTAGAGAGAAATGCTATATCTCGGGCTAGGAAGCTCCAAATCGAATTTCGTAAGATGTTCCAGAAAGTGAACGGACTGTAGTTTCTCGGGTGCGTGTTTCCGAACTCAAAGATGAAACAGTGACACGTGGCAGTCCGTACAAGTTTGCTATACTGAAACAGTTCAAAAACAGGTCATCTTGGGAAACTTAGCATAAGTTTCACTTGGTTAATCCAATCCTGCTCTAACCTGTGGGGTTGGATAGAGGCCAGATCATACTATCACAAGACGAAGTGTCAGACCTTGAGGAGCAGAAATTTCGAAGATAAATTAGAATTAAGACCAGTCAAATCTGCAGTAGAAATTGAAGAAACTAGGGCATCAAATATTTTGCAGTCATGTCCACAGATTTGGGAAAAGGAGTACTTTACTTAAATCGCCTTGTGGGGGCGTATATTTTCCTCCAATCAGTTTTTCAAGATATCAAAGTTGAAAAATTAGGTCAAGCCAAAAGCAGTTCTTGGAGAAGCAATTTCACAAGTAATTACCATCTCCATTCTATTTCCATTTGAGGTTCTCATATTATCAAAATGACAAACACTACCAAGCTTGATGAGAAGCTTGAGGGAGTTGAGAACTTCAAGGCATGGAAATATAGGCTCATGTTCATTCTTGAAGAACATGACCTAGAAGGCTTCATAAAAGAAGAAGTTAAAGAACCAGAAGGAGATGAGGCCAAAGCAAGACACAAGAAGAATGTGATTAAGGCTAAGAGGATCATAGATGATTCTATCAAAGATCACTTGATTCCTCAAGTGTCCTCAAAGAAGACTCCAAAAGAGATGTTCGATGCCTTGACCAGCCTGTTTGAAGGAAAGAACATTAATAGGAAGATGACCTTGAGAAATCAACTCAAGGGTGTGAAGAACCAAAAGTCAGAGACTATGCACTCATACTTCTCCAGAGTATCTCAGATTAAAGAACAATTAGAAGTTGTTGGAGACATGGTAGAAGAAGTTGAAATTGTGATGACCACTCTGAATGGTCTTCCTAGAGATTGGGAACCTTTCGTTCGTGGCATATGCTCTAGGAAGAAATTGATCAAGTTTAGACAACTATGGGAAGAGTGTGTGCAAGAAGAAGAAAGGATAGCAGTAAGAGAAGAGAAGTTAAATGATGATGAAGATCAAGCTTTGGCAACCCATGCCAAAGGAAGGAACAAAAGGAAGAATCATGAACGTTCTCATGACCACTCTCATACAAGATCTCAAAGATTTTAAAGGAACAAAAGGATCAAGAAAGACTTCTCCTCATTTGAATGTTTTACTTGTCACAAGATGTGACACATTGCAAGAAATTGTCCTCTCGTAGCTGAACAATTCAAGAAGCAAAATAAAAGATTTCATGCCCATGTAGCTGAAGAAGATGAACATGATGATGAAAGGAAAGTCAAAGAAGATTCTTCCAATGATGAGGAATATGTACTTTAATCCAAACCAGGAAGATAGAACAACCTCTTATCTATCTCAGCATTGGATAAGAAGGGATGCAGTTGTGATTGAAATTGAAGGAGGAGGACTCTACAAATTGAAGGGACATGCAAACTCACCCCTAATAGCTAGGACCATGAGTCCTTGTGATTTGTAGTATAGACGACTTGTTCAGCATTGTCGGTTATAAGAAAGAAAGGATCAGGTCCTCAGAATCAGATGATGGAGTGGAGCACACTGTTAGAGACTCTTGCAAGGAGACTAGGATCAAGAGAGATCCTACCAAACAAACAAAGATAAGTATTTGAATTGTCATTTCCTGTATTGTCCAGTTGTGTACATATTCATGTTCCTAGATTTAGGATGTGTACTATGCATGTTAGAATATTTGCATTGATGAACATAATTCTACTAATATGCATGTGATGGGTAAGTCGCCTATGGTGCTGTACAACATTCCATTGCTACTTATCTTGAATGAAACCTCTTTGCTGACATATTGGGAGCAGTGCACGCTCTTAATAATGTTCTGGTAGAGATGGAAGGCATCTAGAAAGTTACCGTATGAATACGTGATATGGATGAATGTTGTGTTGAAGCATTGGCTAAGATAGTTGCATGATTGTGTGAACTATGCATAAGAATTTGTCATTATTAATATGTTTTGGAAACTATGAAATGTTTTTAACCATGCAACTGAATTTGACTTGTAGGAAATATTGTGTAAGATCACCTACAAATGAAGAATGATGAGATTCGTTTCGTAAAACAAGTAACGATGGACTTATGAAATCAAGTACCAAGCAAGGGTTCTCTCATAAAGAGGGAGTCGATTGTTGCCGCCGAGATTGCACACCTGGGGGAAGGGAGCGCAACTTAAATCTTTCTAAGCTGCTCGGTGTGGCCTTGGGGGCAAGCAAAGAGTCAGGTGCTGTCACCTAATCCTGATTCCTTCGTTTAGGCAAACTCCTAACGAAGCCAAGGGGGGTAGACCCTAAAAAGAGTTTCTAAGGCTCTTAAAGTTTGAATGTTTAGTGATGGGAAGATTGTTTTTTAGGAGTTTTTAAATTGTAACAAAATTAAACCAAGTTGATTCGTAATTTGATTAATGGCACATCCACAACATTAAAAATAAACAACAACAACTTTGTATGATTTAATAAAAAATGACATCCACAACATGATATCATAATACGAGCAACAATTTAAGATAGATAAAAATAAAAAATAAAAATGTATTGGTTCTAATGAAGGACCAGTGCCAATGGAGTCATTGTCTGTTTAACAAAAGAAATGCTGAGAGGATCGTTGTGCGAGTGCTTCTTGGTTTATTTTATTATATGATTTTGAAGATGAGGTTGAATTATTGTGGGATAAGGGGATTTTCGATATACCTCACAGTACAGGAAATGTGTCCGGAATGTGATCTAGGCGGCTTCGTACAAGGACATGTGGGCTGGAACGGAGTCTCGAGAGTGATGTTCAACACTACACCAACAAGGATGTAGTCTAACTGGTGCTCTGACGTCACCCCCCAGTGGTTCTCGCGTCCTTAGTCAGAATTTCCCCACTTTCAATCACGACGAAGCAATGCCGGATTTTCGTTGGTTTTTGCGGGACTTGATTTTATTAATGAGTTTTTAATTAAGTGTGAAAAATTATGAAGTGCAAAAACAGACGCTTTTGATATCCCAAATCTCAGACCAGCCTGCGATGGGTAGAGCATACACGTTGTTTGCAAAAGTGGTTCGTTCCGATTTTATTTGACCCTCTGACAGAGAGCACTCTTGATCTGACTTAGAACGAGATTCAAGAGATTTTTTAATAAATTTTAAGATTGACTCTCCGACAGAGAGCACTCTTGATCCGCCTTATGGCGAGATTCAAGAGATTTATGGAGCTTTTTAAGGCTCACAAAAATTGTAGAACAAGCAAAAAGTAAAACTTTGAAATGATCTAAGAACGAGCAGAAGGTAAACTCTCCAATAGAGAGCACTCTTGATCCGCAAATGGCGAGATTCAAGAGATTTTGCATATGAACTTAATGAAAAAAGAAAGCAAAGAATCTAAATAAGCAAACTAACTATCTTGCAAAAGAAAATTTTTTGAGCAAATAAATCTAGTCTAACATGCTAGTATTTTAGTTTGTTGCAGGTAAAAAGCAAATGAAAAAAGATATCGGCTTCCCCCAAATGGGGGAAGAAGGGTGTGGGAGCCGTAATCCCACTTGCTCTTTATTAATGTTTATTACAGTTTAAGATAAACTCTCCGATAGAGAGCGCTCTTGATCCGCAAACATCGTGATTCAAGAGACTTTGAGGAGCTTGAAAAAAGTTTGGAAAATGCAAAGAACTGAAAAAAGAGGGCTCTTTGATGGTTCAAATCACCAGATTCGCTTGACTTTTTTCGCTTTCCTACAATGAAAGACAAAAAACCAGCCAACAAATATTATAGAAAAATGCCCAAAATACTTTGAAATTGTTTGGGCAAGGTTAGAAAAATATGTAAAGATTTACTCTAAGTGATGCTAAATCAAAAGAAAGCGATAACTAAGGTAAGTTGGCCTTTTAGACTAACTTTCTTAGGGTCTTGTACAGCCTTTAGAGGGCAGCCAATATAGAGCACTAAGATGCTTTGATTTAGCTTTTAAAACACATAAACTAATCTACCTTTCAAGCTTTTAAAATAAATCAAAACTTCACTTGCAAAGTAGTAGACTAGCAATTCTAGATCTAAAAAAAATGAAACTTTTCAATGCCTTAGATCTAAAATAAAAAAATTTAGATCTATCTAGATATTGATTTAAGCACTTAGATCTGAAAATAAGAACAAGTAACCAAGAGGAAAATTTAGATTTTTTGAATGAGGAAGAAGGAGAACCCTGTTGGATCTTGAATTTATTTGAAATTTGTAGAGACCAATGGACACACAATGGAAGATGATCTTTTTGAGGCTTGAAGAAGAGGAAGATGCAGCTAAGCTCACCCCTTACTCCAAAGCGATCCTGAAACTTATGCACACTTAAGAACAAGGCTTAGATCTAGTATGTTAGCATATAAAAAGATTGAAGGAGCATGAAATATAATTGATTAAAGCATGCTACTTTAAGATCTTTCAAATACAAAACATCAAGAAGTAAATTGGAGACTACAAATACTTGCCCTATGTGCGTGAGAAGAAGCCCTCTAAGCAAGATCTGATTACCAATGTTGAAGCTAAGCATGCATAAACATTAAAACAATATTACCTCTTAAGGCACCAATGATCCCATGCATGCACCAGGTGGAACTCCAAAGTCTCAATCTTATTCCAATATTTGCACAAAAAGCAAAAACATTACAACATTAACCAAGCAAAGGTTCCTTGCAAGCCATCCAAATGATGGAGCAAGACCTTGTTTATATAAGAAATTACAAGCAAAGGGGGGTGCTTGGAGAGGAGAGCGAGAGCTTGGAGTGCACACTTCATAAATAAAGGAGTTATTTATGCAACAACTAACACCTAACTCCTTCATGGTTGGCGTGAGGGATGAGGTGGCTACCACCTCATGAGAGGGGCGCCCCTCTCCCTTTGGAACTCTCGCCCAAGCTTTGGAGCATTCGTCCACACATATGCGAACTTCATGCATGGAGAAGTCCGCCCATCACGTGAAGGAGGAAAGCACACTCTTAAATCAATTCTTTTATCCAAAGTTTGATTTTCAACATGTTCCTTTATCCTAATAATGTGATTGCCCTCCATCTTAAACTAACATGCCACCCTTTCCAAATATTTTTTTATTCATTTTTTGTCTTTTTTGATTTTTGTTTTTTGTGCAATTTGTAGCATGGTTAGCATTTAAGTGTCGTTTTGTAGCACTCTTAGGAAAAACTGTCAAAAATGACAATTTAGTCGCCTGGAACCTAGGAAAAGTGGGTCCTAGGTTAAAGAGGATGCTCCAAGCGTCAAAACGAGCCTCCCCACGCCAAATTCCGCCTCCAGATGAAGCTTTTATTACATTTTGAAATTTTCCAATTAAACCATTAAAAAATTGTATAATTTACGGAAAAAATTATTTTTTCTAGAATGAAACCAAACTCCTAGGGGACCTAGTGCATGTCCATACGACTCAATTTAGATGGCTAGCATGTAAAAAATACATAGACACAGACTTTAATAACCTCCCTAGGTTCGACCACCATGAGAATACTCCAGCTTTGAAGGTGTGAGTGAAAAACTCAGGAATTATACGCCACTGAAGAGTAGCGCATAATTTCTAAGTAAAAAACACTCTAGAGTATCCCCTTGATGGAAAACCCTAAGGTAGGCCAAGTCTTTTACAAAAGTATCATGCATAGACCAACTTATTACAATTCCCCCAAGGGGGTCTGGACATGCAATTATTACAAAGGGGCCAAAATTGGCCCTGAAAACGTCTTTTGAACTTCTGAACACTGATGATGAACACTAATGATGTTCATGAAACTGGCGGCTCACAAGAAGTCCAACTATGGTACAAAATAGTTGGTAACATCGACTGTGACGAGATGTTGCTCTACTAGCCAGATACACTTCCTTAGTGGTGGATATTACACTAGATAGATGGTGTAATCGAAGTAGAAGATGATGTCGAGCAACCTCCAGGACTCAAGACTCTCTACAGAGAACCACATGTGTGCACATTGAAGAAGACTTTGTACGGGCTCCGAAGGCACCCATGGGATAGGATGATCAACTAGAGTGATGATGATGATTGGAGCTCCTTCGAAAGAAGGAGTGGGGTCTGAAAGGACCTCCCTCAAAAGAGGGAATGATGATGATAGAGATGCCAGTCCTTGGTGACTGGAGACCAGTACTTGCTAACTGATAGAGATGCCAGTCCTTGGTGACTGAAGATCAGTACTTGCTGATTGATAGAGATGCCAGTCCTTGGTGACTGGAGATCAGTACTTGCCGACTGATAGTGTTGTTCCAGTATTTGTTTACTGATGATTGATGTTGTTGTTCCAATATTTACTTACTGATGTTGTTCCAGTATTTGCTTACTGATGATTGTTGTTGTTGTTCCAGTATTTACTTACTGAAGATTGTTGTTCCAGTACTTGCCGACTGATGATTAATGTTGTTCCAGTGTTCACACATTGATGATTAATGTTGTTCCAGTGTTCAAACACTGATGCTGATGCTGATGGTGATATTCCAGCAGACGGTGATGATGCTGATGATGATGTTCCAACAGACGATGATGATGATGATGGTGATATTCTAGCAGATGATGATGATGATGTTGATGGTGATATTCCAACAGACGGTGATGATGATGCTAATGGTGATATTCCAATAGATGATGATGATGTTGCTGATGGTTATATTCCAGCAGATGATGATGATGTTGCTGATGGTGATATTCCAGCAGATGATGATGTTGCTGATAGTGATATTCCAACAGACGATGATGATGATACTGATGGTGATATTCCAGCAGATGATGATGATGTTGCTGATGGTGATATTCCAACAGATGATGATGATGATGCTGACAGTGATATTCCAGCAGATGATTATGATGATGCTGATGGTGATATTCCAGTAGATGACATTGATGTTCCAACAAATTCTTGTTGACAATGATGATGATGCTGATGGAGATGTTCCAACAGATGATGTTGATGAAACCCCAGACATATGATGATCCAAAAGCTTCCTATGACATATCGCGATTCACAAGTCAGTTGGACAACTGTTGATGTTGTTGGTGTTGCTCGTAGAATACCTTCCTAGTTAAGAGGGTTTGTTAAAGAAATGTAACTGCGGAAGATATTCTAAATGTATTTGTCTATTGTATTATTGTATTACTCCTTCAGGAGATGTCATTGATGTAATTGATAATGTAAGAGTCATTGAAAGAGTCAATGTAAACCCTAACTGATTAGGTTGACTTGGAAAGATCTAGAAAGAATATTTTATTGTAAAGAGTACAGGTCAGCCCAGTTAGGTGAGTTAGAGCCGACCTAATTAGTAAAAGGTCATGTCAATTGTAAAGTATAAATAGGGGATTAAGTTGCTCATTTGCAACACTCACCTCACTCACTCAAGGTCGCATAGGAGAGAGAGAAAGTTCACAGAAGTGAAGGAGAGAAGTTGTTTTGTCTTGGGTTTTATCTTGTACTTGGTGAATTCTATATTGAGGAAGTTTTGTCTAGGTTTTCTCCCTTGTGGTTTCCTCGAGAGAAATTTTTTGTTCTTTGTGTTTGCTGTGCTTGTCTTTCTTTCAGTGATTATATTGTTTAATGTTATTATGCTAAACACGTAAAAACTTAACATGTATTTCCTTCCCAAGTCTTCCAGTTTCTTTTCGAGAAAATTGTTTTGAACCAATATTTACCTGCAATACTTGTTCATCCAAGTAAGATTTGATAGTCCCCTTAAACACATCGGATTTATCAAAAAGTTTCTCCAAAAGAATCAAACCTCTAGGAATCCTATTTATGTGCAACTGAATCAAAGAAGACTCACCCTCATGTATTTCATCTACCAAATGAGACGAAAACTCATTAATGCAATTGAGAAAATTGAATACATGCCTTTCATCTTCAAAAACCTGCCGAAAAATCAATGTTATCTAGGATAAAAATCTGAAATACTACCTCAAGGCTTAATCATATACTGTGTGTGAGGGATACGCATGCATGGTTGGAATCAGGCAGCAGATGAAGCCATAGAATTTGCCATCTAGTTTTGGGCCCTCGAGACTGCAACAATAGAAAATGCTTGAAAGCATTCAATCTCGTCCCATACTATGTCTCGTTATCTGTTGAGCCTTGGGCTCCTTGCCTCACATAGGTTCCTCACCTGATTCACTACCAGTTTAGAGCCACCAACTACCTTTAGAAGCCTTATTCGCATTTTTTGTCCTTGCTCAAGACCTAACAACAAAGCCTCATACTCAACCATATTGTTAGTACACTCAAACTCCAAATAAAAAGAAAAAGGAAACGAGTTGCCTGAAGAGGAAGTGAAAATAACCCTGCTCCTACTCCAGATCGAGACCTTGCACCATCATAGTGCATAGTCCAGAGACCATCGAAAGAAGTATCAACTATAGACTCATGAGTTGTAGTAGATTCAACGAGTTCGTCCATAACCATATACATGCCCAACTTAGGTTCTAACACCTCAGGATACAATGGTTCATAATCCAATTGGTGGGGATATTCTACGTTATGTAATATTTTCTTTTCCTGATGAAGTCCCACTCTGCACTTTGGAGCAACTGGGATATCGACATATGACTAATCAATTTGAATCTAAGTTGCACGAAACGGGGACGGAACGAGGAAACGTGAGCCCCCCAAATTTTGGAAACGGGAAAACGCGATATATATATATATGAACAAGGACAAAATTATTATAAAACATAAACCATAAATTATTAATTACATTTAGCTGCAAGCAACATTGCTAAGTGATAAATGTTAAATGATACAAACAAAATTTAAATCATACATCTAACATCACATTTTACTCATGAACCCAAGTCTATATCATTTCATTCATGCAAGTAGTAATATCCAAAAACAACCTTTCTAAATGAGGCTATATAATTTATATCCAAAATTAGCCTTTATGTATGAGGCTACAAGTACAATGTATTAAACTGTGAACAATGAGCATACTAACATAGAAATAAAAGTAAAACATAAGCTCATACTAATAGTCATCCTCATCTTCATAGTCTTCCTCAAAAATAAAACAAGAAGCACGCTTAGTAGCAGAATGTAGAGAGTGGAAGAAGTATTTCCAATTCCACTTCTAGGTTCCTCAACTTAGTGCAGCAAGAGAGATGTCCAAGTCAGCAAATTTTGACTCGACATCCCAATATGCACAAGGCCTATTGCTATATTCTGGGACCTGAGTGCTGAAGTCGCTTGTGTGAGGAGAGAATGAAGTGATGTTCTCTTTATAACTTTCTTCAACCTAATTAGAAGCATCTAGAATTAAATTTTACTTTAAAATTTAATGTATTAACCCTTAATTACTGAAATCCGTGGGCGGAAAGAGACTTTACAAGCTGGTTTATTAAGTGACGGGCTTTTATTTGGCAGGAAACGCACTGTACAAGAGAGGAAACGTGTTTTTGTCCGTACGGACACGTTTCCCATTTAGGAATCGTGTTTCATATGGATGGAAACGAGTTTCCGTCAAGTACCATACAGGTTTCCGAGTTTCAACGAGTTTTCGAGCATGAAATGGGTGCTAGACCTGAGTTTCCTGCAACTTAGATCTGAATGCTACCTCTTGCATCAACTACCCATTTTCAGGACAACAACATGCCCCACTTGGATGGGCAGTCAGTGACCACCACATCCATAGTTAGAACCTTGTCTGGACTTTCCTGTAAACGGACCTCTAGTCCCTTGATGACCCTGCATACCTGTACCTCATGAATCCATGGCCTGCACATTTCTATAAGGTCTAGAAAATGTCAATCCTAACTTGTTGATCATTTCCAGAGTCATAACGTTAGTGGAAGCTCCTGAGTTTAACATACAATTTCTAAGTAATAAACCATTAACAAGCAATGGAATGTAAAAAGTATGGTGCTCATCAAGCTTACTCATACCAAGATATCTAGTGGTGATTGTCTAATGCATCAAAGGACTCATCCACCCAAAAATCTGTTAATAACCTCCTTTTGTCCATGGAAGTGAACTAGTTCCATCAATAGTACTGCAATTTTTACCTTGGATAGTTCACTTACCAATGAGAATTGAAAGTTGTGTATCAACGAAGGATCTTACCTTTTTGGGGCAGCCACCGGTTGGGAGTCCCTTTGTGTGGAAGGCTGGTTGATGCGCGGATTACGAGCAACTGTTTCTTCTGACATAGGCCTTTGTGATTTCAGCTACCATGGCTGCAGCTTTGAAATTTGCTTTGTCTATAAGAGACCATGTCATTTGGCTTCCAGGGGAAGCCATAGTAGTGGGCACCATAGGGCTTCTACATGTGTTGAATTGGCCAGAATTTAAAGCAAAAGCTTTGGTCTGATTACCCTTCTGTTGGCCTGACAACTGGTGCACATGCATGCTGGGATCTTCTTTGATAAATGACAACATGTTTAAGGCATCATCTGTTTGTTTGGAAAACTCTTTGGGTTGATTTGGGGCATACATGTACGTTGTTTGGGAAAAGACTTGGAAGCCCTCCTCTTTATGGGGTAGATTGCATGGCCGACAATGGTGGCTGGAAGGTGCATGTGCCACAAAATTGTTCCCCGATAGAGGTATTGGGAGTTGGTGCACTTCTGCTTTCTTTTCAGGTGGAAAATTTCTTCGACGAGGGGAGTGCCTTGGATGAAAAGCTTGCTGATTTACCTGGGCAGCTTGCTGATTCTGAAGATTTTTCTCTAAACAGACCATTTTATTGGTAAGATGATGCAATAAATCCACAAACCTTGCAGGCATCTCACTACTTTCACCTTCCCCTTTTTTTCTCGTTTCCTGAGTTGCTCTTCCCCGCGGATCAATTAGTTTAGAAGAGTTTGTTTGGATTTTCCAGGCTGCAACCATGTTCCTTTCGGTTTTTAATGCAGCACTGAGTACCTCTTCTAGGTTTCTTATGTCCTTTTTCCTAAGCAAGAAACTAAAAGATCCCTCAAAGACTCAAAAGCTTTGAAATAATAAAGCAAAATAGAATCTTTGTCAGGACGTACATGCCTAGGAATCCTATGGTAAAGCTTATCAAAACAACACAGGGCCCAGGGGTGCTCCCTTCTCTTTAGTTTGTAGCAGCAAGGTAGGTATGACAACTGCGCTCCTATCCCGATGAAGAAGGGATATGAAATCGTTTTCAGAACAGTGCATGAACAGGCATGCTTCCTAAATAAAACCTGTAAGTGTGCAAACTGCACAGAATGTGTGAATTACTATCTAGCATAAAACTAAAACTGCCCAAGGTGCCGGCTGTTTATTTGCTGTGTGCAAATCTGTACTTTGACCAGAGTTTTAGCTTTTTCCTACATGCATTTGATTTATAAGCTAGGTCGTTTTGGTTGTTCACATCCTCACATCCTTTATTACTTCTTGCTGAATGCAATTACAGGAGTGCTAGAAGAGATCTGGAAAGTGCTGTTTGTGCATCATATGACTCCCAATCTTATGACAAAATGGACTGCTGTTTTGTGTGTTTTATCTTTGTTGCTCAGGTTGCACTGCTTCCATTGTTACCTGCCCCTTGTAAGTATGACAAAGAATTTTGCTTGTCAAAGCGTTATGAGCAAGAAAGCGCCCCCCCACCCACCCAACCCCCCTGCCGCCGATGCTGTATTACAATGCTCAGTTGGTGGTTTAAATGCACATTGGCTGCTTATCTAAGCTTTACCATTGTGTTTTCTGCTCCAAAAACACAGACCTGTAGCTGTAATATGTTCTTCCTAACACTCAAACTTGATCATTGTTTTAAATTTTGTGCATGTGTAGATCCATATTCAATCAAGAATTTTAAAACTGAAGGTGACATGGTGGGGTATTTTCTGAGGTATCTGAATGAAGATTACTTGTTCCATTAAACCATGAACCCTTTCTTGAATATACAACAACATACTTCTTTTTCTCCTTTCTTTCTGTTCATGTTGTTACCTTTTCAAGTCTCAAAAAATCTTCGACTTGGGTACTTTATTAGATCCACACAGCCTTTTTTTCTATCTTCATGTCATAGTATATACCCCCTTGTCTTGATAGTGAAACATAATAGGAAGCACCCTTGCAATAGACAAAAGTTAAAACATCTCATGTAGAAAAAGGAACTGGTATAAGTCTTCTGAGATGATATTGAATTTGTCAGGAATGAAACTTCTCCTCGCGAGCAGAAAATCAAACTGGCATTGGGTGCTAGTGGTTCATAACAACTTCACCGTGAACTGGAACAAATCCTGCCTTTGTTTTGCAGCCCATCAAACCTATGTGCCTTCTGATTTTCAATTATAATATAATTCGTTCCTTAACTCAAACACCCTTCAATACCAAAACCCTGACCACATTCCTTACTTGCTTTCTCAGAGATTTGTCATTGAGTCTGTTCCTATCACATAAAACAAATCAAAATGGTAAAATAATATGCCCAAAGGAAATCAAAATCAAAATAGAGAAGCAGTCTCATTTGGACTTGCTTCTTTACGAACTCAATATGCATGAATATCCATGTCATGTGGCCCTTCTAATCAATGTTTGGATCACGAACAATGTGACCAGCCTGATGGAATCTAGCTGGACCTTAACCCTCTAGTATCACAAGTACAACTGGGGGTTAAAACCCCTTTATAAACTTGCTTAGCATCTTTTTGGGCCCTCTTTATTGATTGGCACACAACTTGCATGAGTTTTGAGAGGTTAGTTATGCATGCACCCTAGGTCCTTTGTCCACATTCACTCATTTACATTTATTCATTCTTTTAGCCTTATCTACATGTCCGCTTACCTTTTGACGCTATCCTCTTCTTACATTTCCCTGGGCAGTGCACTCCACTAGATGGTCCACATGCACCTTGGAGTAAACCTTGTTCACATTATATTTCATCTTGTGAAGAGTTATAGTGACTTTGAAAATTGAACTACTTCATCCTACTTTTGGAGAGATAAAATATTATTTGAAGACCAACTCATTTATCCATGTAATATTTTATTATTAGTTTGACATGTCTATTTTGAGCACTATTTTGACATGTCAATTTTGATCATTTGAATAATATTATTTTATTTTGAGGTGGTTGAGCCTATAACTCAATAAATTAGAGGTTTCCCTCATTTGTAATGGTTGTTGAGAGAGTGAATATTTGAATGCATATATTTTTTTGTAGCAAATATTGTGTAGAGTTTTTCTTTCATGTTGTGTGAGGTTTCTATGTGAGTATATGTGTTGAAGATTGGAGATATTAGTATGTATGCAAATGATTAAGCCAAAGGCCATTCAAGTGAAAAATTACTTCAAGTGGTGGAGAATTTAAGTCTGAATTTTTTTCTTTAATTCTTGCTATTTGTTTAACTTTTTTTGACTCTAGTTCTCTCAAATATTAGTAGTAACTAGATCTAGGAATTCTAGGAAAATACACTGAGGGTTAATTCTGAAATTGATATCTTTAAGAGTAATTTCCTTGCATACTTTTAGGTTTTAATTGATTTCTGTAGCTTGCACATAGACAGTCCTTAAATTCTAGGATTATAGTGAAGACTGAAGTTTTCCCCTCCTTAATGAAAGATTATTGACTCCAATCCATTAGCCAAAGGAACATTTAGGCACTGATCTACCTTTCTCACCATCCTAGAAAATGGAAATTTTAGCATTTTTTTTCTTTTTCTTGTATTTTGGAAATTGCATTTCATTGTATATTTAAAATTAGTCTTCTGCCAAGTTTCTGGGACACGGGAGCAAGGAAATGCACATGGGGAAGTGTGGAGACACCCCCCAAATTTTGGGAAAATTCATGGGGGATGGGGGAACATTGGCGTCTTTAGCGTAAGGGGCCCCTGTCTCTAAAATTATAAAAAAATATAAAAAAAACCCCAACATAATAATTCATCACATAAATACTAAATTCAAAATGGCGAAATGATACAAACATGATTCATCAATCACCATTGTTTTTTTTTGTACTAGGGGAATCAACAACTGGGATGGGGCTGGTACCCGCATGAAACGGGGTCCAGGGATCCAATCCTGCTACCACTATACTCCTAGGTGCACCCACACAGCCTGCAAGCATGGGGAACGAGTAAGTCCGGGGTGATTTGAACTCATGACCTCTATTTACACCATTTCTATCAAGTGAATTGCCGGTTGAGCTACACCCTTGCATGCAAGCTCATCAATCACCATTGTTATTACTTAGGTTTTTTGTTTTTTGTTTTTTATACTTTTGATGGATTTTTGAAAAAAATTGCAGGGGGGGGGGGATGCTCAAGAGTCTTGCTTTTCAGGTTCATGACCTCTATTTACACCATTTCCTTCATATCAAGCGAATCGCCAGTTGAGCTACACCCTGCAGGCTCATCAATCACCATTGTTATCACTTAGGTTTCTTGTTTTTTGTTTTTTATACTTTTGATGGATTTTTGAAAAAAATTGGGGGGGGGACGCTCAAGAGTCTTGCTTTTCAGGTTTATATAAAGTTTGGATACTTCTCAATCACACTCACCTATACTAGACTTACACATTGATTTGTATACTTGAACCCTGTGTTACCGGATCCGTCAGGGGTAACTCAAGGATCTGTGGATCCACGGTTTCGGTCCAAATCCGCCAGGATCCGCAATGGAAACGTGAGTGAGCCGGATCCCAAATCAGCGGAAACGTATTACTCATCTCAGAAACGGATCCCGTTGAAAAAAAGAAATGTGCAGTGACTTTATCAATCGGATCCGCCCCCTGGAGCATAGACAACCGACTCAAGGTCTTCGTCATGTCATTAAAGGTCTCGTTACTCCAGGTGTTTTCGTTGTTGGCCGGTTTAAAATTCTTTCCATATCCGCAAGTTTAACATTCTTTCCATATCCACCGGTTTCATTTCCTAGATTGCCAAAGCGGGTTATATATATGATCCATGAGAGAGGTGGAATTTGGAATTTTCGATTGAGCGACTTAAAATCGATGTAACGATATGTGTGTAGGTTTCGATGTAATGATATGTGTGCCAAGCAAGGCAAGCAAACAACAAACACAAATTACATTTTACACTGTGGAGGGTCCACGCGTACAGAGCAAGGCGAGCAAGGCTGACACAAAATATGGTCTAAGTGTTTTTAATTTAAGCTATGAATGTATAAAGGTTCTATAAAATTTAATATAATAACTAATGCATAATGGATTTTAATTTTACATATTCATATATTCATTAAAAGTCAATAATATATGTATATTAATAAAAATAAAACTTTGGTTATAATATATATATATATATAAAATAATAAAAACTTTCTTTATAGCCTTTTAAGTTGTGTATAATTAATATATAAAAATGTATAATGTATTTAAAATTATATAAGTTTTTTTTGTAAGCTAGAGTAAATCCTTATATTGCCTTCACAAAAATAAACAGTAATAGAGTAGTATCGGGCCCTCTCTTAACCGAGAAAACAGACCCCAAAACAGAGTTGAGAGAAGTCATCCTCAAGAGGAAACCAGACTTTACAGAATAGGAGTCTAATTGACCAACTAACAAGCAAAAGTGCTCTGAAGCAGCGTAAAGAAAAAGTCTAAACAAAAATAGAAAAGGAGACCAACAGACAGAGCTAATTACTGGTATAACCCATTTGTCCAACCTGGGTGGGCTGGGTAGTAGGCTCTTTAGCGAGAGTAATCCCAAAATGTTGAGCTAGCTGTTGTTGATTGAAGAGAATTTGCGTCCAACCTGGGTGGGCTAGGTAGTAGGCTCTTTAGCGAGAGTAATCCCAAAATGTTGAGCTAGCTGCTGTTGATTGAAGAGAATTTGCTTAAGGAAATCGACCATTTCATCCTGCTGGTGAAGAATTTCAGCCTGGGCCTCACCTATGTCTGTAAGTGCCTTGCCAAGCACAATTTCTTGGGACCAATGAAAGTCGAGAGTTTTTTGGTATAGGGTGGCCCGACCCCTGGTATTCCCCGGGTACGGAACCAGGGCTTCAAATTCGCTTCGAATTTCCGCATTTGTGAGACCCCACGGGAAACCATGGCATCATCCTCTGCATCCTGGATTTCTTCCTGCGCCTTCTGCGGGATTTCTTTTTTGAATTTGCGAGCTTTCCCGACGACTCCGCGCATGAGGCGCATCGACAGACCGGAGGAGGGGCTAGCCTGCTGCACTGAGCGACGGGTGTAAGCTCTTTTGGTGGGTGACATGTCCGCTTCTATTGACTGACTAGAGAGCCGAGGGAGTCGCGCACCAGAGAGCCAAGAGAGTCGAGCACCAGAGAGTCGAGCACCCCGAGAGCTGAGAGAGCTGTGTACCAAGGAGTCGAGTACCAGAGAGCCGAACACCAGAGAGTCGAACACCGTAGAGCCAAGTGCCCGTGGATCCTTTACGCTGAATTGCAAGGAGCCGAGCATCTGCAGAGCAATTGCGTCGCAATGCAATGTGTCGGTGAACCAAAACCTCATACCTAATGCTTCCTGCCATTGCCATGAGTGAGAAAATACAATCCCATTCTTCCATTTTCGTGGGAGCAATCATAGCCAGAACACTGAGCCAGACGAGAGCAACCAGACGGGACGGAGCGCACGTAGGAGAGGTCGAGCAACTGGCGGGAGAATGAGAGCTAGACGAGGCGCTTGCCGAGGAGATTAAGAGGCTGTAAGGGATGTGTGGGTGGGCTAGGCCGGCACGTGCCCAACCTCGTGGTCAGAGTAGGCGGGCATGTGGGCGGGCAAGTGGCTAGATATGTTGGCGGGCACGTGGTTGGGCCTGTGGCTGGTCACATCCTTCTGCACCCGCAGTGGGGGTTAAAATTATATAAGTTATCTAAGCTATATAATTACAATATTTATATATAACTTTAATATTTATATATAAGTAATATATTTTAAATTTTAAATTTTTTAATATTATATGAGTTTAATTTAAAAATATATACAAATTTATTTATATCATTTGTACGTGGCATTTCCATGCCGTATCTGGATCCTGGCTTTTTCAAAAATTTGACGGATCCGTATCCGTATCTGTATCCGTATCCATATCCGTATCCGGATCCGGATCTTGGTAAATTAGCTTGAACCTTATCTTGATCAAAGACATACCAACCAGTTTGCGAACCAAACGTGATCCAAGACCAAATACCTCTTCACTTCATATCTTAAACCTTGGTCTTAGACTTACCTTATGGATACCCTCCTTGTGCTAGAGAGGAAGAGCTATTGAGGTGATAGTGGGTAGCCTTTCTAAGTTGCACAAAACTTAACACCTTGGTGCTTGGGACTTCGCATTTTATGGGTGCTAGATTTTGTTGTAACATAGAGAAACCCTAACTTGAGGCCATTAAGTTGTAATTAGGCCCTTATTTAGCTTAATTAATCCCAATGTTTGAAAAATCGAAATCGGTCGAGGGTCAACTCGGAATCGGTAATAAATCGGCCATAAATTGGTTGATTTGAATTTAATGAATCGGTTTACTCAAAAATACATAAAATATTTAAATTTAAAGGAAAAACAACATTTTCAAGATTTTAGGGTTGTTGTTATGACCTAGACCTATTGTTTGAAGGCCAATGAGCACCTAGACTTGTTGTTTAGGGCTGCTTTCATCCATAGTACTGCTCAACATTTATTTCATAATCCTTTAAGGTGATTTTCATGACTGGCCTAGACTTGCTGTTTAGGTGATTTTCATGACTTTTTACTACTACAAAGGTCACAACATGAACATGTTTGCTTCAAAATTGTTGTACGAGGATTTGAACAACTTCAACCTAAGTTGCATGAAACGGGGAAACGGGGACGAAAAGGGGAAATTTGAAATAGGAGAAACGTGACCCCCAAAATTTTTGGAAACGAGCAAACGCAATATATATATATATATATATATATATATATATATATATATATATATAATTAATAAATGAGCAAGGACATTTAAGAAAATGGATGTGAAATATTAATCATCAATCATACATGTCAGCGAATCATTGCCTATATTGGGATCCTATTCATCAATAACACTCTATGCCTCCCTCCTCTAGGCTCTAGCCCTTGCCTCTAACTCGAATTTCAAAGTTGATCTTCCAAGGACATTAGTCAACGGCTCAACACCCTACAATTTTGATGAAACTTCCTAATCCAATCGTTGAAATACGGTAGAAAAAGCTTCCCATGCCTAATATGTGATTTTGCATGAGTGAAGAATACATTTTTATTAAGGTCATGACGGAGGAGTTCAACATTCAACACCACCAACATCAAGGTACATATAGGGGTTGATGTGCTTGATTAAATGCAAATTCCATACCCTCATACATGATAGAATCTGATGGAAACCTTGCAATCCTGAAATCCTGAAAACTATTAAGTCTGCTGAATTCCGAATGGGATCTAAAATGCTACTTTTTGCATATGAAGTCCGATGAGGTTGGAACCATTCTCAAACATCCTGAAACAATTAATGGTAATGTTAAAAAGTTAAGTAAAATGATGGAAAATAAAAGATAAGGAGAATGTCACTTTTACTTGTTTCAGGGGAGAATTACCATTAATATCACCAAATACTACTGCACTATGGGGATATTGCTTTGTTTTTTTGAGTCCGTAGGCACCCATGCAAACTGCCAGACAAATCGACCGATTTTTTACATAACTCAGCTTGTCAAACCGGTTTGGTACCGAACCGGCCGATTCGGTGTCCAGATCAGCGGGTTCGGTACCAAACCGATTTGTAGACCGAGTTGATCCGGTTCCTCATCAAATCGGTAGATCGGCCGATTCTGAAACCGGTTTGGCCGATTTTTAAAACTATGATTAATCCTAAACACACCAATTATCTATTTAGCCTTTAGGTCTTATTTCACGCAAGTGACCTTGTAGAAATATAACAAGACATCTGAACTTTGAAGCACTTAAGACCATAACTTTATGGCCTTACATTACAAAATTTTAAGCTTATAATCAAATAACCCATTTACATATGATTTTATTCACATAACAAAATTGTTGTGTCCCTAGACACACCTCTATGTATCTTATTATTCCTTTTGTATCTGTTGCTTATTCTTAATAAAGCCATCCTACTTGTTTGGGTATTGACTTGAAAGACTGTCTTTTATGATTCAATCACCTATATTGACATAGCTTGCATCTGTTGTTCAAACTTCTAGAGTATCAATTGACAGTTTCTTCACAACAGTCTCTTTTAGTGTGAGTTA
The DNA here is from genome assembly GCA_027924585.1 of Larix kaempferi. Lineage (NCBI taxonomy): Eukaryota > Viridiplantae > Streptophyta > Pinopsida > Pinales > Pinaceae > Larix > Larix kaempferi. The sequence continues at coordinate 3,793,411 of BSBM01001067.1, forward strand.
TGACTTCAAGTATTCCACCACCTCCTTGCCCTACACAAAAATAATCAGATGCTGAAGCTTAGTAATAGTCACGTCCAAACCAGGAAATTGTCTCACTTTGTAGCATGCCCACTCCATAAACAAATCGGAGAAATTGATTATCACAATTGCAGCATTTTATGTATTGTGCATTATTTGGTTTCTGGTGACTTAGTCAACTTTTCTAACTATTCTGTAACTGCAATAGACTACCATAAATATGTAAGTGTTTTGAAGAAACTGAATTGTACTCTTCTATGTACATATTCTATTGACAGTATGATATTTAATTTCTTTAATCAATTACTTGTTTTATTGATGTGATGATTTTGAAATTTCTTTATCTATGAGAACAATATTTAAGAGAACTTGTTTTATATCTCTTTCACACAAAAAGCTCAAAGAAATCTCGGCAACCAATTCATCTTCTATGATAAAGTGGTGTTCATCAAAGTGAAATTTCGTACCTATTCCATTACTGAACGGTGAAAGTACATCATGACAGATTCTACTTCAATGCAATAATCTCGACTCTATAAATAAAGTGATACTTTGAGAAAAACACACACACATGGACTGCACAATATTTACACTTTATGGTTAAACCTTAGCACAATAAAAAATTTAAATTAGAAAAATAAGAATCAACTGTTTACATAGTTTAAAATTAGAAAGCAAACTCTTTTAGTTTAAAATTAGAATGCGAACTCCTCTTTGAGGTTCTCTTGCAATCCTCTTCCAAGTATAACAGTATATCTTATATCATATATGCAATAGAGACAAAAACACGAGAGTGCTTTGTAGAAAATCATATTAGATTCTCACAATTTTGTTCAGAGAGCACATTTCGAAACCCCATTAAGGTCTCAACAAAGTCTCCTAGGAGCTATCCTCTACAAGTGGATTAAGCTTGATATTGTGCAAGAATATCATAATGTTGCATTATTATTGGCAAACTCCATGTAGCTCTAAGTTACTTGTACCTGTTCAAATGTGGCCCATGAAACCTGTTTCAAAGAGCATGATGAAACCCACATGATGGAAATGCAAACCAGAGTTGACGAAATCATGTATTGTCACTTGTGCCATTGAACTTGTTTTAGTGAAAAGGTCGAAAATAGATAATTTGAACCTTCTTTGAAGGTTAATTGATGTGCATTTCATAGGTTCTCAAATCAAATTCGAGGTTAATGTTGTGTTCAATCAATCCCCTCAAGTCATGCACTACTACAACTACAAGCTTTTAGTGCTTCCCTTAATTTGATGCAAGATTATCTCAGAACTGACCTTGTTTGTGCTCCAAAAGGTTTTAATCCCAAAGTTTGTTTTTCATTTTTGCATATAAATTGTGTTTTTAAAAGTTTGTATTTGTAAGGTAATTTCACTTGAACTCGTACTATCAAAGTCAGCTAGACAAAAATATATGGAGGCAAGCACAGTGTATTAAAGTAGTCTCTTGTTCATACTTGTTTTTAAAAATGGGTGATTATACATTTTGCCAATGCCAATGATATGAATAAATGTTTTGTATTCTTTTGTTGCAGCAAATATTTACCAGAACACCAGCTGCCCAAAAATGTCACGGCAACAACAGATGCAAGAGCTGCTCTGCAAGGGGCCGATTTCTGCATACATGCGGTGCCTGTACAGGTAACTTTTATAATATTTTTCTACATTCATTTGTGCTTATGGTAGACCAAGAGACAAAGCATGAAAGCATCCTGGGTTATTTAGGATATGGAAGCAAGAATATGGAAAACAGATCTGGATTTTGTTTTTAGTAGGATCATGGAGATTGATTATGTTATCAGCAGTGATTGATGCATTCTTCCTTTGATATATTTGACTTGCAGTTCAGTGCAGCTGTTCTGGAAAGCATTTCGGAACATGTTACTCCAAAGTTGCCTTTTGTATCTGTGAGCAAGGGTCTAGAACTTAATACATTACGAATGATGTCCCAAATTATTCCACGGGCACTGGGGAACCCTTTCCAACCTATTGTTGTATTATCAGGGCCATCATTTGCAGTGGAGCTTATGGACAAGTTGCCTACAGGTTTGAAACTTGAATATGACTCTTTACTTGGAGTACTTTTTTACCAGTCAGACAATTCCACCCTTCTGAAATCAGGAAGTGCCTGTGCGTTTCTGTATGGATCTATGGTTGTCTGGTCAGATGAAAACATTAGTGGAGGTGAAATTAACTAGCCCAAATTGCTAACAAACTAACTAATAATATGTTATGCAGGCCTTATCAAGGATTCTTATGACTTAATGCCTGAATCCAAAGAACAGATGTGAAAGTTGATGGAGCAACTCTTGTAGAAACCACTCTTATACTTGGCTTGCAATTATGCAGCAATGGTGGCGGCCTCAAAAGACAAGGAGTTGGCAAGGGCTGCTCAGCAGCTTTTAGCTTCGCAATATTTAAGAATTAGCACTTCCAGGTACACATGTTTTTGTCTGTTTTTTATATAGTGGAAAACTTAATTTAATCATAATTTAAATTTTAAAGCTGCAAAGAACATTAGTGATTGTATGAGAAGATTTGTTTCAGTTATTGGTTTGGATAAAGGGTATTATTGTTTTCCGATGAAATATTAAAAATTGGAAGGCAGTAATGATTGATTTCATTGAATGGTTGTACACAGTGATGTTACAGGAGTAGAAATTGCTGGAGCACTTAAGAATGTGCTTGCCATTGCAGCGGGTATTGTAGAAGGTATGAATCTTGGTAACAATTGCATGGCAGCCCTAGTTGCACAAGGTTGCACAGAAATACGATGGCTAGCGACAAAGGTACGTTTCTGCAACAGTTATACTTTTATACATTTGTGTTATTTGGAGTTATATGGAATTCCTATGGAAATATGCTTATACTCTAGAAAATATTAAATTTGTTGGAAGAAGGCTAAACATTCTACGTTTTTGACCTTTTCTGGTTTGCCAACAATGGAATCCAGCCCGACAATCTTTGCCAAAATTGGAATTTTAGATTGATGGAATTGCCATTTTTAATGCAGAAAGGAATTCATCATCCTCCAATCACTCTACTGCAAGTAGATTCATTGTGCAATGTTAACTTCTGATATTTACAATTCCATCATTCCAAAATGATTCTTGCCAGATTTCAGGCAGGCCAAAAATGTTGGTTCTTTCTCATTATTTTGACTCTTGAGCAACCGAAAAAAGGCCAGTTCCTAGCACATTTAGACCATGGCATTTTTTGTGGTCAGTTTTGTTTTCTAACAATTGACTTTTATATTTTGCTGCAATCTTTTGCGACTTGAGTATCTACAGTATTAAGTCAACCATATCTTTCCTCTCTGTGCAGTTCTCTTATGAGGCCTGCATGCTTGTTTTCTGAATCTAGTCAAGTGTTTATTCACATACATTGGTATTGAAGATTGTCCAGGATAAGCCCAATGTTAAATTATTTAAACCAGTACCTAGGTAAATATTTCAGATCTGAGATTTTACACTAATTGGAATAAAATTAACTGATACTTGCAGTGGAGGCAAAAACTAAGAAAACAGATCCAAACACAAACACAGTGATTTTTCTTCCCTTCACATCTGCTTGTCATTCAAATAACTTCGAAGCATACAAGGGCTCCCTTACTGGAAAAATGGCCCGGAAATGATGAAAACAGAATACTTCTGCAAACCTGAAAAATTCCAGCCAACAGCAAATCTGCCTGGAAGGGCTTTCTACAATTTCTGGAAGACTGTACGGCCTGTACAACCTCTTCCGTATGGACTGTACGGATCTACATATTTCGGGCAGTGTGCTGGAAATCGTTCTGTGTGACAAGATGAAAATTAAAAGTCCTTTGATTTTATTCAATCACTCTCTCTTGCTTGTGAATAGTGAATGTGTCTTGTATTCCTTGCTGTCTTTTTATAATTTTGAGTTGGGCCAAATCCCTAATCTCAACGGTCAAGATTAAATCTAATCTTGACTTGAGATCAATGGCCCACATTAAATTGAAGTCATTAATGCCTCAACTTAGGCACTTTATTAAATTAAATTAAACTTACTTTATAAAATAGTGTTCACTTAATTAATAAATTAATAAAGCAAACTCTCAAAGTCTAAGTGTCATTTAATGAAAATTTCTATGGGATAGACACACCCCATGGAAATACTTGTTCGAGCTACAGTCATCAACACCCAAGGGGTTAGCTCAACTTGATGTTGGCAATGTTGCAAGGCATTTTGCTAATTCTGTGCCAAAGGTGCCTGGTTTGGATCCCCTTGGGGGAGGTGCACTAGTCTACGCCTATCTGTATACTAGGGATGCCATCCACAAGGGAAGCATCTCCTGGGTTTCCCCACGAGCTTTTCCTTGAAAAATAAAGATTGTGCAAGATAGGAAACTTGTTTCCTTTTTAGATCACATATCATGTTTAAATACTTTAATTTTCAAAATTATTAAAAATATTATATTGATGCTTAATAATAATATTAATAGATTTTTATGTGACATGCATTTAAGCCCTTAGGTGCATGCACCTAATCTATTAGATCTGCAAACTAGTGCTATTCCAGAGAACATTTGTTTTAATTTTAATACTTTATGGAAGGAGTTGTATTTGCAATGAGAGATCCATTAGATTATCTTGTGATTTTGGACTTTAATTTTTGAGTTAGCTACAGGGGTAAAATGTTGTGCTCATGGCAAAACTTTACATGATGTAGCTTATTGGAATTCCATATGGCTATTTTAGTGGTTAATAATTAGGTATCATAAAATAAATGTATGTTGGCTAGGGTTTATAATGGACATAATAAGTTAGTCGGGCCTTGTAGTGACAGTGCCTCACCATTTTGTATATATAGGCAGCTAGAGGGGACAATTTTGACATTGAGTTGGATATTATCTTGTATTGCTTGTGTTCACTTCCTTACAAACTGGTGTCACATTAGTGCGCCTTTGTTAGTGATCTTCTCAACAAGTGGTGTTTGGTCCAAATCATTTGCTCATTCTTGCTGTAATAAACATTCAACTAGTGGTATTCATTGTCTTATAATGTATAATTTTGCATTCCTTTATGCTTTTGTATTGAGTTGGGTTGTTACATGTGGTATTCAAAGTCTTGTTTGGCTAGTTTGTCTAGTCTGTCACAAAATGATAGTCGGGCATGAAATTGCAAAGTTGCAACGATGATTATTTGAGGACTTAATTGTTCCCAAGTTATTACCTTATTCATTCTACTATCATCTCACGTGCTAATGTGTGTTGCACAATATTTAGCTTAATTATCACTGGCATATAATGCAAAGACATTTCTATTGCATTTTAGTTTTTACTCTTCATGTGTGTTCACTGTTTTGGACTTATTACAGATTCCAAGCTAAATACACAAGCTTTGAACTAACTTTGAGTTTGATTGATCTATTGAGCACTACATTTGGGTTTGATTCATTTGATCATTTTGCATGCTTATGCATCTATTTTGATCACTTGATGTGGATATGATTTGATTTACCAATTTTGTTTGTTGGCATTGTATGTGTCCTAGTATTAAAGTCTTATATAAACACAACTTTTAATTGTATCAATGAGTGGTACATCCATCACTAGCATATTTAATCATTGCTCACTCTTGTAGCCATCAACTTTTTGGTTCTTGTTACCTCACAAATTGGCACCCATTGGATTAGGTCACTTGAGGCGGTGCTAAGATTGACAACTTTTCGAAGATGCACCCAATGTCACCTCAATGCACTCTCCTCTCTCTTTAGGCCTATTCCTTGGGCCACGGGAGGCTTCCCAAAATGGTAGAAATAGACCTGTAAGATGTGCAAGGAGAACAACCCTATCTCTACAAGACCTTCCCACTTTAATAGTAGACCAGTGCCTTATTGGAGTCAACAAGATATGCAATAAATGCCAAATGATTGAGAAGGTTTAGGAAAAATAAATCTTGGTTGCTGATTAAATAACAAGATAAATCAATTTTCTGCAGTAAAAACTAGCAACATAAAATTGGAAGAAAGCCCAAAATTGATCGTGAAAATACCCCGAAAAATACCTCTTGGCGATCACAACTCGAGGAGATTCAATACCCCCTATGGTGCACTTCTTTTGATGGATGAATGCTGCGTATGGTTGAACAGCTTGATTTGGTGCCTCAAAACCTCCCTGGGTCACCTAGGATGACTTGGAGATGAGCTGGGAGATTTGTCCAAACCCTAGGGTTTGGTATTCCTGTCAAAATGGACTTGCAAAACGATTGAACCAGATCTACAATATCTCCCAAAGAGTGACGCCACCCTCCCAAGGGCTGATGTCCCCCTAAATTAAGGCTTTTTTAGCTGCAAAAACACTTTTTATGGAGTTTTTTCAATTTTTATGGATTTTTCAACGATATAATTACTTCAGAAAATAATAACAGCAATAACAAATTTATGATTGAACAAGTAAAATAAATTCAATGGTAAAAAATGAGTATTTTTTGGATTTAAAAAATATATTTGATTTTAGGGTTTTTTATATTTCTTGATTTTTGTATTTTTTCAAATATATGATACAAGGAATTTTGTAATAGATATTTTTGTATGAACTAGGGAAAAACTAAGAAACCCAAGGTTGTGTTAGCTTTGATCTAGTTAGGGCAAAGAAAGAAGCCAAGGCTCAAACAAGAGAGACCTTTCAAGTGGGATGTCCCGCTTACAAGGCTATACCTTGGATACCTTCGGCAGTGCAAGACAAGAGACTCAGAGATCTCACCATAATTGAGGAAGAAAAGAGATCATAGTAGCTTCCCAAGAATCCTTTCACCCTATACAAGCCTTGAAAGATAGTAAAGAAACCTTGAACATCAAATTTTATCCTTTGAAAACCCTAGAAGAGCCAAGGAAGGAGGTGCGCACCACTTAGTTTCTCATGTACACAAGAATAAAAAGTAATAATGTCATATTTGATCCCACGATCTTGGTTACAAATGAGGAGTTGCCTTATTTATACTTGAAAGGGCTAGCTTAAACCTCCATTAAGCCGACCTACCTAATTTGTCTTTAAAAAGACTTTTAATGATTTTTTAGGGTTTGTCACCCACAATCCGGGGACTAAACCTAATAAAACATAAAATAATGATAAAATAAGATGAAGTGCTTCAACTTGATGATTATTTGAGCTCTGAAGGAGAATGTCATGCCCCATATAAGCCCAACAATTGTCTTTTTCCCTCAACGTCCTCCTTCCTAGGTTGGTACGACCTCTTCTTACTTGCTTGGAAGGTGGACGATTCGCTCTGGAATGTTGAAGTTATATGTTGCTTCAAAAGATATTCTTGTATTGTCAAACTCTAATGTAAAACCATAAAGCATATATGTCATGTCGGCTCAAAATATATTATTATTATATGTATTTTATATTTGCAAAATGACAGGTCGGCCCTAATTAGTTTGTCAAGTCGACCCACTTAAAATTATGACAGACTACTATAAATAGGGCGCCATGCTACCTCATTTGTACACATCATGTCCTGCGCTCTTCCCATGATTTTTGGGTATAGCGAAGGGAGAAGACAAGACCAACGAAGGAAAAGAAGAAGGGTTTTATCTCTTGTACTTGGGTTTTATCTTGTATTTGGCATATCTTATGTTCTTGGATTATCTCTCTCTGGGTGAGCATTGTATTGACATTGTACTTGGTTTATGAATCTACATCGAAGAAGTTCTACTGGGTTTTCTTCCCCTAGAGGGTTTCCCAGGATATATCTTGTGTTCGTGTGGTTTGATCTTCTTGCTATAGATCTTGTATATTTCTATGGTTGAATATTTCACGATAAATGCTATGTGAATGAATAAGTACACAAAAATTAATAAGAAGTATTTATCAAAGATGAAATATTTGCAAGCTTAAAATGGTATTAGAGAAAGGTTAGTCAAGAAGATAAATTCGCAAGAAGAAGAAGCATAAACCCTTCCTAGCTCTCGAAGTTTAGGGGCCGAAGTTGCAGGTTGAAGTTTACAGATTGAAATTGCAAGACGAAGTTGTAGGCCGAAGTTTCTCAGGCAACAAATGTTCAAATGAAGTAGCATGGTGAGATTGTTCGTAACTTCGTTGTTTAAAGGGGCATCTAGTTCGCTGATATGGAGGATTTGAAAGAGTTCTCTGGTACAGAAGGGAGTTGTGAAGCTCCAGTATGTTGCAACAGACGAGTAGATAGTCGATGTGTTTGTTGATGTAATTGTAACTTCGAAAGATATTCACTTTTATTTTATGTTGTATTTTATTTGTACCTTCGACGGAGATGTTTATTCCTCTGGTCGGAGATGTCATTATTATATTTGGTCATGTAAAGTCTTTGAGTTTAACCCTCCATTGTAAGTCGGGGCAATAGACCCCAGAGTCAGTTTGTTTTAGGGTTATTAGAGTCTCCTAGAAAAGTCGGCCCAGTCAGGTTTAACCAGGGCCGACCTAGCTGGGGAAAAGGTCAATGAAAGTTAGTGTATAAATAGAGAGGGAGCTCTCTCATTTGGTATCATCACTCACTCACTCAAGTTTGCATTAGTGAGAGAGAAGAAGAAGTTCGCATAGGAGGAAAAGAGAGGAGCTGCAGAAGACCATCTTTATTTTGGGTTTTACATTTGTGATATTGTATTGGTGACGATTCTATCTTTGAGGAAGTTGTGGGGTTTTCTCCTTTATGGTTTCCCCGAGGAAAATCTTTGTGTCTATTGTGTTATGCTGTGCATGTTATTCTCTCAGATAAGATCCTAGATAATATTGATTAAAATTGTGAAAAACTAACATGGTATCAGAGCTAACCTGAAAGAAGACATAGTACAGCTGCGGGAAGCTAGGGCTTCTAAGTTGGAAGGCTTCGCTCCACAGATCATCAAGAAAAGGAGGCTAGGCGAACTCGCCTAAGGAGGGCGCATCTTTCTGTCGAAGCAGAAGTTGATTCTAAGAATTTTCATTTTTTGGCCTGTCATTACTACCGGAGGAAAATTAGGGCTTCTCACAAATTTGAAATTTTGGAGTGCTATTGGCATAGGGAGGTGCGCCTCTCCAAGATCGAAATTTTGATACCAAGATCGAAATTTTTGAGTGGGTAAAACTCCTTGAAAGTCAAACCCTAAGTTTGACTTTGGACCAGAAACTACAGAAAACCAGAAAAAGCCAAAAACTGCAGATCAGAATTTCGCAAGTCAATTTTCAAGGGTGAAATTTTGGAATCTTCAGAAACCGAGTATACCAGCATACTTGCCGCAGTCAAGTGCATCTATCTGTCCAATCAGAAGTTTCAAATTCCAAGGTTGAAAATTTAGGGTTTCTCTGACAAACCCTAGGCCAGCCAACTCCACGACCAATCTCAGCTCAGCATCTCAAATTGGTAAGATCTAGATATTTGTCATTTCCATTTGAGGTTCTCATTAAAGATGTCTGACCATACCAAGCTTGAGGATAAGCTTGAAGGGGCTGATAACTTCCGAGCATGGAAGTATAGGATTGGGCTTGTCCTAGAAGAGAATGAATTGGACACTTATGTGAATGAAGAGGTTCTAGCACCAGAGTTAGATGAGGCTAAAACCTTACACAAGAAGAACTTGGTTAAGGCCAAGAGGATCATTGGAGATTCTATTAAGGATCATCTCATCCCACATGTGTCATCTTTGAAGACACCCAAAGAGATGTTTGATGCCTTGACCAAGTTGTTTGAAGGGAAGAATATAAATCGGAAGATGACCTTGAGGAACCAGTTGAAGAATGTGAATATTCAAAATGCAGAGACCATGCAGTCATACTTTACAAGGGTCTCTCAGATCAAGGAGCAACTTGAAGCTGTGGGAGAAAATGTAGAAGATGGAGCAATTGTGATGACCACCTTGAATGGTCTCCCAAGATCATGGAACTCATTCATTTAAGGGATTTGTGCTAGGAAGAAGCTAATCACATTCAGTAGGCTGTGGGAAGAATGCTCACAAGAAGAAGCTCGACTTATGGCTCGAGAAGAGAAGATGGGAGCAAACGATGATCAAGCTCTCACAACACACACCAGAAGGAATAATAACAAGAGGGAGCACCACCATCATAGTAAGAGGGAGAAACACCACCACCAAAGTCAGAGGGAGAACTTTAGAAGATCCAGAAAAGATTTATCCAACTTTAGATGTTATACACGTGATGAGAAGGGGCACTACTCTAGAGATTGTCCCAGAAATATAAGTGTCTCCCACAATAAGAAGACCAACGACAAAAGACACCATGCTCACATCGTGGAAGATGATGAACCCACAAGGAAAAGAACCAGAGAAGAAGAAAGAGATGATTCTTCAAGTGATGAAGAATATGTATTGTAACGAAGGTAACCAGTTACAAGGGTTCATTCAGGAGGTTCCACCTCATAAGGTAAAGGCTAGAGATGACTTTAAGTGTTACATGAAAGGAGTAGGAGAAGCTACTACAGAGTTGGACTCTGGAAAACAAATAAAGATCGATGCTCTATGGAAGCCTCTCATCCATTTCAACATTGATTAGAGTGCAGAAGAAAGGACACACAAAGTCTACTCCAGCAAGTGTAGAATACTTGCTCAACATTTTTGATCATAAGCAAGGAAGGCACAGGATCTCAGAATCAGACGATGAAGAAGAACAATATGTCAAAGACTCCAGTAGTTCCTGCAAGGAAGCAAAGATCAAGAGGGATTCCACCCAACAAACAAACAAAGATAAGTGTTTCAATTGTCATTTCTTGTATATCTATTTACTTAAATGATATTGTTCAGTCATGTTACTTAAATGATATTGTTCAGTCATGTACATACTTATGTTCCTAGAGTTAGGATGTGTATTATGCATATTAGAAAAGCTGCATTAATGAACATAATACTACTAATATGCATGTGATGGGTAAGTGGCCTATGGTACTGTACAACATTCCATTGCTACTTATCTAGAATGAAACCTTTTTGCTGACATGCTGGGAGTAGTGCACACTCTTAATAATGTTCTGGTAGAGATGGAAGGCATCTAGAAAGTTACGGGATATGGATGAATGTTGTATTGAAGCATTGGCTAAGATAATTGCATGACTGTATGACCTATGTCTTTATGCGTAAGAATTTGTTCTGAAAACTATGAGATGTTTCTAATCATGCAATTGAACTTGACTTGTAAGAAAGATTGTGTACCATCACCTACAAGAGAGACTTGTTTCGAAGAACAATCGACGAAGATTAAGAAAACTACCTATTGAAGATATTGAAGAACCTGAAGTTCCCAGGATCAGAGATACAACAATGGAAGAAGAGATTCCAGAAGATAATGAAGATCACGAGGTGGAAGAACCACAAGAACCTGTAGATCCACCTCGTGAGAATAACCCCCACAAGAGGAAGCCACCATGGGTACGAGAGGCAATACAAGATGCAGAGAAGTATGGCGCTATAGAGGGAATTTACAGAGAAAGCAAGAGACCTAGGCCATACTCTAGTTATGTAGCCCTGTTGTGTGACATCATTGACAAAGAACCTTCCAACTACGAGGAAGTGACAGAGAAGAAAGAATGGAAGGATGCCATGATCGGAGAGTATCAGTCGATCACGAAGAATGATGTTTGGGATGTAGTTTCGAGACTAGAAGGGATGTTTGTTGTGACTTCCAAATGGATCTACAATATCAAGCATGCTGCAGATGGCAGCATAGAGAAACACAAGGCAAGGTTTGTGGCACGTGGCTTCTCCTAGAAAGAAGGCATAGATTATGAGGAGACATTTGCACCTCTAGCCAAATACACTTCCATCAGATTTGTACTTGCACTGGCTGCAGTGATGAAATGGAAGGTACACCAGATGAATGTCAAGACAACGTTCTTGAATGGTGTAGTAGAAGAGGAAGTGTACGTGGAGTAGCCACTCAGATTTGAGATACATGACAGGCAGACTCGTGTGCAAATTGAAGAAGGCCTTGTACGGATTGAAACAGGCACCCAGGAAGTGGTACGACAGGATGGATGGTTTCCTGATGAGCTTGGGCTTTACCAAGAGTAAAGCTGATTCCAACCTTTACTACAAGGTTGAAGTGGGAAATCCAGTGATACTTCTACTCTATGTAGATGACTTGTTTGTAACAGGGGAGGATGGGCTTATTGCAAATACAAAGAGGAAGCTTGCCGCAGAGTTCGAGATGAAGGATCTGGGCATGATGCATTATTTTCTAGGCCTGGAGGTGTGGCAGAGTGCGGATGGAATCTTCCTTTGACAAGGGAACTATGTAGTGGATAATCTGAAGAGATTCAGAATGATGGATTGCAAGGCTATGGCCACACCTATGGCATCGAACCTGAAGCTATTGAGTGATGCTTCATTAGAGTTGGTTGATGCCACGATGTATCGTCAGATGATTGGATCTTTGATGTACTTGACAAACACGAGACCAAACTTATGCTTTGCTGTGAGCACATTGAGCCATTTCCTGACGGATCCGAGACATGTTCACTTGATTGCTGCAAAGCATATTCTGAGGTACCTGAAGGGTACAATTGATTATGGGCTCAAGTATGACGCGAATCAGAAGATTAATCTACAAGGTTATGTTGATTCGGATTAGGCAGTCTGTGCCGTTGATAGGAAGAGCACTTTGGGATGCTGCTTCAGTATGGGATCTGGTATGATCTCTTAGTTTAGCAGGAAGCAGTCATGCGTGGCACTGAGTACAGTCGAAGCAGAGTGCGTTGCAGCTTGTTCAGCTACTTGTGAGGTAGGCTTAGGAAGCTACTGTCTGATTTGTTTGATCTCCAGTTAGATGCGACTTGTATATTCTGTGACAACCAGAGTTGTGTGAATTTGTCCGAGAACTCGGTGTTCCATGACAAGTCAAAGCATATTGAGATCAAGTATCACTATATCAGGGATATGGTGCAGAGAGGAGCAGTGAAGCTCCAGTATATTGCGACGAACGAGCAGATAGTCGATGTGTTGACCAAGCTGCTAGCCAGAGTGAAGTTCGAGTACTTCAGAGAGAAGCTTGGTGTACTCTAGATCGAGGTTCCTTCCAAGAGGAAGTGATGAGTCCGGAAGACATAGATGCACAGGGCCTTTCCTGAATGGTGGCAGGATAGTCCTCCCATGTCGGTTGATGTAAGTGCCGAGCCTTTCCTGAATGGTGGTAGGAAAGTCCTCCCATGTCGGTTGATGTAAGTGCTGTGCCTTTCCTGAATGGTGGTAGGAGAGTCCTCCCATGTCGGTTGATGTAAGTGCAGTGCCTTTCCCGAATGGTGGTAAGAGAGTCCTCCCATGTCGGTTGATGTAAGTGTTGATCCTTTCCCGAATGGTGGTAGGAAAGTCCTCCCATGTCAGTCGATGTAAGTGTTGTGTCTCACATGGTGGTAGGTTGGTCCTCCCATGTTGGTATACTTGTGATGTGCATCTGGGCTGTGCTCTGTGTGACGATGAGATGATCTGGATGTGATGAGGCAATAGTAGGAGACGTAGGTGATTGCTCTGGCAATGTAATGATTGGTCCTGCGTTGTACCTACTTGATGGCTTGCTCGCAGAGATGATGAAGACCTACATGGAGGCTAGGCCTACATCCAACATGAAAAAGGGATGGCTCTGTAGAGCTTTCTATGACAAGTAGATTCGAGAGATGTCACTAAACGATGATCAACATGATGATGAGGATTGCAGCAGCAACGACAACAATGATCCAGTGAAGATGATCCAGCGATGAAGACTTGTGTCTAGATGTTTTGATGTCAAGAGAATCCCTTCCTAGTTAAGAGGGAGTGTTGATGTAATTGTAACTTCAGAAGATATTCACTTGTATTTTATATTGTATTTTATTTGTACCTCCGACGAAGATGTTTATTCCTCCGATCGGAGTTGTCATTATTATATTTGGTCATGTAAAGTCATTGAGGTTAACCCTCCATTGTAAGTTGGGGCAATAGACCTAGAGTCAGTTTGTATTAGGGTTATTAGAGTCTCCTAGAGAAGTCGACCCAGTCAGGTTTAACTGGGGTCGACCTAGTTGGGGAAAAGGTCAAGTGAAAGTTAGTGTATAAATAGAGAGTGAGCTCTCTGAGCTCTCTCATTTGGTATCATCACTCACTCACTCAAGTTCGCATTAGTGAGAGAGAAGAAGAAGTTCACATAGGAGGAAAAGAGAGGAGTCGCAGAAGACCATCTTTATTTTGGGTTTTACATTTGTGATATTGTATTGGTGACGATTCTATCTTTGAGGAAGTTGCGGGGTTTTCTCCTTTATGGTTTCCCCGAGGAAAATCTTTGTCTATTGTGTTATGCTGTGCATCTTATTCTCTCAGATAAGATCCTAGATAATATTGATTAAAATTGTGAAAAACTAACAGTGTTGACCAAGCCTTTGTCAAGGGTAAAGTTTGAATACTCCAGGGACATGCTTGGAGTGGTCCAAATGGACTTCCCTTGTGAGAGGGAGTGATGAGTTACATATGCAATTTCGGGAGGGAGTAGCACACTGAGTGTGGCAGCAGTGGGTAGTCATTCATGGACTAGTTTCTTAGATTTTGTGTGAGCTAGGTGAAGTCGCGTAATGACATAAGGTCCGACGGGACGTCGAGACCCATAAGGTCCGAAAGGACAATGAGGCTGCACCCACTAGTGAGATGCTATGTTGAGATCCTGAATGCATGATGAGATTAAGGGCTTGCTCGTACATAACTTCTAGTGATGGATATATTCACGAAAGGTCAACAAGTAAATGGTCAAGTACAAGTCAGCAGAAGTAGTGTTGAAGATGATGCCAAAATAATACCTTCCTCGCTGAGAGGGAGTGTTGAAGTTATATGTAGCTTCGGAAGATATTCTTGTATTGTCAAACCCTAATTTAAAAACCATAGAGCATATATGTCATGTCGGCTCAAAAGATATTATTATTATATTTATTTTATATTTGCAAAATGATAGGTCGACCCCAATTAGTTTGACAGGTCGACCCACTTAAAATTATGATAGAGTACTATAAATAGGGTGCCATGCTACCTCATTTGTACACATCATGTCCTGCACTCTTCTCATGATTTCTGGGTACAGCGAAGGGAGAAGACAAGACCAACGAAGGAGGAGAATAAGGGTTTTATCTCTTGTACTTGGGTTCTATCTTGTATTTGGCATATCTTATGTTCTTGGGTTATCTCTCTCCAGGACAACATTGTATTGACATTGTACTTGGTTGATGAATCTATACTGAAGAAGTTCTACTGGGTTTTCTTCCCCTAGAGGGTTTCTACTGGGTTTTCTTTCCCTAGAGGGTTTCCTAGGATATAGCTTGTGTTCTTGTGCTTTGATCTTCTTGCTATAGATCCTGTATATTTCTATGGTTGAATATTTCACGATAAATGCTATGTGATTGAATAAGTACACATAAATTAATCAGAAGTATTTATCAAAGACTGAAATGTATGCAATCTTAATATGGTATCAGAGCAAGTTTAGTCAAGAAAATAAATTCACAAGAAGAAGCAGAAACCCTTCCTAGCTCCCGAAGTTTACAGGGCGAAGTTGTAGGTCGAAGTTTATAGATCGAAATTGCAAGCCGAAATTGCAGGACGAAGTTGTAGGCCGAAGTTGTAGGCCGAAGTTTCTCAGGCAACGAAGATTCAAATGAACTAGCATGGTGAGATTGTTCCTTGTTTAAAGGACATCTAGTTCGATGATATGGAGGATTTGAAAGAGTTCTTTGGTACAGAAGGGAGTTGTGAAGCTCCAGTATGTTGCGATAGACCAACATATAGTCGATGTGTTGACCAAGCCTCTATTAAGGGTAAAGTTTGAATACTTCAGGGACAAGCTTGTAGTGGTCCAAATGGACTTCCCTCTTAAGAGGGAGTGATGAGTTACATATGCGATTTTAGGAGGCAATAGCACATTGAGTGTGGCAGTAGTGGGTAGTCATTCATGGACTAGTTTCTTAGATTTTGTGTGAGCTAGGTGAAGTCCTGTAATGACACAAGGTCCAACGGGACTCCGAGAGCCATAAGGTCCGAAAGGACGATGAGGATGCACCCACTAGTGAGATGCTATGCTAAGCTTCTGAATGCATGATGAGATTAAGGGCATGCTCATACAAAACTTCTAGTGATGGATAGATTTGCAAAAGGACAACAAATAAATGGTCAAGTACAAGTCAGCAGAAGCAAAGTTGAAGATGATGCCAGAAGAATACCTTCCTTGCTAAGAGGGAGTGTTGAAGTTATATGTAGCTTTGGAAGATATTCTTGTATTGTCAAACCCTAATGTAAAAACCATAAAGCATATATGTCATGTCGGCTCAAAAGATATTATTATATGTATTTTATATTTGCATAATGACGAGTCGGCCCCAATTAGTTTGACAGGTTGGCCCACTTAAAATGATGATAGACTACTATAAATAGCGTGCCATTCTACCTTATTTGTACACATCATGTCTTGCTCTCTTCTCATGATTTATGGGTATAGCAAAGGGAGAAGACAAGACCAACAGAGGAGGAGAAGAAGGGTTTTGTCTCTTGTACTTGGGTTTTTATCTTGTATTTGGCATATCTTATGTTCTTGGGTTATCTCTCTCCGGGAGAGCATTGCATTGACATTGTACTTGGTTGATGAATCTACACTGAAGATGTTTTGTTGGGTTTTCTTCCCTTGGAGGGTTTCCCGGGATATATCTTGTGTTCTTGTGGTTTGATCTTCTTTCTATAGATCCTGTTTATTTCTATGGTTGAATATTTATTATTTCACGATAAATGCTATGTGATTGAATAAGTACACAAAAATTAATAAGAAGTATTTATCAAATATTGAAATATACGAAGTCTTAATATGGAAGACCAAGATGACCAAGAGGGAAAGGTAATACAATAAAAATAAGTCCAAGGGGGTATTCGTGAGGTGTGCTAAGGTGGGTATGACAACAATAACAAGTGCAATCACCTCTACAAAGCATAAAACATAAGTGTGGCTTAGGAGCCCAAGCCATGTGTCCTAATGGATTCATCCCAAGGTGCACCAGAACACCTACCTAGGGCATAAATGCCCAACATGATGAGGGATCTCCACCTATCAAGGGGTAGTCAACAGAGTGACTAAGCCAACACTCCTTGAAATGAGAACCAAGTGGACCTGCCATGACTAGACCAAGGGTCATGAGCCCCACTAGACCAACACTTTTACATAAACATGCCCCAACTTGGCCTTTATAATGACAAAAGACCCTCCCTCTTTGGCACATCTAGTATGGCGCATTGCAGAGGATTTGAAGGGAAACAAATGGCTCCAATTGCGGGACCTGCACTTCTCTTGGGAGTGCGTGAAAACCTTCAAATCTTCTGGGACCTGTAGACCTACACACACTTCAAACAACAACTTCATCAAATTCATTGAATGCAGACACTTTCGTTTTACCTTGCCCAAATCAAAATGAAATGCAATAAAAGCAACAAGTGCAATGTATGGGTAAAGCTAATGACGAAATCAAATGAATCTAAATCTAATATGGCACAAGAGATGTTTTGATGACAGCGGATATTACTTGAGTAAAATATTTTCAAAGCTTGCCCATTAACGGGCAATGGCAACTTGGCTCCATTCAAATGACTCAAGTAGAAGGAATCATTACGTGCAACATCATAAATTTGATATGGACCCAACCAAAAATATTGAAACTTACCATGCTTGCCTGGCTTTTTCTTTCATTCAAGCCATAGGAAAACAAGATCACCTCTCTTGAAATCTTGCAGGAGAACTCCCCAAGCTTGCGTCTTTCCTTGATGTTGCACTGAGTGATCGAGAGATTTACTTTGTTTTTCGCTTGGCTCGACCAATTTGTTAATTTTGTTCTGGACTACATTTGGATCTATATATCTCATCCTTTGTTTGTGTGCATCTTTTTTCACGTTGCTTTCATAAATCTTCGAATCATCACAAGACCGGTCATCCCTGGATCTATGGACCAAACCTTTGGATTCCTCCTTTTCTTCTGGGGTGATGTCTTTCTTTTTCTTGTTTCCCCTATCACTCATGTCATGTATCTTCTTCGTCTGGACTTGTTCAAGGGGAACGACATTGCTGGTTGTTTTGTTCAGTGAGCTTTTCTCGCCCCAATCAATCTCATTTGGAAATTTTGCCACATCTTTCAAAGATTTTTGTGTTGCTTGTGGTCATAAAAAACCTGGCAGTTCCCAAATCATTATGCATAGAGGGTTTGGAAATTATTTCCATTTTTTTCTTTTCTGGAAGGCCTTCACAAGGATAAAGAATAAAAGCTGAAATTGCTTGCGGATCAGATTTTTCATTTTGAGCTTAGATAACCACATCCAAGAATAAAGCATTAGAATCTTCTACTGCCAACTACTATACTGTATCCTTGTAACCTTTCAATCTTTCATTTTCATAAATAAGCTTTTCTTCAAATGATTGTGTCCAAGCTCTGTTAGAGTTCATCATCCAAAGCTTATTTGTATCTTTTTGAGGAGCAACGTTGGTAGCAAAAACACTGTAGGACTCGACATTGTCTTGAAAGCAAATTATTTCATTTCCTGGATCTTCTAGATCTATGTTGCGGGGGAGTGCCGTCCCCCCCTTACCCTCGCTCCGGAAGCTCGCTTCCAAGCAGAGCGTGCTCGACGCGTTGGGAGAGCGCGCTCTAAGATCGCTTTTGATCGGGAGCGTATTTGTAGGTCGTGCTCTAGGCAAAACAAATCGCTTCCTAGTTCTGTTTGGAAGCGAAGTGGGAGCGATTGGGAGCATTCGGTCCCTGATTGCTCCCTCATCGCTCCGACGACTTAAAATTCGCTCCCTAAAATGCTCCTTCGATCGCTCCCACGTCATCTGCATGGATTGAGGAGAGGAAGTTGACTTTTGACCATTTTGGAGGGGTTTGCTTGGGCTTTAAAGCACCCCCAACCTCTTATCACTTCATTGTTGCCATTTGACTCATGTTTGCAAGGGTTTGAGGAGCTTGGAATGGATTTGGAGATTTGGTGAAGAGTTTGGAGAGCCATTTGCAAGAGCTTGGAGGGGAGCTTGAAGGTTGCCCTAGGGTTCAACTTCAAACACCATTGGAGAGCCAAAGAGGTAGGACACTAAACTCTTTCTTGTTTTTTTTTTTCCATATAAACTTGTATTTGTTTATGGCTTGAAATTTTTAATGCTTGTAGTTTTTCTTCTCCTACTCTTTCCCAGTCCTTCTCCCTCATTCCATAGCAGGCAAAGAGTTATTCTCTAAATCTCTACAAGACTACAAGCATGGTGATGGATATGTCAATGTGGTTTCTCCTTTTGGTTCCATTGTTTATTATGATGGTTTTGATTGGAAACCGGTGGAGAAATGAAGAAGATGATGAAGAAGTAGGTAGTGGCACATATCGTGGATCATTTCTTCTTATGTTCATAAGATCATCCAACAAAAACCAAGGATCCTTCTTTTCAACCCATTTGTCGATAAAGACTTTGTGCAGCTTGTTGAAAGTATCAATGGTGTTATTGGGTAAACCTATAAATCATTTCTCAACTTCATCCTCCAAGCTCAAGGCAAAGCACCTGCAATAGACATCAGGTTGTCTAACATCCTTTTTACGCATGTAACTCATAAATTCTCTCCAATGATCATTAGCCTTAATAACATTAGTTCCATTAAAAGTAGGTAATTTACAGAGTTTTGGAAGATCATTTGGATATCCTAGCATATTAGTAAAATCAAAGGGTGCATCCAAATCATCTAACCAAGGAATTGCCATTAGAACAATATGATAAAAAAGATAATATATATCTGATAAAACTTCACAAGGTAGGTAGGCACTTACCTCCCTTACCTGGTGACTATGTCTGTTTCTTCGATAAACAAGCTCAGCCTTAGGGATGAAGATGACCTTACCTTGAGGATTTGTACTTGTTGAGTACCTTTTTTGATTTTCTTGAATTGGAGTTGCCGGGTAACGCCTGCAAGGTTAGTCCCTTAACAAATAATCATATCAAGGTACAAAACAAAAACTCACCTTGACTTTCTCGACACCAAAATGTTTATCTTGCAAGAAATAAATGGACTAGACTCGAGAACACCTGCAATGACTTGTCATCACTTTTCCTTTGAGTCCCCGCAATGGTGCCAAAAAATGTTACCTCACAAATTAGCAACCTTTTGATTAGGTCACTTGAGGTGGTGCTAAGATCAACAACTTTTCCGAAGATGCACCTAGTGTCACCTCAATGCACTCTCCTCTCTCTTTAGGCCTGCTCCTTGGGCCATAGGAGGCTTCCCAAAATGGTAGAAATAGACCTTTAAGATGTGCAAAAAGAACATCCCTATCTCTACAAGACCTTCCCACTGCATTGGTAGAGTATTGGTTGACCAATGCCTTATTGGGGTGAACAAGATATGCAATAAATACCAAATGACTGAGAAGGTTTAGGAGCAATAAATCTTGGTTGCTGATTAAGTAACAAGAGAAATCAATTTTCTACAATAAAAACCAGCAACATAAAAGTGGAAAAAACCCAAAACTGATCGTGCAAATGCCCCCCAAAATATCTCCCGGCGATCAACAACCCGAGGAGACTCAATTCCCCTTAGTGTGCACTTCTTTTGATGGATGAATGTTTTGTTTTGAGGCTGATTTCACCTCAGGTCTTCAATTTTCTGCAGTAATGGCTCAACAACTTGATTTGGTGCCTCAACCCCCCCCACGGATCACCTCAAATGACTTGGAGATGAGCTGGGAGACTTGTCCAACCCCTAGCGTTTGATATTCTTGTCAAAATGGACCTGCAAAATGACTGAACCAGATATGCAATATTTCCTACAAAGTGATGTCACCCTCCCTAGCACCATGTCACTCTAAATTAAGACTTTTTTAGCTGCAAAAAACACTTCTATGGAAAATTTTTCAATGGTATAATTGCTTCAGAAAATAATAACAACAATAAGAAATTTAGGATTGAACAAGTAAACTAATTTCAACGGTAAAAAATGAATATTTTTTGGATTTTTCAAAAAATAGTTGATTTTTAAGGTTTTAATATATTTTTTTATTTTTTTGTATTTTCTTAATGTACGATACAAGGAATTTTGTAAAAGAGATTTTTGGTGAAGATGAGGGAAATAGACCTAAGTCTTATTCCTTTCGAGCATCGAGAAATCGAGTTTAATGTTTCTCCTAAGAATTGGCAATTAAATATTTGTATGAACTATGGCAAAGCTAAGAAGCCCTAGTTTGTGTTAGATTTGATCTAGATAGGGCTTAGAAAGAAAACAAGGCCCAAACAAGAGAAACCCTTCAAGAGGGATGTCCCACTTACAAGACTGTACTATTATGCATAAAACACTAGGTTACTCTTAACTTGGATGCCTTTGACAGTGCAAGACAAGAGACTTAGAGATCTTACCCAGTTGAGGAAGAAACATGGTAGCCTCCCAAGAATCCTTTCACCTTAGTCAAGCCTTGCATGATAGTAAAGAAACCTTGAACATCAAATTTTATCCCTTGAAAACCCTAGAAGAGCCAAGAAAAGAGACACTACTTAGTCTCTCATGTACACAAGATGACCAAGAGGGAAAGGTAATACAATAAAAATAGGTCGAAAGGGGTATCCGTGAGGTGTGCTAAGGTGGGTATGGCAACACTTACAAGTGCCATCACCTCTACAAAGCATAAAACATAAGTGTGGCTAGGAGCCCAAACCATGTGCCCTAATGGATTTATCCCAAGGTGCACCAGAACACCTACCCAAGGCATAAATGCTCAACATGATGAGGGACCTACACTCCTTGAAATGAGAACCAAGAGGACTTGCCATGACCATACCAAGGGTCATGACCCCCTTGACCAACACTTTTTCATAAACATGCCCCAACTTGGCCTTTACAATGACAAAAGACCCTCCCTCTTTGGCACATCTGGTATGGTGCGCTATAGACGATCTGAGGGTAACAATTCTCACACGTGATATGCATTTATCTATTGGTGAAACCCCAAATTTGCTACTTCTCTCAACATCCCACATTCACAATGTTTGGCGCACTTACCCTTCAAACATGCTTGCATCTCACATGTTGGTAGAAGTTGAAATTTGCTACTTCTATCAACATCTCATATTCATGATGTTTTGTGCACTTGCCCTTCAAACTTCCTTGCAACTTCAAGGGGCTTTACAAACATTTAGTATTGCAATCTAATAAGCATAATTAGTCCTAGTTTGCCTGAACAATTATAGTTGGATTCCAAAGACGGACTCACATCGAGCAAATTTTTAGATATCAATGTTGAATCATCGCTAGTCTTTCATAACCTTATTCAATCAAATTGTTGTCTAGTTGAGGTAGTGTTTTAGCATCAACTTTTTTATAGTTAGAGATTATTGCTTCAAGCGGTTGTAGACCCTTTGCATTGTTTTTAGTAGAGCCACAATTTCAAGGTTTCGCCATGTGTGAGAAAGTTATCTTACTAACTATTAGATTGCTATTGTTCCAATAATATTAAGAGTTAAAATTTAATAAAGTGGAATCATTGTGTATTAAAGGTCACATGAGTATTAAGTGACCAACATCAGGTTTAGAAAGTGTCAATTAAATAGTGTTAGTAGTCAGGGAAATTTGGTAGCTCAACACCAAACATATGAATAAAATTGTTGGACTATAACACTCCAATATAAATTAATGATACAAAGTCCTTTATTATAATTTGATAAATGTAATGTTGACTTTGATATTAATATGTTAGGCATAATTAATGAAGAATTATTAATGAGGTGGTTAGGTTGTACGAGAAATGCAACTACTTGACAAATGACATAAATAGGGAAACACTCCCATCATATCAATTGACTTCATTGTAATAAATATATATATAGTGAATTTTTCAACTCTTAAATAGATTTGGTTAACAACTTAGTTTAATTATTCACTTTTAGATTTTTACATAGCAAACACATTGCACATCTTAAAAATTAAGCATTGTAACACACTGTCTAAGCTAACCAATACACAGAGAAAACCGAACACAAGAGATACCCTGGAAGCCCCAATGGGAAAACCAACAAACTATTTTTGTCTTTTATTGTAGATTTGTTAATCAACACTTGCAACGATAGGCCTTTGGATATGAATCACCGGATCTCAAACTCTTGACTCTCACTATGCCCAAACCCTCAGTAAAAAAGGCAAACCCCAACAAGAGATATGATTCACTCCTATTACTCACAAGAGATATGACTCACTCTTGTCTTTGTGACCACCACAAGAGATATGACTCATTCCTGCCACTTTGGTGCCTATACAACTCTCCATGGACTCTTTTATAACATTCACTTCATGCAAAAGCCACGGTCATTACCATGGGACACCCCAAACTATGGGATACCAAATATAAAGTATTTACAGAAGACACTTTTACAAGCTTTGTTTAGAGAGTTATTCTTCTGGACAACTTCTACATGCTAGACATCCCATGTAGAAGTACCTGTCCAAGCTGCAAAAATCTAACACTCCCTCTTAGCGAGGAAGGTACTTCTAGAAGAACCTCCTCCAGGATCAAACACATCCGTAGTGGCTCCCTCTGAACTCGAAGATATTCCTGCAACCTGCACTGGACTCTGATCTGGAAATCTGATCTCCATTAGTTTCATCTCAAACAAGATGCTGGATTCCATCACTGCAAACCTGTCAATTGCCCGCTTCTTAGCAGCTTCCTCCTACCTATGGTCACAAAACAAAACCGTCGTTCTGCTTCTTAACGCAACTGTCAAGATTTATCTGCCCCATGCCTTGGGGTTTTCCCTGCTGCCTAGGGCAGTTTGGCGGTTGCCCAACTTTTCCTAGCTGGCGACGGTCATACATGTAGTTGGTAGAGATTCCCTGCGTTTGTAGTGTAGCCCTGGTGGCTGCCTGTGACCAACCTGTGCGGTCTTCTTCTCTTGGCCGTTGGTGGCACTGTCCACACAGTTTCCCTTTGCCGGTACTCAGCTGGTCGCCCTAATGTCTCTGCATCTGCTGGTCTTCACGACCTCGTCCAACTTCTGCTCGGCAAAATCCTTCTGCATGCATCCTGCTGGTACCGTTGGCTTCCACGTTCTTCACGCCAATGCTCTGTTTGTGTCGTCACCTGTTCGTGCTGACCATTGCACGTGGATCTAGTGCACGTAGACTCTCATTCAGCTCGTGCAACCATCCTAGTACACTGGCGGTTGCTCTGTTGGCACACGACTCCTGTGCTCATGCCTTCCAGCACCTGCGTTTGTGATAGCTGATCCCCACTGGTGTCCTGTTGCGTCGACTTCTTTTCACGTTCGTCGATTTTGCTATCGCTTGCGAACTTCACGTTTGCAGTCGGTCCTCTGGACCAGCAACCCTTCTCCTTGGCCAGATCTCCATGCAATGGTTCTGCCACTACTCCGTTTCCCACACGAGCTCCTCCCGAGTCACGTGATCCTGTGTGGCTGAAGCGGGGTCCTTTGCCTCCTCTATTTGCCCAATTCAACAACCCACGAATCAAGGAACACCAGCCTACAAGCAGATCCACTGTCGGCTCTGCCCACGAGCTCGACTCTCATGCTGCTCAACCGCTGATCTGCAGCAACGATCCCGTCTGACTTTCTGCTTTACACACGGCTGCTACTTCATTGCTTACCTTAGCTCGAGATGTGCCACCACCTGCGCGAGCTCTCAGTAGGCTTGAATTGCTCATGATCTACTTGTCGACTAACCCACAAGCCCATAAATTTTCCTCACAGTGGCAGCTTCATGAGATTACTAACACTCAGCTTGACGAATTCGCACGCCGTACGATTAGAGGCTGTACGACCCATACTGTGGCCGTATATTACGCGATTTTTTTTCTTTTCTCATGCAGGCTTTTCTTAGTCCCGCTCTAATACCATGTGAAATTTTCAACTCTTAAACTGATATGGTTAACAACTTTAGTTTAAATATTCATGTTCAGGTTTTTACTCGGCAAACACATTGCACATCTGAAAAATTAAACACTGTAACACACTGTTTAAGCTAACCAATACACAGAGAAAACTGAACAAAAGAGATGCCTCGGAAACCCCAATGGGAAAACCAACAAACTGTTTTTGTCTTTTATTGCAAATTTGTTAATCAACACCTACAACGCTAGGCCTCCGGATATGATGCATCAGATCTCAAACTCCTGACTCTCAATGTGCCCAAACCCTCAGCAGAAAAGACAAACCCCAACAAGAGATATGACTCACTCTTGTCACTCACAAGAGATATGACTCACTCTTGTCTTTGTGACCACCACAAGAGATATGACTCACTCCTGCCACTGTGGTGCCTATACAACTCTCCATAGACTCTTTTATAACATTAACTTCATGCAAAAACCATGGTCAACACCACCATGGGACACCAAACATAAAGTATTTACAAAAGACACTTTTACAAACTCTGTCTAGAGAGTTATTCTTCCAGACAACTTCTACATGCTAGACACCCCATGTAGAAGTACCTATTTGAGATACAAAAATCTAACACATATATATATATTACATGTGTTGTCTCTAATCATATCTTAGTCTTTTTAGTGCACTTTAAAGTTCTTAAAGGCTTAACATGGTATCAAAGCAATTATTGCCATGAGCCTAGTTTCAAAAAGGGTCCTAGACCAATAAGGTGTTTTGAGAAGAATCTAGTTTGAAAAGAGAAAAGTATAGCCGAATATGCACATTGGAGATCACACATGAAGGGAAGTTCATATTTAAAAGTTTATAAAGAAAGGCTTTTTAATGTACAAAGCACAATAGTTTACTTGAAATAAATTTAATGTTTTTGAAGTGAAAGGACATTAGTAAGTCAAAATAATATGCATTGAGGGTTGAAGAAGTATTGTAAATGCCAAATCCATGGCGACAACATCAACAAATATCAAACCGATGACGAATGTGTCAAAAGCAGAGGATACCTAGAGAATGTGATACCAGTACACCATTATAGTCATGTTGGACATGTCGTAGAGAAGATTGCAGACCTAATATAGAGAGAAAATATGTTATGCAAAATTTAGATGAGCAACAAAAAATGCTTGACTGGGCTCTAAGATTGCAACATAGAAGTGCCTAACAATAGTGAAAACTCTTATCTAGAAGCACTTAGTAACCAACGAGAATTTAGTTAAGAGTTTTTATGCTCTAGTCTACTCTTCCAATGAGAAGAATTCACCCAAAAGATACTAATATGCTTCACCCATGAAAAGGTCTATTATTGAAGACCTTAATTCAAATGTAAATAGAGAACGATGGGTTCAAGGGCATAATTTCCCAGGCATAGGCGATTTGCACTAGTATTATTTATCTTCAAGCACAAGTAAATGTTTAATATTTGATTACCATCTTTTATTATTCTAAATTTTTGGGCAATTAAAAAGAGGACACAATTTTGTTTTCAAAGAAACAAAGAGGGCAAATATACACACAATTTTATTTTATACAAAGTTTTCTAGAAAGTCCATACAGAGCAAAGAGTAAAGATATTTTATTTATTCTTATAGTTTGCTATCCATAGAAGAAATGTCACACACATCTGCATGAATTTAGAGAAGAGATGCTCTTCTAGAAGACAAAGAAACCCTAGAATGACTAAAAGCACAATAAAAATGTGATGAAGGGCAAATTATAGCACTCTCTAGTACCTGTTAGCAAATAACACATTTTTTAGAATACTAGAAGGCAGAGTTTAAAAGGATACTGGTATGTATAGAGTGGCAAGAGGAACAAAGATGTAATATTTTCCTTTGACGTCTTATGAATGATTGTATTAACTTGGTCCTATCATCTTCTAGAGTTGTTGCTTGTAATACTTCATTGTATAAGTCACACCCTAATTAGCAATGTTTTTGAAGATTTTATGACAAAATAATAAAAATCTCATTATATATATTTTGTCAAATACTTAGCATCTCTGAGATTTTAGACTTGTAAACACTTCAAGATTCAGAATCAAATAAAAGCTAAAATACTATGTTAAGCACATCAACTAGAAACACCCTCACCATCAGCAAATTAACACAGTGATTTTTGGTCCAACTGACCCAGGAAAAACCCTAAAAGGGAAAACCTGTGAGAGAGATTAGTTTTTATTATAGAGGGCAAAACTCAGAAATTTTTACACAGCTTCAAAACTTCTGTTACAATCATCAATACAATCATGAACTTCACAAAAATTACTTATCTTCACCAATCAATCAACTTCAACAGTACCAAATGTAGAGAGTTTGATGTTCTTGAATAAATTCCAATCCCTTATCCTCATACATGATAGAATCCAGTGGAAATGTTGTAATCCTGAAATCCTGAAAACTATTAAGTCTGTTGAATTCTGAATGGGATCTAAAATTTTACTTTTTGCATATGAAGTCCGATGAGGTTGAAACCACTCTCAAACATCCTGAAACAATTAATGGTAATGTTAAAAATTTAAGTAAAATGATGGAAAATAAAAAATAAGGAGAATGTCACTTTTACCATTTAATATTACTGACATCAATGTTACTTGTGCAAAACTAATCATTTTTCCTTTAAAAGTCCGTGCTTTTTAAACTATGAAAATGACCCAAAGCCTCCTTGGTGATTTTCCTGATTGTGGCGCGATTTTTTGTAAACCTTGCATGGTCCGAAAAAATCGTGAAATCTCGGGATTTTTCGCCGATTTTTTCAACTATGATCCTGACATCCTGCGAACTTGAAAACCACTGATATATCCTTACCTCGAAAAAATCACAGATTTTTTGTAAACCTTACAGGTCCGACAAAATCGTGAAATTTCGGGACATAGCCGATTTTTTCAACTATGATCCTGACATCCTGCCAACTTGAAAACCACTGATATATCCTTACCTCTGTATATATCCTTACCCATTTCTGTACTGCTTTCACTGTAATGGTTGCAACTAAACTAACTCTTCTCCTTACTTTATAAATAATAGTGCATTGTTAAAGTTTTACATGTTTATAGTTTTAGACAAGCCAAGATAGGATGATTCCCAGTTGGGGTAGCTTCTATTTGGTTAGTGTCACAATCGTAGGACACAATGATAAAAATCCCAACATTTTCTAAAATGTTTCCTTCACATGCTGGAAAAACTATGTGCCTTATCCAACTTCCAGCTGCATGGTTTTCCCTGATGGAGGCCAAATCTTGTTGTATTCCAATTCAATCTGAAGTTCTATCTTTGAACAATTCAAGTACTTGCAGATTGAGATCATCATAAATTAACAAATAATTGATTAAAAAATTAACAATCAGAAATCTGTGCATAGGTTAATTTTTTAATTTGCCTTGCCCCTAACTAATCATGTTAAACGTGTTTCTTTGCATTACGAATAAATATCATTGCTTTCTTTACCACTTGTCAAGAATTTTTGTTACTGCTAGATAGAAAACATCAAACGTTAGGGTAGCTTCAAGCTTATTCATTTTCATAGAGTAAACTGTAGTAAATGCGATTAATTATTACTATTTTAATACTATCTGGTGTCTGACTACAGATGGGTGCAAAAGCAACAACACTTACTGGCCTGTCAGGCACTGGAGACATCATGCTTACATGTTTTGTTAAACTTTCAAGAAACAGAACTGTTGGGGTGAGACTTGGCTCAGGGGAGAAACTGGATGACATCCTAGCATCCATGAATCAGGTAATATTCAATTCAGTTTCATGACAAGAGTACTCTGAAGAGAAGGGTTGCTTTGTTGTGGTGCTTTTGTATTCTTGTATATACACACATAATCATACTTAAGAATGTGATTTCAAGTACTTTATCATCTATGTATTCCCCAGGTTGCAGAGGGTGTAGCTACAGCAGGAGCTGTCATTGCTTTAGCACAGAAATATCATGTGAAGATGCCTGTGCTGACTGCAGTTGCTCGTATTATTGACAATGAACTGACACCAAAGAAAGCTGTTTTAGAGTTAATGAATCTTCCACAGGTTGG
The DNA here is from genome assembly GCA_027924585.1 of Larix kaempferi. Classification (NCBI taxonomy): domain Eukaryota; kingdom Viridiplantae; phylum Streptophyta; class Pinopsida; order Pinales; family Pinaceae; genus Larix; species Larix kaempferi. Next base: position 3,822,354 of record BSBM01001067.1, read on the forward strand.
CAAACTGTCTTCCATCAAGATTTAGTTCCCTGTTTATCTGTTTAACTTTCATGTATTGGTTCCAATTGGACCACTATTCAATTTCTATGGAAATACTATCATGAAATATTAAACAATTCCTTCCAAAAGTGTGCCCTTCAAGAGAGAGAGATTGTCCACATGTGTGAGAGGCTCTAAGGTGGATGAATTGTGGTTTGACCAAGCATGAAATGATAAAGAACTCCTCCATAGGTGTGCCCTTCGAGAGAGAGAGAGAGAGGATAAGTGTGCCCTTCAAGAATGTCCATACATGGGAGCTTTAACTAACTTCTAACCAACTTCTTGAGGCATGTGTGGCTCCCTTAAAATACTCTTTCCAATGTATAACATCCTCCAAATGTGTTAGAGAAAGATGGAGTCAACCATGCATGCACAACTTCTTTGACAAGGCAAATAATAAAATAGTCTTTGAATAGTTGAGGTGCCCTTGAAGCATGTGCAATGCTAGCCACCTTAACCAGGCAATTTGATGAGTGTGCCCTTGGTGAATGTGCCAAGGTTGTTAGATCTTCTTTAAACAAAAAATATTTTAAGCTCCAAGAAGAATGCACCCTAGGGAGGTGTGCGTTTGACCAAATAATATGAATTTTAGCTTGCAAAGGAGGTGTGGCCTAGGGAAAAGTGTTAACCTCTTCAAGCCATGAAATATTATTATAATTTGCCTCGACATATGTGCCAAAGAAAGAGGGCACTATTAGGAAAACTTTAGTATGGCTTGCAATAATCATCCTCCAAATGTAGAAGTGGCAAATGAACTAGGGCATTCTCATATTATGCCTTATGAGTGGTCAAACTGAGTCAAATAACCCAAAATTTCCCTCATCATGTGCGTACAAGGCTGGTGCTCCATCAAGGGGTATCAAACATGACATGAAAAGGTGGAACATGTGATAAGCCAACCCCAAACACCTAGGGTGCTCACATTAGAGTCCTCCAATACATTAATAATTATGTTGTAACCTTGCAGAAGGAGTTGAAGTACTAATGTGTTCCACCTCAATGAAGATTTATCACAATAAAACCTTAGAAACCATAGTGAAACCCACTTTTAATTCACCATCACACCCAATAATAAATTATTAATGCTTAAAACTGAGGGAGACCCTATGTTGATGGGTTCCCACTTCATAAATAAAATATACTAAGTGTTGGATAATTTCCTCAAAGCTAGGCAACATATCCACTTCAAACATGTCAACACTGTCAAAAGGGAGGATGCACCACATAATCAAAAGTCAAACCATGCTATCTCATCCAGTAGACCACCTCTAGAACATGCCATCCCACACGACAACATCAAATCATCCATATGTTTTTTTTTCACACAGAAAAATGTCTATACTTCATATCAAAGTATATAAAAAGTTTACAAAAAATGATCCTCAACCTTCACATCAAGTGCTACAATGTGGCTATAACAAACCAAACCGTCAGCAGAAAATAACATTGGATCCATTGTCCAAAAACCAAGTCACAAAGAAAACAGTGGCTAAATACTCAACACATCCATTGGCACTCCTGCCAATACCAGAAAATAGATCTCCCCCAGCCAGAAACCAACTAAAACCCAAACCAAAAAAATAAATCACAGTATATAGGATCTAAAGGATCTGCCGACAAAAACAAAGTGTATAATATACAGAGTCATAAAAAGAAAAACTAATACTAGACTGGATAAATCTCAAGTGTTCCCGAGTCAGTCCATCGTTGGCCAACCCAGGATTCAAAAAAATTAAAGCTCTCCTGTGCCAGCAGACCACGTCGAGACAGAGAATCCGCTAAACAGTTGGCTTCACGGTATATATGAGTAGAATTTATGCCCTGCATCCCTTGCAATAGTAACTGTATCTGTTTCATGATTCATCCATTGAGAAAGAGCAATAGCACGTATCAATCCAATACCATGTGCCCAGTTTATAATAACCATAGAATCCCTGGCAACCTGTTGTAGATCAATCTGCTTGAGCTTGGAATAATATAGCAGCAACCAGAGTGCACATAATTCACTCTTTGTTTTTGTCCCGAAACCACAATGCATCCAAAGTTTTGTGTGCCGAATTGGATCCAAATATATAATTGCCCCTGCTCCACAAATACTGGCATTCACCTGTGATGCTCCATCGAACATAGCATATACCCCATTGAAGCTGTGTAGTGTCGGAACTGTGTGTGATGTAACTGATGGAGAATAATTTGAGTTGTAGCCAGTAAATTCTTTGAAGCCTGCTATTGCCTTCCCTGCACACAAAGTAGGGTGAAAATATTTATTTTCAAAGATTCCATGATTTCTAGACTTCCAAGTCTCCCAAAGGATATAACAAGCTATCTCCCCCATTCCCAGTTTCTGAATAAACCAGTTCAGCAGACAATCCTGAAGAGTGTTTCTTGTCCAGGCAGATTAAGATATACTAGTAAATAAATGACTAATAGGCAACCAAACCTTAGCTATGTATGGGCACGAAACAAATACATGTGTTACAGTTTCCACCGCCTGTTTACATAGTATACAGGTGTTTGGCCCAATGAATCCCCGCTTTTGGATATTCTCCCAGGTTAGCAGCTTATTATCCAAGGCCAACCAGACGAAGATTTTAATCTTCAATGGAAGTTTCCAGTTCCAACAAGCCGTATGCCACCATTCCATCTCCATAGGATATGTTAAGTCAATACCTCATAAGCCAGTTTTGCAGTCAATAAACCGTTATGAGTGTTCCATGACCACAAAATACAATCCAGATCATCAGTTAACTGAATACTTCCCCTGTAGAGATCCAGTACGTATGCCTCCCATTCCACTGCCATACCGCCCCAAAGACCAATCTGTGTAGCACTAATCCAGTTTTGAAAAGGTCGATTGGATGGAATGGCAGACAATGCATGCCGAAGTGTATATATGCCCCTACTATGGAGCATATATAGTAGTTCCAACTTCCGATGATAACCTGTAAGTTCTGGGGCCTCCAGTGATCGGGTCTTCCCCTAGCTGGATAAGTCTTCCATCCCCAGGTAGCCATGCAATCCAGTTTTCCAACACTGGTAGAGCAGATAATAAACCTGCCCACATGTCTGATATTCCTTTTGTATTTTTATGTACCGATTGCAGCCATTGTGAAGTAGTTTGACCTCTAAGATATTTGTCCTTTATGATGGAACCCCAAAGTCCATCATAACCTAGGTTATTATGGATATTATCATCTCCATGCAGATATGATAAAAACCTTATCATCTCCATGCAGGTTATTATCATCTCTAAGCCAAAACCTCAATGCATCCCCTGTACATAAAAACTCTAGCAATGTGATCGTACAAGCTCGACCTTGTGACAAAAAATCACAAGTCTTGTGATGAAAATCACAAGTGCAAGCCTCATGCAAAACAAAGGGTAACATCACCTATCTCCATGGCATCCCACCATACATGCTTTGCATATCCCTCCTCAAGACTAGAAGTCTCTTCCAGCATCTCGCTCAAATGTACAAGTGCCACATGATCAACAAGCAACCTATATAGGCCACCAACTTGCACACCTTTAGCAAAAGTACTTGGATTAGCTAGACTACAGTCACTAACAATGCATTGTTGTCCTTTCAAATGCAACTCAACATTGATGATTTGCCAAACAAGGATTTGAAAGAGGGTTTTTCTTGAACCTATGAATAAACAAAATATTATTCAACTAAAGAACATCACCTGATGGAATCTGGAAGGAAATGGAGCCCAATCCTTTCATAGTATATGTAGCAACATCAGCCAACTCCACACACATATCTCGTGAAGCTTGTGGAAGATTTTTCTATAATAAGTCATATGTCCTGATGCCCGACTGTCCACATACCATCCAACACTTGACACAATGTTAGAGGATAAACAAGAGACTATGGAGAAGGTGGTCTCAAACTGGGACGATCCCTCATCCACTGCTGCTACAATGCATTGTTGTCCCTTCAAATGTAACTCTAGAGTCTACATTGATGATTTGCCAAACAAGAATTTGAAAGAAGATTTTTCTTGAACCTAGAAACAAACAAAATATCATTCTACTAAAGAACATCACTTGATGGTGTTAATTTTTCATCATTTAATTCAATAGATCTAGGATCTTAACTGAAAGAACAACATGTACATCATATCAAGCATAAGAGACAAGAGACACAAAACATTTCACCGGGGAAAACCAAGAAGGGGAAAAACCCCTCAACTTCCTCAAAGATAGAATAAGCATCAATACAAGGATCACCATGATCAAACCCAAGAGATAGATATCTTCAGCACCATGCTCCTCCTCCACTTGTGCGCACCCTCCTCTTCTCTCGCTAATGCGAAGTGAATGAATAATAGAATGTGTAAAATGAGAGAGACACACTCTCTATTTATACACTAACTTTCACTTGACCTTTACTCAACTAGGTCGGCCTCAACTTAACCACTAAACATAATGCTGACTGGGCCGACCCCTCTAGGGTGGTCTAATAACCCTTTGACCCACATGACTCATACAGGGCCGACCCCATCAAGGTGGTCTAATAACCCATCAAGTATAAGTTACGACACTTACAATATAACTTGCGACACTTGCAAGTACAACTTGACAACACTTCCAATCGAAGGAATAATACATCTCCGTTGGGGATACAATAAAGTACAAATACAATATACAAGTGAATATCTTCTGAAGTTACAAATACATCAACACTCCCTCTTAACTAGGAAGGTATTCTCTTGACATAAGTCATCAATACATATAGGCACAAGTCTTCAAATCTGGAGCTAGATCATTGTCACTGGATCACGGAGCATCATCATCATCACTGCTGCTGTACCCGACATCTCGATCACTGGGCTATCTTTGAATTCTTCTCATCATAGGAAGTTCTAAAGAGCCAACCCTTTTTCATGCTGGATGTAGGCCCACCACCTGTAGGTCTTCATCAACACTGGCCATACTGTGGAATCCTTAGGACTTATTATGTGCGTCACAAAACCTCGAAAGAGTATCCCGGGATCCTTTATGTCCCTAAGCACAACCGACAAGATCTCCCAGGGCAATATTATATGTGACCCCACCACAAAACCTCGAAAGAGTATCCCAGGATCCTTTATGTGCCTAAGCACGACCGACAAGATCTCCTAGGGAAATATTACATGTGGTCACCACAAAACCTCGAAAGAGCATCCCAGGACTGATTACGAGTGTACTGCTCAACCTATCGGATCTCCCAGGGCAAGATTACATGTGGTCATGGCAAAACCTCGAAAGAGCAGCCCAGGATTGATTACAAACGTACTGCTCAACCTATTGGATCTCCCAGGGCAATATTATATGCCATAGGACAAAACCTCGAAAGAGCATCCCGGGACTGATTACGAGTGTACTGCTCAAGCTATCGGATCTCCCAGGGCAATATTATATGTCCTCCCAGAGCAAAACCTTGAAAGAGCATTTGCCAGATCTCCCATGAAACTATTGCATGCCATAGGCAAAACCTCGCAAGAGTATCTGCAAATCTCCTAGGGCAAGATTATATGCTCATCTGCACAACCTGTCCACGACCACAGAGTATCAGCCTGATACTCACCATACATCATCCTGATGTACATGATCATCCTGATCATCATCACTGCATCGTCCTGATGCATGTCATCCGGAGCATTGTTCTGATACTCATCATATAGAGCATCGTCCTGATACTCATCACACATGATCATCCTGATCATTGTCATTGCATCGTCCTGATGCATGTCATCCAGAGCATCGTCCTGATACTCATCTCACATGATCATCCTGATCATCGTCATTGCATCGTCCTGATGCATGTCATCCAGAGCATCGTCCTGATACTCATCACACATGATCATCCTGATCATTTTCACTGCATCGTCCTGATGCACATCATCCAGAGCATCATCCTGATACTCATCACACATGATCATCTTGATCATTGTCACTGCATCGTCCTGATGCATGTCATCCAGAGCATCGTCCTGATACTCATCTCACATGATCATCCTGATCATCGTCACTGCATCGTCCTGATGCATATCATCATACATGATCCAACTGATCATACAAAGCATCCAACTGATGCATATACAAATACGTGATCCAACTGATCATACAAAGCATCAAACTGATGCATATACAAAGCAGTAACTGGAGCATCGTCTTGATGCTCATCACACAACGCTTACATCCACAGCCATGGGAAGGATCCTCCTCTCACCATGCTTGGAATGGCTCCTGCAAATGTGTCCCATCACTTCTTCCTCGAAGTATCTTCAATCTGAAGAACACCAAGCCTCTCTCTGAAGTACTCGAACTTCACTCTGGCTAGTGGTTTGGTCAACACATCTGCAACCTGCTCGTCCGTCGCAACGTACAGGAGCTTCACTGCTCCTCTCTGCACCATATCCCTAATATAGTGATATTTGATCTCGATGTGCTTCGACCTATCATGGAACACCGGGTTCTCTGACAACTTCACACAACTCTGGTTGTCACAATAGATACAGGTAGCATCCAACGGGAGATCAAATAACTCAGACAGTAGCTTCCTAAGCCATACTGCCTCACAACTAGCCGAACAACCTGTGACAAACTCGGCTTCGGCTGTACTCAGTGCTACGCAGGATTGCTTCCTGCTAAACCAAGAGATCACACCTGATCCCATACTGAAGCAGCACCCCGAAGTGCTCTTCCTATCTGCAGCACTGCCTGACCAATCTGAATCAACATAACCCTCCAGGTTAACCTTTTGATTCGTATCATACTTGAGCCTAGCCTATAATCAATCGTACCCTTTAGGTACCTCAGAATATGCTTTACAACAATGAGGGGAACATGTCTAGGATCCGTCAGGAACTGGCTCAATGTGTTCACCGCAAAGCAAATATCTGGTCTCGTGTTCGTCAGGTACATCAAGGACCCAATCATCTGACAATACACCGTGACATCAACCGTCTCTGATGAAGCATCACTCAATAGCTTCAGGTTCGATGCCATAGGTGTGGCCATGGCCTTGCAGTCCATCATCCCGAACTGCTTCAGGATCTCTACTGCATACTTACCTTGTCCAAGGAAGATTCCATCTGCACTCTGCCACCTCCATACCTAGAAAGTAGTGCATCATCCCCAAGTCCTTCATCTCGAACTCGGCAGCAAGCTTCCTCTTGGTGTCAGCAATCAATCTATCCTCTCCTGTAACAAATAGGTCATCCACATACAATAGTAGTATCACTCGATTGCCTTCCTCAACCTTGTAGTAAAGGTTGGAATCCGCTTTACTCTTGGTAAAGCCCAAACTGGATAGAAAGCTGTCTATCCTACCATACCAAGTCCTAGGAGCTTGCTTCAAGCCATACAAGGTTTTCTTCAATCTGCACACATGTGACACCCTGTCATGTGTCTCAAAACCGAGTGGCTGCTCCACATACACTTCCTGTTCGACTACACCATTCAAGAAAGCTGTCTTGACATCCATTTGGTGTATCTTCCACTTCATCACTGCAGCCAGGGCAAGTACTATTCTGATGGAAGTGTATCTGTCTATAGGTGCAAACGTTTCTTCATAATCTATCCCTTCCTTCTGGAAGAAGCCACGAGCCACAAACCTTGCTTTGTATTTCTCTATGCTACCATCTGCAGCATGCTTGATCTTATAGATTCACTTGGAAGTCACCACAGACTTTCCTTCTGGTCTCGGGACCACATCCCAGACATCATTCTTCATGATCGACTGGTACTCCTCGATCATGGCATCTTTTCATTACTTCATCCCGGATCCTGGGAACTTCAGATTCTTCAATATCTTCAATAGATAGTTTTCTTGAACTTCGTTGCTGGAACAAATGTTGTTGTCCTTGTAGGTGATTGTACACGATCTTTCCTACAAGGCAGATTCAATTGCATGATTAGAAAATTCTCATAATTTAAAAAAAAAACACATTCTTATGCATAAAGACATATGTCATACAGTCATGCAATTAGCCAATGCTTCAATACAACATTTATCCATATCTTGTAACTTTCTAGATGCCTTCCATCTCTACCAGAACATTGTTAAGAGTTTGCACTACTCCTAACATGTCAGCAAAGAGGTTTCATTCTAGATAAGTAGCAATGGAATGTTGTACAGTGCCATAGGCCACTTACCCATTACTTGCATATTAGTAGTATCTTGTTCATTAATGCAACTTTTCTAATATGCATAATACATATCCTAAATCTAGGAACATAAGTATTTACATGATTGGACAACATCATATATACAAGAAATGACAATTCAAATACTTATCTTTGTTTGGTTGTAGGGTCGACTCCCTCTCAATCTTTGCTTCCTTGCAGGAACTACTGGAGTGTGCTCCCTCTTGATCTTTGCTTCTTGGATTATCTGTCCTTGAACTTATATCCATCCTGGACCACTATGTATGCTTAAATGTGTACTAGTGTCATCATTGTGTTATCCTCAAGAACTCATACATAACCATACATACATTAGTATAATCTCAATACTATCAAAACATTACGATCCTAAATAATCTTAACATGTATGGTCATGATCATTTCATACATAGGTAATATGCGTTAGTATTCAAGGTTTCAGGAAAAACTTCTTTTACTCATGCATATTCTTATTTGACCATAGGACTCTTCTGGTTAGTCATATCATCAATCAAAGTAAGAAACATAATATGCATAAACCCTTGATTACTTAAACTTCTAATTTCAAGAATAATCATTCATACAAAAGTATAAGATCCTAACACAAGGTAGGATTCTAACTTGATATAGGAAAAACATACCTGGATTATCATGTTAGCTATTTATGTCTAACATACTCGCATAATGTCTTCTTCAATGACTTGTGCTAGTAACCTGCATATCTCATAGGTTAAGCATTGTAGAACCAAATTATACATACCTCGTAAGTAGAGATTCTATGTGATCCATGAATATGGATGAGTCTTTGTCTTCATGTCACCATGGTCATATGTTCTTGATCTAGAACTTTCTTGATGTTCCTTTCATGTTAGCAGACAACATCATCCTCATACAACACCACAGTGCATTAGTACAATCATAAGTGTCATAACCCTAATCAGTGAATGTCTTTTATCATGCATTCATACTTTTACTAGGGTGAGGAGACAAGTCTAAAATTAATCAAGATTGTACTAACCTTAATAATATGAAGACAAACATATCATAAACTTAATCATGAAATAGATTTCAAAACATACCTGTATCTCCTCAAGTCATACCTGTCGAGATTGCTTGTAGCATTCTTATGCAAGGCCTTAGCCTCATCTCCCTCTAGAACTGGAACTTCTTCACTTATGTAGGTGTCCAATTCAATCTCTTCTAGGATTAACCCAATCCACTTGATTTGTTGAAGTTCGATTTGAAGCTGGATTAGGGTTTGTCAGAGAAGCCCTAAAAATTCAAACTTTGAATTTCAAACTTCTGATTGGATGAAAAGATGCGCCTTGCTGAGCTGATCAAGCTGGTATATTTCAATTTTGAAATCTCCAAAATTTGACCCCTCAAAATTGCCTTTGAAACTTTCGGATCTTCTGGACAGGATCCCGAACTAGGGTTTGATAAAGCCCGGTCTTCTGCCCATCCAAAAGGTTCGATCTTGTGTTCTAAACTTCGATTTTTCTGAGGAGCTTCCATCCGTGGTCACAGATTTCAAAAATTCCAACTTTTGCAGAAGCCCTAATTTTCCACCTTTCCAGTCAAAATCCCAAACTAGGGTTTGATCAAGCCTGACCTTCTGCCCAACCAAAAAATTCGATCTTGGTCTCTAAATTTCAATTTTGGTGAGGAGCATTCAGCCGTGGACTCCGATTCCAAAAATTCCAACTTTCTCCGAAGCCCTAAATTCCCACAGCAGTGACAAGCCAAGAATGAAGGTGCTCAAAATCCAATTCTGTTTTGACAGAAATATGCACCTGATTGTTTCTAGTGCATCTCTGAAATTATGAATCCACAAGGTCTAAAACTTCGGCTTGTGGTAGCCTGACCTGTCATCTTTCCAACCCCACAGGTCTGACCTCAATTGGATTCTCTGAGAGAGAGTTATGCCAAGTGTCGCAACGTGACTTGTTTATGGGATAAAAGTGGAGAGCGAACTTGTACGGCGAGCCACGTGTCACTGGTTCAACTTCGGCCTCTGAAAAACTTACCTAAGAAACTGCAGTCCGTGCTCTACCTGTCACTTTTTACGAAATTTCATTTGGAGCTTCCTAGCCCAAGTTGTGACCTTTTTGCCTAGGTCACCTGTTTATGACTGAGATCTGGAAGAGGCAGAAACCCTAGATTGTACTGATCATAAAATACAAAGTACAACGAATTAGATGCCGTGCTTCGGACACAAGGTACATGGGGATGTTATCCACGACCTGTGAAAGTTTCAAATCCTGAACCTTCACGAAAATGGATTTACAGCAAAAGTGCCACAATGACTGGTTTTTGCTATATCAAGCCCTAGCTTCCAATTTGTCGCAAGTGCAACAGGTCTCATAAATGCCATATCATGCCTTCCTTCAGGCTAGCTCTAATACCATGTTAATTTTTCATCATTTAATTCAATAGATCTAGGATCTTAACTGAAAGAACAACATGTACAACATATCAAGCATAAGAGACAAGAGAGACAAATCATTTCACTGGGGAAAACCAAGAAGGTGAAAAACCCTGCAACTTCCTCAGAGATAGAATAAGCATCAATACAAGGATCATCATGACCAAACCCAAGAGATAGATATCTTCATCAGCATGCTCCTCCTCCACTTGTGCGCACCCTCCTCTTCTCTCACTAATGCAAAGTGAGTGAATAATAGAATGTGTAAAATGAGAGAGACACACTCTCTATTTATACACTAACTTTCACTTGACCTTTACTCAACTAGGTCGGCTTCAACTTAACCACTTAACATAATGCTAACTGGGCCGACCCCTCTAGGGTGGTCTAATAACCCTTTGACCCACATGACTCATACAGGGCCGACCCCATCAAGGTGGTCTAATAACCCATCAAGTATAAGTTACGACGCTTGCAATATAACTTGCGACACTTGCAAGTACAACTTGACAACAATTCCAATTGGAGGAATAATACATCTCCGTTGGGAATACAATAAAGTACAAATACAATATACAAGTGAATAGCTTCCGAAGTTACAAATACATCAACAGATGGAACCCGAAAGGAAATGGGGCCCAATCCTTCCATAGTATATGTAGCATCATCAGCCAACTCTACACACACATCTCCCTCTTGCTCCTGAAGCTTGTGGAAGATTTTTCTATTGTAAGTCATATGTCCTCATGCCCCACTATCCACATTCCATCCAACACTTGACACAATGTTAGAGGATAAACAAGAGACCATGGAGAAGGTGGTCTCAAATTGGGATGATCCCTCATCCACTCATGCTACAGTACCAATTGCATCCTGTTTGGCCTTCCCTTCTTCTTCTCCAGACATTGGTTGGCGTAACGTTTGAAATTGGTGATATTTAAAACACTTCAATTTATTCAATTCTTTCTTTCTTCAACTAAAATCTTCCTCCTTACCCTTCTTCTTCCCTTTTTTGCTTCCCTTCTTCATCCTTCCAACGAAGGCCACTTCTACTTTTGTGTTGTTGTGGTGATTAGGAATTTAGGACTCCAATCTAATCTCTTCCTGAACAAGGTCCTCCCAAAGCTTCATAAACATACACAACTTCTCAGAAGCACATACACCTTGGACAAAAGGCCTCCAAGATGAGATAAGTCCCTCCAAGGCAATGGACACGAATTCCTTATCATCCAGCTTTGCACCAATGGAAGGCAACTGATCTGTCAACTATGTGATCCTGGCTAGGTAGCTCACCACTATATCTGTCTTGCTTATGCTGAAGGCTGAAATCTTGTTTCGCAAGAGCATTTGTATAGACACAAGACCTTTGAAATAAATCAACCAAAGCATCAAATATCTTCTTACTGGTCAACTTGTCTGCAATACGAGGTATGAAGTGATCCATCACCAAATCAAGAACGATTCTTTTCCTTAGCCTCCTTCTTAACATGGGTGGCAACTTTGTTGTATTGGGACGTGTAGCAATTTGTTTCTCAACATGCTCCCAAGGCTCGGCCTCCTCCAGAAGCATTTGCAGCCTGAGCTTCCAAAGTATAAAATTGGAAGCACAATCCAACCTAATAGCAATATGAGTTAATAGCATGTCCAACCAGCAGAACACTCTGGTGTGCTGAGATGTAAAGCTTGATGACGATGTGAGGCCCTTTAGTACACAAGTAACTCCTTTAATTTACAATCTCAGTTAACAGCAAGTCCAAAGAGAGATATTGGTCAAATAGAAGTGCTAATAATAGAGTAGGAGGGCATTGTATAATTTTTCTAAATCATGCCTATTTATGCTGATGCATTGTGTATATATTTAAATTAGTTTATAAGCTACTTTTCCATTGGAATTAGTGATTTTGTTGAAACTAACTTTCATTTTTCTTCTTGTGTATTAGGTTGAAGAAGTTTAGTTTGATTTTGTGGTACTTCTATTATACAAAGATAAGAAAGTTGAACATACTTCTCCACCCAATCATTTTTCCCGAGGAAGGGTCCTATGGTACATAATTCTAAAGAGTGGAACTCAATTGTATTTTGAAGTGTGCCTTTTAAAACAACTTTCATAGAGGATATTCTTTTGGGAAACCTTATCTATAGCAAAGGCCAAAACGAGCAATATAGTATTTGTATATTTTGATTGGGTAAGCATATGTATTATGAACTAAGATGTCTTTAAAATTCCTTTTGAAAAAATATTTTTTAAACTTTTTCCAACAAAGAAAGTTTTGTTAATTAACTTCAGAAATTACAGTCATTAATGGCTGAGGACCTGTCAATCCATTTGGAAGGCTTGCCTCCTTTAAACATGAAGTATGGAGGTTGTTATTGCTTCGTCAAGGATTGGTTATCATACATTACATGATTCTTAAGATTAAGTTGTAATAAGGAGTCATTAATCTCAAACTTAATAAAGTGCAGCTTTTTATGTATCTGTTTTAGTTGTAATAAGTAGGAATTTGTAATTCAAAATTCAAATATCTCATGTGATGAAGTATGTTTAATAGTCATCACTATTAAGTAGTTTAGTCGATAAAGTAAAAGTTAGTACACGATACATGGTTATTATATCATAAATTAGAATTAGCTCAAGTCACTTTTGACAATGTCTTCATAGTTCATTAAATGAAATGTGAAGTCACTTTGGAAGTTGAAGAATTACCTTAACTTGCAAGTTATTGGAATGCTTTCTCTTTTCCATTACACCATTGCTGGTGCACTTTGTTTTCTGCTACTGCTATATGCACTTACAACATGGTATAAGAGTGTATGGTAGAGTTTGATAAATGGAGCACGTGAAAAACAAACTTAGTGAGAGCATATTGACAAGATAATGTGGCCAAGGGACTGGTTGGTGCACGTACAACAACAATGGAGACAAGCCAGCATTTCGAGGAAGCTTCTCATCACAAAGATAAGTTGATGCTTTGTTTTTTCTAAATTTTATAGGTTTGTTAATACTGAAATTTAAATATTGATAGGTTTGTTCAATAGATTTAATGTTATTGACATAACGAGTATTTATACAAATAGTAAGTTAAAGTTTAGAATTGAAAGTGGCATATCTTAGGGACTAGATGCAGTGACCAACAATTTACACTTTTTGTGGCACTAAAAATATACAACATACTACAATCAACTTTTCAAGGTACAAAAAAGGTGTAGCATGCTACATGCACAGTTTTCAAGGTGAATATATGTGCAACAATAGTGCATGCACCACAAGGTAAGTTGAATGTTGTACAACACAACAACACATGCATATTGAGGTAGTCATATATGCTGTGGGCAGCAATAGACACTCGTGGGCACAGGGAATTTGAAGCATTTCTTGGCATGGGCAGAGTTTCGGTTAGCTTAAATAGGCCTGGACACTCTGGAAACAGTGTTGGGCAGCTTAACAGACTTAGGGTAGTTTGTAACAGTGTTTAAATAGCTTGAAACAGTCTTGGGTAGCTTTTAACAGAGTTTGGGTAGCAGGAGGAAAAATGTTCAGTCAGTCTGTAACAAGCTTGGGCAGTGAGAAATCGAGGTCAGGGTAGGCTATAACATACTTCAGGCAACCTGAAATAGGAATTGGAGGAGGCTAAAATATGTGCAGGACAGAGTATAACTCACCCTAACTTCACGTTGTAGCCCAATTCACAAGCTTTATGTTGTAGCCCAATTAAAAATTCAATGGGCATAATTTCAGCACATGGAAGCAATGAATGATCACCATATTCCAGTATAGGTGTTTACTGGAAGTATGATCGAGAAAGCCTTTGGACAGTTAGATGCAAATGAATTTATAGTACCAGAAGAAAAAGCACTGATGGACTATGATGAAACTTCAGAGGAAGGTAGGCTGTATCTGAAAAGTATGGCATTTTCAATGCAAATGGAAGAAGGGGAGTCGATATTTGATCATTTGTCTAAATTGAAAGACGTAAGTGGTGGTGAACTGTTTTCCATTGAACTGTTGTAATTGATGGTGGTTATTACTCTCAAAAGTCTGCTCCCTTCTTTTGAAGATTTTGTAGAAACCATGAATATTACTTTTGAAATCATTGACACAACATTTGAGAGGTTGTCAAGTCAGGGGTTGCAGAAGGAAACATGGAAGACAGTTTGGTAGCAGTGGTGACACCTTTGAAAGTGCTTTTGCTACAAAGGCAAGCAAAAGCAAGGATGCAATGTACTTAACACATACAGAGCAAAATAATAGAATGTGATAGAATACCAATGCTGAATAGAAAATACAAGAGGGAAATAGATAGAACTCTAGTATTAGTAATGTCCAAAAGAGAGCGCAATGTTTACTTGCCTCTTCAAGGGGGCAACCTCCTATGAGCAGAGCTTTAAATACAATAACAATTCTTGATCACATCACACAACCTTCTCTATATATAGTGCATCGATAACAAAAACCCTAACTACTTGTGGTCCCACTATTAAAGTAGGCCGACCACCTAGAGAGTCTTAATTAATAAATGACCCTTTTACATTGAGAAACTATCGACCAACCAACCAATAGGATTTATTCAAAAAAGATGGCCTCGTACATCAATAAAGTACTCTTTAGTATCCTCAAAATAGAGTGGTTAGAGTAGGACCCTAACATGTTCTCCCCCTTCAAAAACAACCTTGTCCTCAAGGCTGGAGATGAAGAAACTACTGCAAAATGGTTGATGGTTCCCAAGTGGCATCTTCTGGTTGCATATCCTTCCAATGAATGAGAACTTCTCGGATAGTTTGTTGGCGGAGGCATTGCTATTGGGTGGCCAAAACCGCTTCTTGCTGGAGCCAAATGGAGAATTCTTTATCGAGTTATGGTAAAGTAGTTTGAACATGACAATTCTGCCCCATAATCTTCCTCAAACAAAAAACATGAAATATTGGGTGGATCGAAGGACTAATTTGTAATCCACTTGTCCAATGCGTTGTATAATATTATATAGGGCATGAAATTTTGATACCAAATTCTGATGACCTTTAGCTCTGAGAGATGTCTGTGTATAGGGATGGAGATGAAGGAACACCCGATTCCCACCATGATGATTGGTTTGTTGCCTGCTTTTGGAAGACCTATATGAAATCCATGGAGATGTTCATCCAAATAGTGGCTAGGATTGGCAATGGCTGTAATTTGTTGTAACACACTGAGATACTGATGGGGGGGTGGGGGGGTGAATCAGTATCTTTTATCAATTTACAATTTCCACAAGTTTATTTCATCAAATAAACAATATCATCACATGTGCTTCAAAATATCATCCACAAGAGAATACTCAGAATTATATGAACAAACTCAATACATAATATTGACTAAAATATATATATAGAAGATTGCATCAATTGAGGAGACTAGAATATCCAAGATTCACCAGCTACAACTGGTAGGAGGATCCAACCCCCTAGTTTCTTCAGCTCCAACAGAAAGGATGCTCCAACACCCTGCTTCTCTAGCTCCAATTGGAAAGAGGCTACAACCCTCTATGTTTTATCAGTTACCACTGAAAGGATGCTCCAACACCCTGCAATATATGTTCTTCAATGTGATGTCAATTGTCCTCCTTGACCTTCTAGCACAAAATTTCTGACTTCACACGTCAATACAAGCAAACTTCTTGCTGCACTTCTTCCTTAAACAAACTCTGCAGTACTATGTTTTAGACCATCTTCAAACCTGTCCTCAATCTCTCTGTCAACACAATTTTTTCTCTATTCGAATTCCTTTCACAGTCACCTTATTTCTGCTCCTACTTTTCACTATCGGAATCACGTCAATTCTCCTCTGCACTTCAAATCTGCTCTAAGGTGTATTACTGTTTTGTACTTCTATAGATGCTTAAACAATCCTTAAGCCAACTTAATTTTTCTTCTCAAATGCTCCTCAGACCTGTTAATCTGTAGAAACTTCAATCATGTTAAATATTTGTTAACCAGTCTCACTTGTGCTGGTCTTCAAGCCGTTCAAATCTCTGTCAACTGCACATATACTCCTCAGACCTTCATACTGATCACCCTTGATCTGTGCTCTTCATTCTCAAATTTCGGCCTCTGTTTTCATCATACTCGGGTCTGCACTTTCGCTTCTCTTTTTAGCTCGTAACCCTCAGCTTGGTTCAGATCAAGGAGTGATTGATCACCTAAATTCCTTAGTTGAATGAGTAAGGCGAGGTCTTTTATACACGTCAAGTGTGTTTTTTTTTGTGTGGCCAACTAGTCTCTTCATCATTTAAATTAGTAGTAGAGCTGACTTGTTACTTGTTTGATTCTTCTTTTACTAGCTGTAAAGAGGACCAACCTATACACATCTCTTCAAAATACGATTTTGATTTTTCCGTAAGGTTTATTGTGGCTGACCTAATAGGTCCTCTTAACTCTCAAAGAAAGCTTCTTCTTTGCGCGAGATTAGTCATCTTTAGATATCTCATGCTTCAAAAGGCTGCTCCAAAGATTCACTTCAAGACTTCTTAAGTTTGTAGTTCAATTCAATGGCTACTTCCTGTAATCTTCAAGAATGATCCAGGTTTCATTCCATTCGTTGAGGCTACAAGGACTGCCAATTCTTCTTGAGTTTCCAAGTTTTCTCAAAGACTGTTGTTGCTCCAAAACAAATATATGCTTCTAGGTCTCCTTGTTGACTTCTTTTGCTCAGCAAACCCATTCAAACAATGCCAAACTTTCTCAAGTCTGTCCACAAGGGCTGCTACTATACTTGGCCTAATAAGGACTGTATTTCAATTTTTCATTCCATTGTTCATCTATTCTTCAGGGCTCCAAGGGCTAGAACACCTAAGTCTCGGACTACACAAGGTTTACTTGGACTAGTCTCCAAGTCTGATCATGCTCTTTACTTATGCACAAACTGTTCTCAATATTTCATGAGCTGTCCCTCCTAGCTTGATTGAAGCATGGGTTCATCTTCAGAACTGGTCACAAGGTCTTCAAATCTGATCTTGTACACCTCAAGTTCTTCTCAATTCTGCTCTTATTACTTGCCATCTAGCCTTGACATTAATGACCCCATTTGACATCAATGACAACACACTTTCAACAATCTCCCTTTTGACATCAATGAAAACACTCTTTCAACAATCTGCCCCTTTGTCATTGATGGCAACACCTAGTAAAACAATCTCCTAGCTCCCCCTGAGAACGAGCTCTCCTCATGATCAGATTTGATCAATCATTGCTGCTACTCCACCTGACTTTGATCTTCAACATTTCTTGTTTTACTAAGCTTTTTCCACCCCTTTGACATCAATTGCAAAGGCTTCTGTGCTTCTTTCCACAGTCATAAAACAATTCCTCATTATCTGATGCTTAGGGATGTTTTCATCATTTTGTCTGCTAGGCTTCTCTTCTTTGTCATAACAGTCTTCATTGTTCAAGGAAATCTACTCTTCTTTGACTGCTCTCGCTGTCATGTATCCCAAACATGTCTTGAATCTGTTTCACTTCATTTCTGTTCTGAAGGATTTTGTTGATCTGGACTTCATTCTTTTGCTACTGCGAGTTGTCATAATGAAGAATCAGCTTCCCCTGAGCTTATACTCAGTCAAGTATCTCAAAAGCCTTCAAGAGATTTCCATTTAACCTTCATTTCCAAGGAGAGTCACGGGCTGCTGCTATGTCTTGAGATTATTACTATTGCTGCTCCTCCTGTCAACCATCTTCATCTCTTCTGGTTGCAGCTCCTCTTGTCAACTAGTCTTTATCTTTGCTACTTTCTAGACTTGTCCAAATATTACTTCTTGTGCATCCTTAGTTCTTGGTCTCTACTTTGAACTGGTCCTCTTATACTTCTATGGTTGTTCCAAGATCTGTTCAATGTCCTCGGTCTCTAAACTGCCATGAGAGAGTACTGGGCTTCTGTCAAATATCCCAACCTTGTTTTATGTTTCTGCCACATAATTCAGTCAAACACTGCTTTATGCAATGCGTCAATGATTGCTCCAGCATCTCAAACATTTATTGCTCATTCAATTTATTTGTACTTTCAATCTCGTAGCTTCATATTCAAAAGGGTTTTGCCGTCTTCTTCCTAGCTGTATATTGTTATGTTTTTTTTTCAATAGGTTGTTTTCAGTCAAAGAGAATTTCCTTCTTCTGCTGCTCTAGAGATCTTCAACACAATATGTTTCCTTGCTACAAGCTGTTAGGATTTTCAAGAACAATTATTTTCTTTTGCTGGAAGTCTTCTTTGTTTTGATTGCTCCCCTTGGGCTTGTGCTGGATCATCTGCCAATTTGTCATGGTGAATTTCTCAGTCATCTTTCACGAGTCATGTTTTGATGCTACTCAAGAGACATGCTGTTGATCATAATTCCTTGGGGACTAATATCTGATTTTCAAAGCTGCCATATGGCCTTTCTTCAATGCTTCTTCAGTTCATCATCTTTTGAAGCCTAGGATCTGACTTAGCATGAATCAATGAATTTTCTCAAGCTCTGTTATAATAAGCTTTCTACTGCAATCCATGAAGGTTCAATAAGTTAGGCCCATATCAGTTTCACAAACCTGCCATGCTCACAAACCTGCCATGCTCTGCTTCATGGGATGCTTCAATGTCTTGTAAAGAGTTGTTCCAAATATTCCAATGACATTATTCAAAGAAGTTTTGCATCAGTCAAGACCATTTCCAGATTGGTCCTCAATCTTCAACATATACTGGACTTCAGGTGAGTCTTAGACTCAGTCTTTCGAAAAACATCATGCAACAAATCTTCATCCTCTCAATTGAGTCAGCTCTTGGTCAGGGCACAATCATTATCAAATTGGATCACAGTTCTTTGCTCAGTGCTTGGAGTAATCGTTCAAGTTGGTCCTTATTTTCCAAGGAGATCAATTCCTAGATTGTCGAGGAATTTTGTCAAAGCTTGAGTTGACATCATTCAGTCAAAGCATACCCTCTGATCATATTCCGATTCATTACTGCTTTAGAAATCAATATCTCACACGTTCGAGCGTATTTTCAAGGATAGATGGGGATATTTCTGATCATTCCAATTTCGCTCTCCGATTTTGTTTTTTTGGCTTTCAAGGAAATGTTTCCATAACCATTCTTGAATTTGCTCATGTCCTGTTGTTTCAATGTGCATAGGATGATAGATAATACTTTATTCTTTCAACACTGCTCGGTAACAAAATATGTCACAGATGTTTTGAGGATGGGAAGCTAGCAGAAGTTCTGTCCTAAAGAATGTTCCTTAATTACTATACTTCGGAGATTTGGTTATTGTAACATAAATCAGTTTTTAGCTAAACATGTGCATTGGATCTTCCATCACGTTGCTCCATAATTTTTTTCTTTTATATCATATCTACTGCCTTTGGTCCCAACCCAAATATACTCACAGTTAGATCTGCTCTCACTTCATAACTTCACAAGTCAATCCTGTCTCAAATCTAGCATCAATTGTTTTAAGCTACATCCATCCATACTGAAGAAAAGTTTGATTCTGCTGCCATAGTTTGAGGCTTCACTAGTACTCTCCATCTCATTATTATTCTCCATCATGTGATTTGTGGCGATCTTCCTTTTCATGAAAGATTTTTCAAAGACAGTCCTCAAACTGTTTTATATAACAACCCTTGATATATACAGAATGCCAATTCTTCATCTAATTCATATGGCAATTCCTTCATCACAGGATGATGCTGAGTTCAAGTTCCATCTTCCTTACTACAATCCAGGCTACATTCTCACTCAGCAATATATTCTGATGCAAATTCAGATGCAAATTCTTCATCATTTCTGTAAGCTAGTAGGCCATCATCAGCGTTGGATTCATAATCATTGTTTTGAACAGTAGTACATTCTACTTTAGTTAATGCACCAGAAGCTTCATAGGTAAGATCCTTAATGTCATATTCCTTCTTAGGTGTTTCTTCTAGGGATCTGTTCTTATTACAATGAGTAATCTGATCCTCATGTTCTTTGAAGCTCTGTCCATCAGATTTCCTTCTCCCAACTTTTGCATGCTTATGACTTGTAGATTTATTTGTGTTACTTATGCAATATCGTGCTATGTGCCCAGGAAGATGGCAATTATAACATCTAATGTTTTGGGGAGCCACATACATACCTCTATAATAGGCTTGAGTATTCCTATAAACTCTGCAATTTTCAGCCTTATGTCCATAATTGTGACAAGAATAACAATAGCCATAAAATATGTTTTAATACTTGGGTATGGATGGTCTTCGTGGGATAATCCTTCTGAATCCTTGATTGACACCTCTTGGCTGATCATGGTCCTTTACCTTGCTGCTTTCTTTAGAGGAGTGGGTATTCGTAAGTCATATGTACACTTTTTAGAGTCCTTTTCATCTTCCTTTCCTGGTGTCTTGGAGTTCTCATCTTCTCTTCCATGTGACTTGGAGTTTTCCCCTTTTTCAATGTTGCATCCAAATCCAATTCCTTCTCTGTTGTTAGGATCTCTTTGTTTGCTGAGTAGATCTTCTATGTCTGAAGTGCTCCTTTCAAACTTTAGGTTGATGAGCCTTTCTTTGTTCAACCTTTCATGTAAGATCTTGATTGCATTGTCCTTTTCTTGAAGCTTGTTTGTCAAGGCTTCTTCCTTAGTTTTTGCATCCTCTAGCTGACCATTGAACAATAGTGATTTCTTCGAATTGTTTCTTGTTTGTGGCAACTGTCATTTCCATTTCCCTTTTTAAGGAGAAAATCTCAAGTTCTCTTACTTGACAAGTTTCCTCCTTCTCAATTAGTTGACTTGTTAGACATTCTACAACTTTCTTTGCCTCTTCCACATGCACCCTTGGACCGATAATAGTCTTTTGAGCTTCTTCTACTTTCTTTTCAAGTTCTAGATTTGTGCTCAGCTGGATGGTTTTCTCTACCAATTCCTTTACTTGTTTTGTTAAGCCTTCTTCTTTGTGTTGTGCTTGGTTTTTGAAATGAATACTTTCTTTAGTTTGCTTCTTGATCTCTTTTCTCAAATTTTGAATCTCTTCGAAGGCTGCCACCAACTCTGCTTCTAAATCCACAACACCTTCTTGTTGCTCACTTTCTTCTTTTGGATTTTTGTCTTCTAGGGCTAGAAATAGAATTTCATTTCTTCCTTCATCAGAGATTTCTTCTTCTCCATCATCTCCTTGATCTGCCTATACTGTTTTCATGGGAGAAGCTTCCTTTAAGTAACTGTCTTATAGCTTGTCCCATAGTTCTTTAGCTTATGTGCATTGTTCCAATCTTTCTTTCACAGGGATTGCTCGTCCATCCATGATGGCCTCCATTGCCATTGAGTTGTTCTTTCTCGAATCCTTTCGAGTTGTAGATTTTGCTCTCCTTGGAGGAGTGTAACCAGATGCCACTGAGTCCCATACACCAAATCCCACTAACTTCAAATACACCTTCATTCTCACACTCCATGATGCATAATTGGTCCCATCAAATAATGGTACTCCATTCATGGAAATAACTACTTGTTCATCCATTTTTGTGTTCAAGGATCTCCTTCAACTTGGCTAGACTTGTGTGAAGGACCTGCTCTGATACCAATTGTTGGAACACATTGAGATACTGAGAGTTGGGGGGGGTGTGTGAATCGGTATCTTTTATCAATTTACAATTTCCACAAGTTTATTTCATCAAATAAACAAAATCATCACATGTGCTTCAAAATATTATCCACAAGGGAATACTCAAAATATATATGAACAAACTCAATACATAATATTGATAAAAAAACATATGGAAGATTACATCAATTGAGGAGACTACAATCTCCAAGATTCACTAGCTACAACTGGTAGGAGGCTCCAACCCCTTAGTTTCTTCAGCTCCAACTGAAAGGATGCTCCAACACCTTGCTTCTCCAGCTCCAACTGGAAGGAGGCTACAACCCCCTATGTTTTATCAGTTACGACTGAAAGGATGCTCCAACACCCTGCAATATATGTTCTTCAATGTGATGTCAATGGTCCTCCTTGATCTTCTAGCACAAACTTTCTGACTTCACACTTCAATACAAGCTAACTTTTTGCTGCATTTCTTCCTTAAACAAACTCTGTAGTACTATGTTTTAGACTGTCTTCAAACCTGCAGTCAATCTCTTTGTCAACACAATTTTTTCTCTGTTCGAATTCCTTTCACAGTCACCTTATTTTTGCTCCTGCTTTTCACTATCAGAATCAGTTCAATTCTCCTCTGTCCAAGCACTTCAAATATTTTCTAAGGTGTACTACTGTTTTGTACTTCTATAGATACTTAAACAATCCTTAAGCCAACATAATTTTTCTTCTCAAATGCTCCTTGGGCATGTTAATCTGTAGAAACTTCAATCATGTTAAACATTTGTTAACCAGTCTCATCTGTGCTAGTATTCAAGCCGTTCAATTCTCTGTCAATTGCACATATACACCTTAGACCTTCATATTGATCACCCTTGATCAGTGCTCTCCATTCTCATATTTCGGCCTCTGTTTTCGTCATACTCAAGTCTGCACCTTCGTTCCTCTTTTTAGCATGAAATCCTGAGCTTGGTTCAGATCAACAAGTGATTGATCACCTAAATTTCTTAGTTGAATGAGTAAGGCAAGGTCTTTTATACACGTCAAGTGCATTTTTTGTGTGTGGCCAACTAGTCTCTTCATCATTTAAATTAGTAGAGCTGAATTGTTACTTGTTTGATTCTTCTTTTACTAGCTGTAAAGAGGGCCAACCTATACACATCTCTTCAAAATATGATTTTGATTTTTCAGTAAGGTTTATTGCGGCCGACCTAATAGGCCGTCTTAACTCTTAAAGAAAGCTTCTTCTTTGCACAAGATTAGTCTTCTTTAGATGCTATTTGGGTTCATCAATTAAGTATATATCTCATGCTTCAAAAGGCTGCTGCAAAGATTCACTTTCACTTCAAGACTTCTTAAGTTTGTAGTTCAATTCAATGGCTACTTCATGTAATCTTCAAGAATGTTCCAGGTTTCATTCCATTCGTTGAGGCTACAAGGATCGTCAAGTCTTCTTGAGTTTCCAAGTTTTCTCAAAGACTATTGTTGCTCCAAAACATAGATATGCTTCTAGGTCTCCTTGTTGACTTGACACTTGATTCTTTTGCTCAACAAACTCCTTCAAACAATGCCAAACTTTCCCAAGTCTATCCACAAGGGATGCTACTGTACTTGGCCTAATGAGAACTGTATTTCAATGTTTCAGGGCCCCAATGGATAGACCAACTAGGTCTCATACTACACAAGGTTTACTTGGACTGGTCTGCAAGTTTGATCATGTTCTTTACTTATTTACAAACTGCTCTCAACATTTCATGAAATGTCCCTCTTAGCTTGATTGAAGCACGAGTTCATCTTCAGAATTGATCACAAGGTCTTCAAATCTGATCTTGTACACTTCAAGTTCTCCTCAAGTCTGCTCTCATTACTTGCCATCCATCCTTGACATTAATGACCCCATTTGACATCAATGGCAACAGTCTTTCAACAGTCTCCCATTTGACATCAATGACTACACTCTTTCAACATAATTCCCTTGTAGTCTGCATTGTCTTAATCCCGTTCCATGGAAATGTGTCACATTCAGTCACAAATGTATGTATATCCTTTCTCATTCTAGCCCAAAAGAAAGATCACCTAGTGTGTTCATGGGTTTTATGAATTCTTGAATGACTTGCAATAGGCGATGAATGCAACTCTTCTAGTATCTTATGTTTCAAAGTTCCATTTGGTGCTAGGAAAATGTGACATTTATACCACATAGACTCTTGATGCCATGTGTAGCCTTGAGGAGGATTAGAGTCCTCTTGATGTTGTTTGATGCACTAAGACACCTCATCATTGGTCAACCACACTTGCCGTGTTTCTACTCACCATTCTAGTACTGGTGAGGATAAAGCAAAAATATATCCGCCTTTCCTCATCTTTTCTAGACAATGCGTTTAGCACTAGATTGTCTTTGTAATTCTTATAGGTAATCTCATAATCATACCCTAGCATCTTAGTGATCCAGTTGTGCTTGCTTTAGAGACGACAATCTTTGTTCCAAAAAATACTTCAAACTATGATGATTTGTTTTCATCTAAAAGTGTGTTCCAATGAGTTAGGGGGTTGTTGATGTTCTGCATTGTTCCAGCATCAGGCAAACATTCTGCAGATCGTTCTCTTGGGTGGGTTCGCTACCCAGAGAGAATGGCCCCGTTGTAGCCCTTGATTGTGCGTCTTATGGCTCAGATGCTTAGCCTCGTCCAATCATGTGGATTGGACTGTAGGAGGCTAGAGGTCACATTGCATACTCCAGGTGGGAGTGCTCCTTAGCCGGAATGATCCATTCTTGTAGAGTGAGATGACTTGTCTATGTTACAAGGAAATCTTATGTCCTTGTATATTAGACAAAGTCTAATTTAATGTTGAATTTGACAATTGGCTCTAAGAAGTGTTCGGGACTTCTTAGAGTATGGTCAAATCAACATTAGAGCTCTACTTAAAAGAATCTGATCGCATGTGAGGAGATATCAACAAGGAAAACTTTTCTATGATGAAGAAATAACCAAGGAGTCAAGACAATCCATTGAAGAAGTCCCAGAGAAAGTGGAAGGCAAGAAAGAGCACAACAACCCCAACAAAAAAGGGTAAATTGACCCTAGAAGACAAAATGACAAGTCAGCTTGAAAGATACATAAAAGATAAATAAAGAATAAAATAAAAGTACAGGCCGAACTCAAGAGTAAAAATCAACTCAACTGAAGAATATAAATAGAAGTGTTCTCACATTTCATTTCACACACTCAAGCAAGCTTATCTCTCTCAATTGGTGCACACTTCTCAAGGAAGACAAGTGAAGTTCAATAGAAGCAAAATTTTAGGGTTTCTCTTATTCTCTTGGAAGATTATCTTCCCCCACTAGGGTTTACTGTGAAGGAGGTTGAACCTATCTTGTGCTAGGGTTCAACTTCATGATTGGTATTGTTGTATTGGATCAATTTCTTCTGAGAAAAGCTTGCTGGGTTTTCTCCCATTAGGGTTTCCTAGGATAAATATTTGTCTCTTGTTCATGGATATTCTTTCAGTGATCCTTGTTTTATTTTCCGCTGCAAATGAATGATGTTATAATTGTGGCATGAAATGAATTATGAATTAAGTTGAAAGAGTTGAAATTTTTTTTTCCAAGGAAAAAAAACTTTTATTCATATATGAATAACATTGACTATCCAAAGAGGACTTACATCATGGCTTCCAAAACTGAAAATTCATTATGGAAACCTTCATAAGGTCATCGATTCATACACAACTCTAGCTATTTACCTTCTAATTTTCCCACTTTTCAAATAGAGTCCCGTAACATGTTTGCCGCAAAAACATACATGAAGAAAAAAGTATGTGCCAAAGACGAGCTATTGTGAGATTTGGTTCCCATTTCGTTCCTCTTCAATGAGAGTTCTTGGGTCCAAGAATAACGCGCTTTTAGAAAGCGAATCTGCCTCATCATTCAACTCCCTGTATACATGATTGAAAGAAATGTAACCAAACCTTTCAATTTGTTTTCTGATTGCCTCAAGTAAGTGAAGTAAATGAGGAGCTTTGATCTGTATCTTATTGTTGGCCCACTCTATAACCATTTTTGAGTCCCCTAAGATCTGAATTTTATAAATGTTCCGAACCAACGCTGTGTTGAGGACTGCCCAAAGTGCTGTTAATTCCGCTTTACTATTTGTGCATTGTCTCAGGCCGTATTTTATTGAAATCTTTACAGCATCTGAAAGATATAGAATTGCTCTAGATCCTCCCAAGGGTGGGTCACCTTGGCTTGCTCCGTCGAAATAGGCCCAAGGGATATTTTTATCAATGTTGGGTTCCTTTATCTCTCACTTCTTTTTAGACTTTTCGACAGATTTATACTCCCTTGTCCACTGCACAATCATGACAGAAGCTAGCTCTGATGGATTTTTTTGATTTTGAAAAATGGCAGAATTTCTTTCCCACCATATGCCATATATAAATAGGGAAGGGAAAGCATCAAAGCGTCGTACCGAGGGATTTTTCCACTAGCTTCTATAACCGAGTTCCAGAGTGGTTTCCAACGACATGGTCGTGCTGTTCAGTTCTTTGGATGTTGCTTTCCATACGTCCCCTGCATAAGGGAAATAAGTAAATAAGTGTGGTGAGGATTCACAGTAGGAATGACATATATTGCTAAGCTAAAAATATATATTGCTGAAAGAGTTGAAAATTATATTGCTAAGTTAAAAACATTAACAGGGGCACCAAGTTTCGATTGCATGAAGGATGGCCTTCATCTCCTTCTCATAAGTGGATTTACCTAATATCCGATTGCACTCTTGTTTACTAGTGAAGGTCAAGGGAAACCCTTCTTGCATGGGTACTTCTCCTAGACCGTGACTCGATGTGTCACATTCCAGTGCAAAGTCTTTGTGAAATCTAGTACTGCTAAGACTAGCATGGCACACATACCTTCTTTCAACGTTAAAAATTCTTACTTTGTGACCTTGGTCCAAACAAATGCATTGTTTTTTAGCAGGCTATTAATGGAGCAATTATCTTTCCATAAATCTACACAAACTTTCTGTAGTAACTTGTGAGCCCTAGGAAGCAACATAAAGCTTTTCAATGTTTTGGGTTGTGGCCAATCTTGGATAGCCTCAATTTCTTGTGATTTACTGACACCCTAGGTTGACTAACAATGTGACCCAATTATTCGATGTTAGAAGAACCAAAAATGCATTCGGACCTCTTGAGAAATACTTGATTGTCCCTATATAGTTGGCGTACTCTATCAACATGTTGTGCTTGCCAATTTTCCCTATACATCAAGATATCAACAAACTATACTAGCACAAAACTAAAGATCTTATTCACGAGGACTCTAGAAGGTGAATGGGACATTGCAAAAGTCCAAAGGGCATCACTAGAAATTCATATGGCATTCATGTGCGCAAAAAATAGTATTGGGGATGTTAAGTTCCTTCATTTTGATTTGGTGATATCCAGAGCAAAGGTCAAGCTTTGGTGAAGAACATGGCTTCATGAGGCTCATCTAGGAGGTCATCAATCTCCGGAATAGGGATTTTGTCCTTTATTTTCAGCTTATTGAGAGCATGAAAGTCTAGTCACATGTGCCACATACCTTCTTTTTTGAGGACCATGACACTGGTGGTGAATAGGGGCTAGTACTAGGACGTATTACACTTGCCTCCAATAGTGCATGAATGTGTAAAAGGTTGTATATAAGGATGCACATTTGGTGGTCGACTACCCATAATCAGTGGAATACCATGATTTTGCTCCCCTGATGATAGGGGTAAATTAGTCGATGTCTCAAATATATGACAATGTTTGTTCAAAACTTGCAACAAGTTAGATGGATTTCTTGTGTTGGAATATCCATCACTTGTGTGGCATTGAATTGGGGAATAATTCCAAAGGCATTTTTTTTAATAACTTTTACATATGGTGAGAGACAATGATTTTCCAGGAGCCTGATTGAAGCCCTTTGAGGGCGTGTTTATGATTCTCTTTATTAAATCTCATGTATAATTGATTGAAATCCATGGCAACTAGACCCTAGGTGTGTAGCCATTCTACCCCCAAAACTATATCACAACCACCCTTATCTATCACAAAGATTTGGGTTTTGTGTTGATAGTCCCCCAATCGAAGTTTCACATTTTCACATTTGCCTCCACATTTCATCATACCTCTATTGGCTATCATAATTTGAAAGATTTTCACTGGGTGGACATAGCAATGGGATTCTTCAACCATGTGCTTGTGGATAAAATTGTGGGTACTATTGTTACCAACCAAAACAATCACTTTTCTATGCTTGATGTAGCCAAGAAGTTTCACGGTTTGAGCAAAAATGCCAGATAAAACGTGACGAGAGATTAGGATTTCTTCATGGCAAAATTTAGGCTCCATGTCTTCTTGCATGCTAGGGTCGTTGACGACCTTTAACTCATGGTTATCTTCCATAGTGATTTCTTTTGATTGGGGGGAAGAGGTGTCATCGATTCGAACTAATTTTTGTTCTTTATATTTATGACCAGGGACATACTTCTCATCACAATTATGGTAGAGTCCATGCCTTTGATGCTCGCCATTTCTGTTGGAGACAATTGTTGAACTTTCAGGGGCTAGGTAGGCAATGTGTTTGGGAGAGTGGCATGTGGAGGGCGAGTGCAAGGCACAAAGGAGGATCTTTCGGCTTGTGCATTGATTATCGTCTTTGCTTCTTAAGCACACTGAGAATCTTCCAACTAGATAATAGGTTTTTGCATCTTGACTTGTGCTCTAATATCTTATTTTGATGAATTTTCTAGAAAAAAATGGGATTATTTTCAAAAGATGAAATTTGATATGATTTATATTTATATTTTTTCTCTACGGCTTGTGCATTGATTATCGTCTTTGCTTCTTAAGCACATTGAGAATCTTCCAACCAGATAATAGGTTTTTGCATCTTGACTTGTGCTCTAATATCTTATTTTGATGAATTTTCTAGAAAAAAATGGGATTATTTTCAAAAGATGAAATTTGATATGATTTATATTTATATTTTTTCTCTACGGCTTGTGCATTGATTATCGTCTTTGCTTCTTAAGCACACTGAGAATCTTCCAACCAGATAATAGGTTTTTGCATCTTGACTTGTGCTCTAATATCTTATTTTGATGAATTTTCTAGAAAAAAATGGGATTATTTTCAAAAGATGAAATTTGATATGATTTATATTTATATTTTTTCTCTATAAATTTATATTTTTGAGTTAAAAACTTGGATGTGATAAAAAATAGGGATGATAGATATATAAAGGTCCTTTGGTTAGAGAGTGGAGGAGAATTCTGCACAACTAAGTTCATTGCTTTTTGCAAGAGGGAATGAATTTAGAGACAATTTTATGTATTGTAATACACCTCAATAATTGGGGTTGTAGAAAGTTAGGACATGGCAATTGTTGAAACATAAAGATCCATGTTGCAAGGCAGGTTGTACCAAACAATTACTAGGGAGAAGCATCAAATACTATGGTTGATCTTCTCAATAGGAACCCCATACAAATGTTGTTCATAACATCACACTAAAGGAGGCAAGGTCCAATATAATACCCAAGGTAGAGAACCAAACATCCACTGTAGTTGAAAAGAGAACCAAACTAGATTTAAAATGTAGAATGTTGATGTTTGTTGAGTTCAATGAACATTATAATGAATATTGATTGTTGGATATCACTACCAACATGTGAGTATTAGTAGGGATGTCATGTAATACAAATTTAAGAATATTTAAGTGAATTAGACTTGCAGTTCAATGCTGTTGGCAGCTTGGAAGCTTAAATGCTATCCGCGATGCAAGGTACAAGTTTACAGGAAGAAAGGGAGTTATGAGGGAAAATGTGCATGCTACACATGGTGATTCAAGCTATGGAGTAACATCAAATAACACTGATAACAACATTTTTATTGGAGGACAACGGGAAAATTCCTACATGGTACAAATAAGGTTGATAAAAACATTGAATTGGACGAGAATGGGAAATTACATACCTACTTGGTACTAAAAAACAATTGAAGATGTAAGGAATGATGAGTTTCCAAATGTTGGAGTGTAACACTCAAATATAACTAAAAACCATTATGTTGGGGTGTTATATAAGTGACTTTATTATTTAAGAACCATTATGATAAGCATTAAGTTTAAAAGGTATCATTACAAAAAGATAGGTAGGTCATTGTTGACCGAAATATCTGTCCTAAGGTCAACAAGGAGTAACAACCCGAACCAAGGGTATTTAGCAACCCCTAGTAATTTGGAATGACTCCGTTGGCCGACTCAATATTAACCTAACCTAAAACTAACCAAATAAACACACACACACACACACACACACACACACACACACACATATTACGACTATAAACAAAGTACACAAGTTTACAATGAGTTACCTAGTAAGTCCCACGAAAGACCTAATTTGTTTTATAGAAAATTATAAATGATTGAATTAAACAAAATATATGAACTTAATGAAATCTAAACCACTTACTGATTTCCTAGTAAACATATATAAAATATCAAGAAGCAGCCAATACAATGCTACAACTAAAACCTAAACAAAATTTAATCCTACCTGTACTGTAACACACTCAAAAGCACTACAGTAATAATGAAAACAAACCATGGAACATATTAAATACAATTACTCTGCCAAGGTTTTATTTTATCTAAGTAAGAAATTATTCTGTCACTTGATCAAATGCTAAATATCTGTTAATTTCTTGATGTAGCATGTTTGCTAATACAGAAGCACAAACAAATCTTTTAACAAAATTCAGGCTAATCCCAAATCAAGCAGGAACATGATCGAAACTCCCTTCGAAAACAATCTTAATTAAAATAAAAGACATAATAATTTAATTCACTTTCACATAAGATAACATGTGTATAAACATAAATCAATAAGGTACAATTTATTGATGCAGAAAGACACATATCGTGAGTAAGAGAATTTCCTTTGATATTTTTCTAGAACACGTTCAAACAAAAATCAAGGTGACCCTCATATAATGCAAAAGGGAATTTATAAAAAAATATGGAGAATTGATATGTACTATAAAATGAGATTTACCGCTCTTTCCAGAATACGTTCAAAGAAAATGTAGTAGTATATCTTCCAAACTAGGGCCAAAAATACGTTCAAAGCTCTTCCAAAAGGTCATAGAAAAACAACCAACATTAATTAAGATGGAACTAGTATATTAAATTACTACTATTCTCAAATGACGATTCTAAGAAAAGTAATATTAATTTCATAAGAGAATTAGAATCACAATCATAACTCAAATTAAGGAGCTACTACATGACGATTCTCATACAAGTATAGAAGAGCTTTATGCTATAAACATTGTGTAGTTCTCAAAAAATAAGTGTACACAAAACTATCCACCCAAGAATCCCTTACTAGTTCTACATCATCCTCTTTATAGGATAGAGCAATGATATACAACGAGGACATGTGACTAACAACTTGCAAAAAACAAGGAAACTAACCACCGAATGAGTACAAGTATCCATTAATTTGGATAGGCCAAAGTAGTTAACATTGATTTCCAAAAAGACTCGATCATACTGCTCATCATTTAGTTGAAAGATAATCGGATGATGGATACTTGCTTACTAGTCTTTCGTATTTATCCTATGATTATGCCACGCATGCATTATTTTCCTTAAATAGCTGAAAAGGAGTTGATTCGATCTTCAAGAATTGGATAGCCAAAACATGTAAACCATGAACCTACAATAAACAATAAAATTAATAAATAAAAATATAATAAAATTATAATTTGATGTGGCCGCAGAATCTTCGATTCTGAACCTACTTCTTATAAATAAAACAAATTTACCATGATTTAATAAAAATTAAATTAAAAACAAATGTGTAATGTCCCCGGATATCACATTTTTAAAAAACAAAGCTATGAATAAGAACAACTAACAACTTGGTTGTTAGATCCTTGTTTTTCCTTACAATTTACTTATTGATATTGCAGTAGTGGCCGCAAGACAAAATTTTTTACTCGATGATCTTCTATTTAACGATCATCATTAACTTATTGGTTAAGTCTCGCTTCAGTCGTCTCCACTTCTCAACTTGTCAAATTTAGGAAGGTTTTAGCCTGGTTTAAGGAACACCGTTAACTTAGCTCGTTAGCTAACACATAATACTTTTGCAGGTTAAGTCCCGTGAAGGAATGTACCTTACATAGCCATGATCTTCTCGCTTCCAAAGTCATTCGTTCATGAGGGGAGCTTATTATCTATTTTTCCATCTTCACCTTGTATCAAAGCTAAGGTTAAAACTTTGGTGTTTATATTCTTGTTATGCTTTTATTCCTTAAGTATATAAAATGTGTCCTAACTTATCTGCTTCCTTTGTTCAATTTACAGGTTATAAGAAGTAATATACTTCTAATTATTGGGCTATTACTAGCCAAGGAAGAAGGGCTTATCTTTCCCCTTTAAGATTTATCAAACATATATTGGATATGTTTATACTTCTAGATCATTGACTATAACTATATTGATCTTAGGAGTAACATATACTATGAATGTACCCTAGGTTGTAATAGATGAATTACAATTGCTTGTATCGGGACTTAATATTGTAAATACTTGCTGTGGTTTGGGACTATAGCTGGCATTACCGTGCATAGTACATAGTTTAGTGGAAAGTTTTAATCGTTCGATGCCATGTTGAACCCTCATTGTGGAGGTAATTAAGTCAACACCCTGGCGAACTCATTGAGTTAAACAATGATTTTCTTAGGGTTTTATAATCATTTTTACTTCCTTCTTGACCTATGAAGGACTTTGCCCATCTCATCTCTTGTCTAAACACATTTGGTTAACCTCCAAGTTCTACAAGGTGGATCCTCCTCCTGTACATTGGTCTAACACGCATCTAAATACCTCGATATATTTTTGTCTTGGCTCGTTGAGGATACTTGTTCATCCTTTTTTTTACAAGGAGCACGGGGTTTTCTTCAGGTAACTACTAGTACTGCATTTACCTTGTTACTCAATTTACT
This sequence comes from Larix kaempferi, assembly GCA_027924585.1. NCBI lineage: Eukaryota > Viridiplantae > Streptophyta > Pinopsida > Pinales > Pinaceae > Larix > Larix kaempferi. The sequence goes on from BSBM01001067.1 coordinate 3,855,586, forward strand.
CTTATCTTCTCAAGTTCACGACCTAATAGATTTTGGCCCTATTTTGTTTTTAGGTAATGTGAAGATAATTGGGCTTCTAGTTCATGTTCCTCAACTCCTTCACCTAGCTCTTCCGGGTATGCAGTGCTCCTTTGACCGACTTGAAATCTTTCTTCAGTTTGATAAGTTGGTTTTCTTGGCAAGTGGATGAGGAGGTTCTGATATGTTGTGCTACTGTCCATCGTTTGAACTAGTGTGAGTTATTTTGACAAACCCTTTGTTTCATGTGAGGGTTTTAATGAAGATAGATAAGCTTCAAGCTTCGAGCCTTTTTTTGAAGACTTCAAGGGTTTATACCTTGGCTATATGATTCTTAAAATTTTGCACTGAATTTTATTCTTAACTATGGCCGCATAGCCTCAGACTTCTGTTTGTTTGTTTGTCTTGAGTAAATAGAAAATCCTCAACTTATGTTGGTTAGGGTTCGATGATTAACTCTATTTTGTTTGTTCTCATGTCGGACTATTCCTAGTCCCATCTATGCGATTATTATCATAAGCAACCGAGATTTTGTATCTAAATTTACGTTGTATACTGTACTCTGTTTATTTATCATAGTTGGTATTCTGTAAAAGATAACAGTTCGATCATCTTCTCTGAGGGTTTGAAATTAAACATTGTTTTGAATTTGTCTATTTTGAGTATTTCCAAATGTCTCGTTCACTAATCGATTCGGTTCAAGTTCAATATTATATAATGATGAATTTCTCAAATTTCGATTCTGTAAATGTTCCTTTGGACATTATTTTTGAATGAGAGGTTTACTCTCCTTATAGGCTCATTATCGACGCCTTAAATTTGATAAAGATGATTCCCTTATGCAATTATTTCCTAAATATTTCACAATAAAATGTTGCACTGTTCTATTCTTATTATTCGTATGCCCATTATTATGATATACATTTTAACCCTAGCCTCGTTTGTCCAACTTTGTTGTGAATGAGGCGTAAATACCCTTCTCAGATTGTGATATTTATCAATCCCGAAGCCTTAGAAACTAAACCCTTGTTTCTATTCTGAAGGCCATATACAAGGTTATATTTTTGTAAAAGACTTAAATTTTATAAATTGCTTTGTTTATCATTTTTATGCTGATAAAAGGAGTGAATAAACTTACCTCTATTTATTCAGAATCTCTCTATATAATTTGAAAGCAAATATTTACTGTGTTGTTTATTTGGATGCAGTATGGAAGAGTCATACAGTAATGCCTCTCGTTATAACAAAAATAAGTTATATTCTGAGTTCAATGTCTTAACATGAGGCAATTATATATATTAGTTTGTTATCGTTCAATTTCTATTTGACTAGGGTTTATAATCAGTATACTATTCTATGATAAAAGTATTTCTTTTATAGTAAGATTGAAACCTCGAACCCTAGACTTTAGAGTTAGAATGTTCTTAACTAAGGATTAAGAACTCCGGGTTCGAGGAACTAAACTGTTCCTTTTTCCTTAGTTGGTCATTACATAATTTTTCTTCCTAAGGATCTCTTACCTATAAATGTATTTATAAAATAATTAATCTTGATCTAAATTAAATATACTATAACTCAGATCTTAATAAATTTTGTTGTAAACAAATAGAAAAATTACCCTTGCAGAATTAGAAATCAGAAGAAAGTATATATAAACCTTTATCTACAATCCTATTTATCAGTTCCATGAATCCCTACAAAAATAGTTACTCTCCTAAAGATTCTTTTTGAGAATAACAAGTTATTAGCAGTATTTGACTGTAAAAGAAGATATAAAAGTAATCCCAGTAAGGCTTTCCAAGAAATACTAAATCATAATCTAGGCTATATTCTAAAACTAATACCTTGAATTAAATCCTACAAAATTTTAATAGTTTTTGCTGACAAAATCAGTAATAAAATTTACAGTGAAAATGTAAGGGCAAGAAGACTTATCAGCCTTAGCAATTCAACTGAATTAGGAACTTCCACGTTCCTCCCAGCCTTAGATTTTCTGAGTAATTCTGTATCTCAACTCAGTAAATCACCCCCAAGCTAGACCAAGCACACTAACATGGAATAATCAGGAAATATATTCTCTATCTTTGGATTAAACTAATGCAGTGTACCCACAAGTATTTTTACCAGCTTTGTGTAAAACTTTATATAAATCCCTTTTTAGATTACAGTCCTTCCTAGACTACCAGATTTCTTTCATGGTCAAGAGCGCTCTAAGATTTACAATTGAACCTTCCAGTGGTGTACAAACCAATACCCGCTCTGTATTTTCTTCTCTGCAAATTATTTTGATGGAGATGGATCTGCTCGTATTTTCTATTGCATCCCGTCTTCTCTTAGGAGAAAGGATGTTCATTTTTTATTTCATTATCCCTTTTTATATTTTTCTTTTTTCAAAAAGTAGTTAGGATTCTTTTTCAATTTCTTTTAATTTATTAATTAATCTTTTCTTTAACTTTTCCTTGTTCTATTTTCTTTAATATTTTCAATTATTAATATTAAAAAGGATCATTCCTCCTCTAGTGTGCTTCGTCCCTCTTTAGTGGTTGTTCCCAAATCAGTTAGACAAACTAAGTAAATAAGATAAATTACTTCACATATTAGCTCTTGATGCTCTAGAGTCTTTTCGACTCAACATCAAATCCAAATATAAACATTTAAGTTCAGATGCTTGATGCTCCAGAGCCTCCAAGCTCAACATCAAGTTTTAATAAAATATCAAACATGTCTGATGTTCCAGAGCATCCTAGCTCAACATCTAGTCTTAACAAAATTTCAAACACATATGATGTTCCAGAGCATCCTAGCTCAACATCAAGTCTTAACAAAATAAACTCTTAAGTCTTTACATACTTTCAAGGGGTGTTCAAACTGGGGATATCACAAATTGAAATTTAATTACCTATAAATCCCTTCATTCAAAATTAGTTTATGATCACACAACCATATTTACAATCTGCAAAAAAAGAAAAAAAGCATCCTAAAATCTATTTACTGGAACTAGGGACTTTGGTAGCCTCAGGTGTAACAAAGATGTTGACTCTTGTAGTATGAATAACAATAGAATCAAACGCTTGTTTCAACTTCTTCCATATTTCACTAATATGATCTCGGTGATGGTCAATCAATCTCCTCTTTTGTTCCCTTAATTCAATGATCTGTTCATTAAAGTCGTTGAATTCATCTTGTAAGGTCTGTGCTTTAGTTGTATAGTACCTGAGAAGATATAAACACATCGGGAAACATTGTTTAATGTGGTTATTGTGTCTTGTTTCAGGTATGCCATCTTTAGCAACCTGATCCCCTATGGCTCTCAACTTATCCAGTGCAGGCCCTATACCTTGTATCCATGGGTTTGATTTCAGAAATGGTGGTAAATTATACACAAATTTGTATGTATCTTCACCTTTTGATTCGATATCCTACACAATAGCTTTGTCTTTTGGTTTGGACTCAGCCAGAGGATTTTTGTTCTCAGGTCAATATTTGTCGAAAGCATCAGCATCCACGTGAGAATCTATACTGTGACCCTGTGATTGTTTATTACCCTTATTACCCATATTCCTTTCTATTCACGACAACGTTTGTGCCATACGTTTACATTGAATACCATTATCTCAATATTTCACTTCTTGCTGGCATGATTTTTCACTTTTGGACTTAGAAGGATGAACGATGAGGTCATTGGCCCTTTTCCTCTTACATGTAGCAACATTTCTTGAATCGATGATCAAACTATGAGGATGATTATCCTTTTCCCGCGGGGAGTGATTGTCAACATCCTGAACACCATCAGGAACATGATCCTAATCAATATCTACCTTCTCAATCGCTTGTGGTGCAGTTAGAAGAAGCTCATCATTCTCATTAATTTTTTGATGATGATTAAGGCTTGTATCAAAGACACCAAAATAAATACTAACATCATTTTCCATTTTTCCAATACCACCAGGACTGTCCTGACTCTTATTCATTGGAAAACCCTCGGTGCCTAAAACATTCGGTTTATTTCCCGAATTATCTTGGGTGCTACCCTGCAAATGGGCTAGTTTTTTCAATGTATGCATTATCCTCATTCTCTTTAATGCTTTTTCAAATATTTTGTTGATGGTTTCTTGTTGGTTATCAAGAATATTCAGTCCAAAGTTTCCTTATAAAATAGAGGTCGAGAGAGACTTATGATTTTCTAAGCCAAAAGGGAAATCGATTAATTTGGTGACTGAAGAAGGTTTAGCACTCGAGATATCAAATCCCTGGCCATAAACTTGTGGAAGAGGTTCTTTACTTACACGACTAACCTGATTATATTTGGGTGAACGAGGCATTAAAGAAGCTTGCATCTCAAGGTCTTGGTTGGGCAAAACCGAATCTTCATGAGGAGAAAATGCAAAACACTGTTGTTCAAGGGATTCATTGATGGAGGGTGGAATTTCAATCACATAGGTAGAGGCATGGCCAACAGTATGATGAATATCCCAACTCAATTATGGAACAAAATCCTTTTGTTCGGAGCTAACCCTCACATACCCATTTCTTATGACAAAGTTATGCCATGTATCCCCAATTGGGTGAGACGAAATTCAACTAGGATTCGAATGAGACCAGAATGACACATAACCCGCTCAAAATACTTAAAATTTTTGTGGGTACCGAGTTGACATGGCTTTTAGACTCAACAACAGAAAATACACCAAATTCAACTGAAAGCCTAACATTGCCATAAACAATATGATGTGATACCTCAGAACAATGCTATATCTACCTTCATAGGTTATAAAATGAGAGATATGTATCAACATCCTTTTCCATTTGGTTTAGAAAAGATTTAGTGGCATACCTTTTTGATAGTCTTCAGCTTTGACAAGCTTGAACAGGATCCTTTTCTATGACACGTACTTCATTGGGGAGTACTTAAACCATTTTTCACCCTCATTCGATAACTTGATGGCCTTAGAAATAAAATCCTCATCTAGAAGCAATTCTATATAACCCACTACAACTTTGTACCCATCGAATGACTTAGCAAATGCTATGGAAACCTCTCTGTTATGGCCATGAAACTTCTTAATGAAAACTAACCATCCTTCTTTAACAAAACATTCGCAAACCAATAGAATAAGGACTCACGACTCAGAGTAATGGAAAGAGCCAACATGAGAGCATATTAGGGTTTATCCATTACAACACGATTGAAACCCTAACCATTTTTAGGAGCGAAGGAATGAATGCCGACCAAACCACTCTCTAGAACCATCGAATAACCACTCTAAATGGATAATAAATGCATCTCTTGGTAGTACTAGGGATGGAATAATGGTATTTGTACATAACTAGTTGATGTGTTAGAAATAAAGGCAATGAACTGTACAACCACATTGTGGTCATACAGGGTCATAAAATGATTAATAATAGGTCACGTCGACCAGTGGTGTCGTTGATAGTGCTAAGTGGAAACCAAAACCAGTCTAGTGGTTATGCTTTTGAATGAACACGTAGGAGTGTAATGTCCCCAATTAAATAATTTTCAAATAAACAATTAAGTTAGCCTATCCAATTCCTAAGGGTTATGTGGGAAAATTAAAATATTGATATTCAACCTCAAGGCCTATAGTTTCTCATGGAAATTCAAAATTCTAGATTGATGGTGGAAAATAGGCCAATACATTATGGAAAAATCATTAATTGCCCCAAAATGAAGTGGCATGGGGTCCTAGTTGGACTTGGGGGCGCATAAGTGGATATGTGTGGTCCACATGAGGCAATATTCCTCCTTTACACATGGCACCATCGTCAAATTCGAATTTGGAGGGATAATTAACCCCCATGGGGAAGGTGAAAAGTCACAGGGCTATTTTTAGTCAATGACATATTCTATGACAACCCTATGACACCTTATGATACTTATGACAGATTCTCTTTCATCTATTATGACAGTATGACAGTTTCTATGACATTTATAACATGTAAGAGATGAAAATAGACCCAAAGAGGGTGCATGAGGTGTGTGGGGCACAAGGAAGCTTCATGAAGGATTCCAAGTCAAAATTCATGACGAAGATCAAGCAAAATCGAGACAAGTGTCACTTGGGTTAATGTAACAACCAAGATTAACATTAATTTGAGTTAATGAACCAAGAGGAGGGAAATTTAAGTTTCTTGGAGGGAAAGGAGGAAAATTAGGTTACTAAGAGAGGAGAAAGTCAAATTGGGTCAGCTTTTGGTCATTTTTCATTTGCATCTTTGCAATTTGGGAGAGCTTTAGCTTGTCCTTGTACAGTGGGTGTTTATATTCCCTATTATTGAACCAATTTCGAAGGTGAAATATCCTTGTCCAATTTGGTTGGAGGAGAGGCCATTCAGACCTCTTGTCAGAGCTTAATGAAGGTGTTTTGTTGCAGGTTCGAATCCCTCTACAGTTCGCGTTCATCTCTCATGTCTTTCTCCACTATCTCTTCTCACAATATTCTCTCAATGTCCATGTTCCATTATTGATGGCGCACTCATAGTTGTATCAACTTTGTGGAGAATGATTTTGTGACTCCATTGTGATGATATCTATTGTATAGCATTGTATTGAGCTGCACCTTTGATCCATAGCTCAAAATTCCATGTCTTTTATGTAAACATTGCAAACAAACCATCAATTCGAGCTAATTTCCCTTCTACTTTCATATGGAATTTTTGGAGTAATTTTATATTTGTTTGTATCAGAATTTATCTGATATTTTATTGATGTTTCGAGAATCCTATGATGTAATGTTGATGACCAATATACTATATGCAGGCCCCTTTTGTTTTTTATTAAAGTTTGTGAAGCAAGTTCCATGTCCATTGTTAACTTTTCAAAGCAATTTCTATGTCACAACATTCTGTTTTATAGGAGTGATAGAAGATTATAGAACTTGATTAATGCTGCATTTTGGTTTCCCTTGAGGTCCTTAATCAAAGCCAAGTATCTGTTCATAAATTAGGGAAGGTCGTACAGTGTTTGGGAAGCCAAAAATGTCAAAGACTAGTGTGGGTTTTAACATCGAATTCCCTAGTATTTTCCCCTTTCATACCTTCTTAATAATTAAAGCAATGAATGTATTCAATAAGTGTCTGAGTGTCTAATAGCTGCATTTGTATTTCTTTAGACCCCTTAATTCCTTCCATATGGAATTTGAAACCATTTGGGTTTCACTAGTCCAAGGTTCGAAATTGGCCAAATTTGAGCAAACTTGAATAATATGTCAAAAGGACTTTTCTGATTTTACCATTGAGTGTTTGAGGTCTCTTAGGATGTGTTTAATCCCATAGGGTCCTTCCAGAAGAAATTTGGAAAGGTCTGGAGGTGTTTGGAACAAGACAAAGAAAGACTAGTTTCCTAGTTTTCCTAGTTTAAAAACTAGACAAAGTACTGAAGGAGGATGTATATGAAGTGTTTGTAAAAAGTCCTCAGCCACACAATCTTAAGCAGCCACATATATCATATTTTCAATCCAATCAGAATCTCCATATGACTCGCCTAGATTTGCCTCATTTGGATCATAACAATGGAATCAATGTGAAATTCATTGTCAATGAGGGTTTTGAGAAAGAATGCTTCCACTGTCTAAAGTTTTAATCCTCTATTGAAATATTTTGTGATAGTGTGCCTAAGTTTTTCCAAAAATGGATATTACCGTGGTATCAGAGAATGGTCCTTAAACCTTTGCATTGGATCATCCATTGAAGAATGAAGTTGTAGCCATGCCATACTTTGATGATGATTTCTATGAGCAATATGATGATGACTATGATGAGCAATATGAAGAGTACTGCAAACAATATGAAGAAGAATGTGAATGGTATGAGAAAGAGGTTCCATCATGCAGTACTTCTTTCGATTTCATAAGGGATGAGGGTTATTCTTATGACCCTGTGTATGATGAAGATGTATGTGCCAGACCACCAAAGGCTAATCCTATGAATGAATTAGAAATATTGAGAGCAACATGTAAAACTTTGCCTCAACAATATTCAACATATCTTGCTTTTATGGGGAAGGCATAGAAGGTGATTCCTTTTGAATACTTTTTTGATTGGGTGTTTGGATATAGGCCTAAGAGCACAGTTGTGAACTCAGTAAGGAACAATCAACCATGCACAAACATTGAGGAGACCCATGAGCCACCTAGTTCTGTAGGTGGTGAAGCAGAAGAAGCATTACATGAAGAGGATCGAAAGTCACTCCCAAGTGTCTCTGAAAAAGATGAAGAAACATCACATGGGAATGAAGAAGATTCCATTGAAACTACTGAAGATCATTCCGAGACATATTATACTTTGTACATGGACCAAAGAGAATCTACTGATGGATGCTTGAACTGTGAAGGAGTACCTAATGACAGGTGCTCACACCTATATATTGGTGACATAGATATCACTTTTGAAGGTGTTGCTGCAAGCCAAAGTTCCATTGACTATGGAGATGAAGACCTTGAAGCAGTTGAAGAAGAAACAAGATCAACTTCCCCATCACCACTTGAGCTTCATGAATTTGGTCCAAGCAAGAAGGAAGAAGAAGAGGAGTTTCATTTGCAAGAACCTCATTTCCTTGCAGGGTCCTTGAAGATGGATTAAAAGAAGATTCAAGAGGCCTTGAAGACTCTCCATGATACACATGCATTGGTTTTGAAATTTTTTTGGTGTGTGGAAGAGAAATATTCCCTTGAAGACATGGAGAAAATCCATAATGCAATGTTGGACGCCAAAGGTAATTTTTGAATTTTCTTTCTGGTAGAGATTATTTAATTGAGCTTGTCGGTTTTTATCATGGAATAAACTTGAAGGATGCAAAAGATAATGACAAGCTATCAAATGAGTTGGAGTCCACCCAAAATGCACTACAAAAATATGTGGTGCAGATTGAGCAACTTCAAGAGAGGTTGCAAAGGTCCTTTACACCCTCCTACATATTAGACAGTCATTCAATGGATGAAAGCAAATATGTTACAAAAGTGGAATCTCATGTGATCGTGGAACATGTGGTACATGTTGATATGCAGGTGCTTGAAGAGGCTACATTCAAACAAGAAGGAATCCAAACACTTGTTCTTGTTCAGTGGGATTATGAGCTGCCTCATGGTGAGATTTACAGTGCCTTGGAGGAGGCACATGATCTCACAACAGTTGGACCGACCAATGATGGAGAAGATGCTTTCAAAATTTTGATGGGTAAGAGTTGCAAAGAGGTAAGGTTGGTTCACAGTTCTTCACCCCCTACTTTGTTTTCAGCCACATTAATTGGGGATGAAAATTGGGTGAAAGATTTATTTTTGTTGGTGCCACACAAGGAGAAGGAGGCTCCCACATTTGTTTGTGATGGATTGATGAACGTACCAACTCCCTTTCATTAGCAGCAGAGGAATTCACTTGCATCCTTTGATGACTCCCTCATCCACTTGAATCATTTGAGTGGAACCAATGGCAGAAAGTTGAGCCATTGGATTTGTGCACTTGGGTAGGCCTTAAGATTTCCTTTTGGACCATTCAATTGGAGTGTTTTTTCATCCATTGATTGGGTGAGTAGACACATGTTGGATTTGAGCACCCCCAAGGATGAAATTCTTGCTTGCATTTGCAGAGACCTCATGAACACACCATTTTTCTTTTGTAAGTAGTTGCAAGGGAATCCATGGTTCTTTGATGATGCCTTCTTATGTCATTTGAGCATGAGTCCTAATGATGTGCACTTTCATGCCTTGTTGAAGAGACTCAATTTGATTTGGACTTACATTCCAGATTTGCATTCTTTTTGGGATATTTGCACATAAATTTTGTTTTGCAATAGAAGTGATAAACTTCCACCAGTGTATTCTAATTTTTCCATCCTTCATGATGATATACTCTTCTTGTTGATCATGATGTTTGGAAGGATGCATACAAGGAAATGGGATCCATAAAATCTATTGCTCGATGGTATGGGTTGGAAAGCACTCCTGTTTGTTGGATTGAAATACAAGCAATGGGATCCTCGCATTGGTTGGTTTCCGCTGACTTGGAGTAGTAGTTCGATTGTTGGTTTGAGAGAGAAAACCAACCTTCAGTTGTTTGAGTTCATATTTGTAGAGCAATGTTCTAGTTTACTATGTCGGAGACCGTTGCTTGGTGTTCATGGCATTTCATAGTATAAATTTCACACCATGCATGTATCATGATCATTTGGGACCTTGGGATCATTTTTGGTCTCATTGGTTTCAATTTTGAGGGAAACAAGCAGTATGGGAGATTGAGTCACCACTTGAGAAGGTGATTGTAATTAGATTAGTGCAGCAACAAGCATGGTGTTTCCTCTCTGGAAATTTTCTTGGTATCTTGAAAACTCAAAGTTTGGCAACTCAATGGCAACTTCAAAGAATCATACAGTGACCAAAAGGGTTGAAAGTTCAGAAAAGGTTTCCAAAATATGAAGGAGGTAAAGATTAATTGTGAAAATTTTGTTTTGATGGATTTAATTAATATTTTGGTGTTTAGTGGTGATGTCACAGGAGACATCAATATGAAAAATCCACATTTATTTACTTTTGGAAACACACAATTGCAGTACACGAGTGCCACTACTCAAATTGTAGCCAAGGAAAATTGGTTGTTCTGTAAATTCAAACTCTATGTTGCAAGGAAGTGTTCCAAGAAAGTTCAATCATGGATTGATGGCAGGAGTTAATTTGGAAAGCTCAGTGAAAGTATGAACGTTCAACTGATTTTTGGAACATGTTGGAAGCAAAGTTTTGGAAGCAAAGGAGGTTCTTCAACATCCATGTTTGAAATTGCTTGAAGACAATCAATCTTGGGTGGGGAGGACCGTAATGTCCCCAATTAAATGATTTTCAGATAAACAATTAAGTTGTCATATCGTTTTCGTAAGGGTTATGTGGGAGAATTAAAATATTGATATTTAACCCCAAGGCCTATAGTTTCTCATGGAAATTCAAAATTCAAAATTGATGGTGGAAAATAGGCTAATAAATTATGGAAAAATCAGTAATTGTTGCAAAATGAAGTGGCATGGGTCCTAATTGGACTTAGGGGCCCATAAGTGGGATATGTGGGGTCCTCATGAGGGAATATTCCTCCTTTACAAATGGCACCATCCTAAAATTCGAATTTGGAGTGATAGGTAACTCCCATGGGGAAGGTGAAAAGTCACAGGGCCATTTTTTATAAGATTATATGCTACTAAAGACTAAATTCTAACTTTATGAGTATGTAAAACATTTTCATGATAGCAGCATAACTAGGATCTCTGAAAGATACACAATCACAAGGTACACAACAATATATCCTGGGAAACCCTCAAGGGGAATAAAACCCAACAAGGACTTCCTCAATATATATAACCAAAGTACAATTCCCAAAATAAGTCTCACAAATAAGAGAGACAAACCCAAACTCTAGAGCCAAGCCAATCCTCCTCCTCCTTCACATACTTCTCTCTCTCCTCTAATGCGCAATGCATGAATGAGACAATGGTAAAAATGAGAGGAAGTCACTCTCTATTTATACTTTACTTTTCACTTGACAAATAACCTAACTAGGCCGGCCTCACTTTAACTAACTGGGCCGACCTCTCCTAGAAAGACTCAAATAATATTATATTACATTCTTTTGGGTACTAACGACCCGAATTACAATGGAGGTTTTACCTCGTGACTTTTACATGACCAAATATAATAATGGCATCCTCGAATGGAGGTAAAACATCCTCGACAGAGTCCAAATACTAAAATACAAGTAGAATATTCTTCGAAGTTACATTAATTCAACACTCCCCCTTAACAAGAAGGCTATTCTACTGAAAAACAAACAATAGCATGTGTAACTCTACACAATATCATCAGAGGGAGTAGGGGCATCATAAACAACATCATCTCGAATATTGGTTCGTATATATATAAATCATTGGAAGTTATCAAACAACATCATCATATTCAATATAGAGATGAATTATCATCATCTTCAGTACTGGAGCATCCTCATATTCAACACTGGAGCATCATCTTCTACAGCAGTGTATCATCCTCATCTTCAGCACTAGATCATCATCTTCTTTAGTACTGGAGCATCCTCATCTTTAGCAATGGAATATATGCAATACTGGAGCATCCTCATCTTCAACAATGGAACATCTCCAACACTGGAGCATCCTCATCTTCATCACTGGAACGTATGCAACACTGGAGCATCCTCATCTTCGGTACTAGAACATCATCTACTACAACACTAGAATATCATCACCTACAACACACATGATCCTTTCTTTTGGAATCATGGGATCTTGGACAATCCTTCCTTTCGGAAGTCAGGATTCAGTCCAACAACTCTAGTGATCCTTCCTTTCGGAAGTCAGGATTCAGTCCAACAACTCTAGTGATCCTTCCTTTCGGAAGTCAGGATTCAGTCCAACAACTCTAGTGATCCTTCCTTTCGGAACTAGGGATCATGGACAATACTTCCTTTCAGAACTTGGGATTCAGTCTAACAACTCTGGTGATCCTTCCTTTTAGAAATACGGATCATGGATAATCCTTCCTTTCGGAACTCAGGATTCAGTCCAACAAATTTGGTGATCCTTCCTTTCCGAACTAATGATCATGGACAATCCTTCCTTTCAAAACTCGGGATTCAATCCAACAACTCTGGTGATCATTCCTTTCAGAACTAGGGATCATGGACAATCCTTCCTTTCGGAACTTAGGATTCAGTCCAACAACTCTGGTGATCCTTCCTTTCGGAACTAGGGATCATGGACAATCCTTCCTTTTGGAACTCAGGATTCATTCCAACAACTCCGGTGATCCTTCCTTTCGGAACTAGGGATCATGGACAATCCTTCCTTTCAAGAGAATCCATGAGCCACAATACTTCCATCTTGTATATCCATTTATTTCATCTTTCTAAGTCAACGGATACTAAGATCTTGAACTCTGTTGCAAGTTCTCTCTTGCACCCATCTATGAGCTTCTCATCTTCAACCTTGTAGAAAAGGTTGATGTCTCATCACTCTAGGTGATCCTTGATCTCATCATTCTATCCATGGGTGACTTCTGAGCCTGTACAAATTCTTCTTCAATCTACATACATGTGGTTCTTTGAGTCCTGGAGTTTTCTCAATATCTTCTTCTACTTTGATTACACCATGAGTCTGGCTACTAGAGCAACATCTCGTCATAGTCGACTTCCTCTGCTTGATTTCATTAGTCTTGTTTATAGTTGAACCATTGTGACTTGTTTTACGGAACAAGTCTCATCATTCTTCATTTGTAGGTGATCATGTACGATACTTCCTTTGTTTGTTTGGTAAGATCTTTTTTGATCCTAGTCTCCTTGCAGGGATTACTGGAATGTTTGATGGTGAGCTCTACTCCATCATCTGATTTTGAGGTCCTGTTCCTTTCTTGCTTATGATCTATAATGTTTATCATAGAACACATAGACTTGTAGTATCATGAATTAAAGTTGCTTTTGAATTTCCTTTTAGTTTATATAGACCTCCTTATTCTATTCCAATAACAATTGCATCTTCTATAGATTTTCCTTTGGGCCACATGAGAACTTCTACATCTATAAAGGAAACCCTAAACCCTTTCTTATCTAAATATGAGATATAAATTAGGTTCTTCTTTAGGCCTGGTACATATAGTACATCTTTCATCTTCATCGTGGTTCCTGAATCAAGCTTGTAGGTGGCCTCTCCTATTCTCCTAGTGAAAATTTCTTAGGGGAGTCCTTTTTCTTCAAAATTGAGAGAGTGCTTTGAAACACCACCATTATTGGAAATATTCTTCAATTTATTCCTTTGGTAAATTCCTAGGAGGTCCTTCTTCTTCTTCATCTTCGACAAAATGAGCATGATTTCTTTTGTTACTCTTCTTCTTGTATTCTTCTTTTCTCACTGGAAAATCTTTGGCAATATGTCCCATCTTATCACAATAATAACATTGATAGGAAGAGAAGTCTCTTCACTTGTGGTTTCCATTATTATACTTTTGAAACTTCTTAGGTGGATGGAACTCCTTCTTGAAATGAGGTTTTCCCTTTCCTCTTTTAGTATGTGTATCTAGATCTTGATCATCATCTCTGAGTAGTGCTTCTCGATTTTCCACTCCAGCCTCCTCTTGGATACATTCTTCCCATACAACTTAAAATAGTAGACTTTCCTTTCTTGTACACATTGTATGGATAAAAGAGTCCTAAAGTCTAGTAAGACCATTGAGAGCAGTCATCACTAATTCATATTCTTCAAGCTTGTCTCTAATTGCTTCTAGTTGTTCTTTGAATTGAGAAACCCTAGTAAAGTAATCTTGGATAGATTCACCTAGATTCATCTTCGTGCTTTTGAGTTGGGTTCTCAAATTCATATTTCGATTTATGTTTATTTCTTCATGCATTCGTGATAGGGCATCAACCATCTCCTTTGGTTTTTTCTTGGAGGACACTTGAGGAATCAAATGATCCTTGATGGAATCTGCTATGATCCTCTTGGCTCTAATCATATCCTTCTTATGCTTTTCCTTAGCTTCAGCTTCTGCAAGTTTTAGTACTTCTTTAATCAAATTCCAAAGACCATTCTCTTCTAGAATGAGTCCAATACTATACTTCTAAGCACGAAATTTCTATATGCCTTCCAATTGTCATCAAGCTTAGTGCTTGGGGCCATCTTATCCCAGAGAGCAGAGAATAACCAAAAATCAAAGTTTCTCAAAATTTAAAACTGAACTCACCAAAATATGCGCTTGATTGAGGTGAGTATGATGGTACACTTGGTTTCTGAAGATTCCAAAGTTTCACCCTTGAAATTTGACTTGCGAAATTCTGGTCTGCAGTTTCTGTCTTTCTCTGGTTTTCTGGTCCAAATTCAAACTAGGGTTTGAATTTATGGAAGATTCACCCACTGAAAAATTTTGATCTTATTGCCAATAGATGCGCCTAGGAGGAGCACACTTTCCTATGCCACTTGCACTGAAAAATTACACTTTTGTAAGAAGCCCTAATTTTTAAGCTCGGAGAGAGAGGGAGAGAGAGATTTGTTGGAATATTCACACCATCATTTTATTATATTTTGCACGCTGCATGCATTTGCATGCATTCGTCATCACCATGGTTGTCTCCCCAGCACCTAGAGCTTGCTTCTAGCTCTCCAGAGCATGTCTTTAGCCCCCATTTGGCCTCCTACCTACCTGATGCGCCCATCTTGACTGTTCTGCATGGAAAGTGCACCTTTTTCACCTACCACTGTCAGTTAGAGCGCCTTTGCTCACCTACCACCAGATATCACTCATTTAGGGCGCCTTTTCTCACCTACCAAGAGTTATCATTCAGTTAGTGCATGGATTGAGTAGTTGTTCCACTGATTGCTCATCCTAACTGCTTGTAGCTCCTTGATTAGCTAGTTTTGGAGTGCCACTTGACCCTATGAAAGCCTCATGCGCTCCCCTTGGAGTCTCCATTCCATGATGTATGCCTAGATGCTTCTGTTAGACTCAGTTAGACACACTTGGTTGACTATTACCATTGATGACTGATACTACTGACTGGATGATGTCTCCATTGTTATCCAAGATAGACACTGAGCTCAGAGTTTCAAATGCCCTACTTGGCTTATTCAAATCCTTTATCATGCTTCCTTGCAGTTCATTGTATACACAGATTACATTCATTATTCATTGTATGATACTGATATTGTTCTATTATTCTGTGTTTATGAGTAATTATCGAGTGTCCTCTTCTTTCTTATTTACAACATACTTGAGAGTTTGATTGTGAGTTTGTTACAACTGTTAGATCCCTTGCATATTCTTACATGGTATCAGAGAAAGTAGCAGCTATTCGAATTGCAGCCATTGCAGGAGTTGCAACATTTCTTTGAGCAGCTATCTTTCACTTGTGCACCAGAAGCCTTTGAGTTTCGACAAAAAATCCTAGTGCTATTACTTGAATTCATTGGATAAATCCAGTGAGGTCTAGCCAGGTGTGAAGGACTTAGTCTATGTGCCAAGTGTTCTTAAGGTAGTGTTCAGTCGAAGTGTATCATTCTCCATCAGCACAACTCTTCTTGTTTTGCAGGTTTATTCACCCGTTCGGAATCTTCTTCAACTATTTGACTTTCTCTGTTCAGATGGATCTAAAGCTCACATCTTCCAACTATGTTGAGTGGAAATACAGGATGAATCTCTTCATGAGATCCAAGAGCTTCACCGAAATACTCAACGGAACGATGGTAGAACCTCTCAGTGCAGTTGAAAAGTCCAAGTACTTGGATAGGCTTGATGAAGCAATTGGCCTCCTCATTCTCTCAATTTATGAAGATATTCACTTCCATGTCATCGATCTTACATCTCCTAAAGAGGTTTGGGACAAGCTCGAATCCCTTTTTGGACCGAAAGATGATATGCAAGGACACAAATTGGAGAATGAGCTCATATGTTTGAGTCCCGACAGCTTCGAATCTATCAATTCCTTCCTCACCAAGTTCAAAATCTTGATATCACAGTTGAAAATATATGAGATAGTGAAAGAAGACAAGAAGCTTATACTTTCCATTCTCTCAAAGTTGGGGGCAAACTTCTCAGTTTTTGTCTCTGCTTTCTAGTCAGCTAGGTTGTCCATTCCAAGATGGAAGTTTCCCTTATTTGATGGCTTCATCCAATCTCTTACTCAAGAGGAAGAGAAGTTGATCTCTATGGGAATGATCAAACCCAAATTGGATTCAGCTCTTACACTTGCAGAGAGAGCGAATGGTAAAGGAAAGCAAAAGATTCATGACAAGAGATCGAATGGTACAAGGCCTATAGATAGTCCATACCAGTCAGATGGGGTTTCAAACTCAAGGAAGACCAAGCATTCTTAGAAAAGAAAATCCAAGTGCACTTATTGTCATAGAGGGTTGCATCCCGAGAGTGCTTGTATGAGGAAGGATGTAGACATGATGGCCCAGTTACTTGAGAAAAACAAACTTCTTGTACCTGTATGTGCAAGAAAGAAAGATCCTGGTACTGAATCTTCTAGATCTGAAGACAAAGAAGGATGTCATGCCCTCATGGCAAGTACATCAACAGGTTCTTATTTCATTATAGATTCAGGAGCCACAAGACACATGTCTTCCTCCAAAAATATCTTCTCCAGTTTCGAAAGCTCAGTTGGCCCTTTAGTTAGATTGAGCAATGATTCAAAAGTATCCTCTCAGGGGATTGGAAGAATCAATCTTGACTATGGTTACTTTTCTAATGTGCTTTATGTTCCTTCTCTTGTAGCAAACTTACTTCCAGTGTATCAAATGAATCATATTGGAGAGCCCAAAAGAGTGATCTTTTCTCCAAATGAAGTCAAGATACAAAACATGGTTTCAGGGGAAATCATTGCAAAAGGAGTTGCAAATCATACTTCAAAACTCTATGAGTTTTCACACTTCTTACCGCTCTCCAAGCCATTTTCTCTCCATACTCATGCTAATGAAGAAACCAGATTATGGCGTGAGAGATTTGGACATCTCAACTACAAGTATTTGCAGGACATGCAAGCTCAAAATGTTGTTGAAGGCCTTCCAGATGATAAGATTGCTCATGGTACCTGCAAAGGTTGCTTAAAGGAAAAAGATCCACAAAAGAAGATGAAGAAAAATAAGACTCTTGAAGAAGTGCGAATGCTAGATCTAGATCCTCAAGAACTTGAAGATCTAGAACCTAAAGGTTCATCTCCTATTGCTACATGGGCCACCTCAGCTCCTATTTCCACCATTGATCTTGTCAAAGATAGATCTGATCTTCATACAAGAACTTCACTCTCTCCCTCAGATCCATTTCTAGCCGAGAGATGTTTTCTTATGATAGGATCTGATCCAAAGACATACTTTGAAGCCTCCCAAGATCCAAGATGGGTAGCTGCTATGGAAGAAGAGTACCAATCTCTTCAAAGAAATGAGACTCGGGAGCTTGTTTCTCTCCCACCTGGAAGGAAACTTGTCCAATGCAAGTGGATCTATAGAAAAAATATGGATTCAGATGGAGCTTCCCACAAATACAAGGCTAGATTGGTTGCAAGAGGTTTTTCCCAAGTTCATGGGATTGACTATTCTGAAACATTCGCTCCTGTTACTGAGATGGATTCTATCCATCTTGTTCTTGCTCTTGCTGCATCCAAACACTGGGATGTGCATCATATGGATGTGAAGAGTGCCTTCCTTCATGGATATCTAGAGGAGGATATATACATGAAGCAACCTGAGGGTTATATTGATGACTCTTCACTTGTTTGTAGATTGAAGAAGTCCTTGTATGGGCTTAAGCAAGCTCCCCGAGCTTGGTATGCCAAGATGGATTCATTATTGCTTTCAGAAGATTTTCAGAGGTGCAAATCAGATTTGAATGTCTACATGAGACATGATGGTAACTCCTTACTTCTCATTGTACTTTATGTTGATGATTTGTTGATTACAGGGAGCAGTTTTTCATGTATTAGATCTATAAAATATGCCTTACACAACTCCTTCGCCATGTCAGATTTGGGATTGTTGAAGCAATTTCTTGGTCTTGAAGTCACTCAGAGTGATGCAGGAATCAAAGTTTCTCAATCCAAGTATGCTTTAGATTTGATTGATAGGTTCCACATCAGCGAATGCAAACCAGTTGCATTCCCCTTTATTTCAGGGATCAGCCTTGAGGATGGATCTTCTACACCTTTGGTAGATTGTACTTTGTATCGGCAATTAATTGGTAGCCTTTTGTTTCTTACACACACTTAGCCTGATCTATCCTATGTTGTTAGTGTTGTCTCCAGATACATGCAGGAGCCTCTTCACTAGAAGGCATCAAAGAGGATTTTGCACTATGTGCAAGGTACCAAGACTCATGGTCTTCACTACTCATCTGGGTGTCCTTTAAACCTAGTTGGATATACTAATTCTGATTAGGCTGGAGATAGCTCAGATTAGAAGTCTACATCTGGTTTTGTCTTCATGATTGGATCTGGACCTATATGTTGGTAGAGAAAAAAGCATACTGCTTTAGCTCTTTCTTCAGTAGAGTCAGAGTATAGAGGTGCAGTGAATGCAGCCACACAGTGCGTTTCGGGATGAGAGGCATCTTGTCAGAGTTTGGGATTCTATTTAGTACTCCACCTATCATTTATTGTGACAATCAGAGTGCCATCAGGATCTCCACAGATCCTGTTCTGAGACAGAGAACCAAACATGATATGCACATGCATTACATCAGAGGATTAGTGCATGATAAGATCATTTCACTGCTCTACCTTCCGACGAAAGAGAAGATTATAGATATATTCACCAAGAACTTCATGGTGAAGAGGTTCACTTATCTTAGATCACTTCTTGGGGTGAGAGATGATATGCTACATTAGCATCCTTCAGTCTGTTTTGAGGAAGGGATTTCTTCCCACTGGGTTTTCCCTCTTTTCTCACTTAGTTTATTTAGATTGATTGTACGGGGTGACCTTTGGTCCTAGTCACCAAGGCCCTATTTTACTGTTTCAGTTATTTCCTCATAGTATAGCTTGCGTGGGGGGTGTTGGAATATTCACACCATCATTTTTATATTTTGCATGCATGCATTTGCATGCATCTGTCATCACCATGGTTGTCTCCCCAGCACCTAAATATTGCTTCTATCTCTCCAGAGCCTATCTTTAGCCCCCATTTGGACTCCTACCTACCTGATTCACCCATCTTGATTTTCCTACATGGAAAGTGCACCTTTTTCACCTACCACTGTCAGTTAGAGCGCCTTTGCTCACCTACCACCAGATATCACTCAATTAGGGCGCCTTTTCTCACCTAATGGGTGTTAGAAAAACAGGATCGCAGAGCAACAACAATAAACACAAATGCAAATATAATCACACATACACATTACAAGAGATACATAGATATATCGTGGTTCACCCAAATTGGGCTACGTCCACACTGAAGTTGCTAGTCCTTATTATTATTCCGTCCAGCAAAGTGAAGGGATACAACCTGCAGCACAACCGTTGCACTTCCTCTTCACTGTCTCATAGTCTCTCTTCGAGATCTCAGAGATATTTACAATGCATAAAACCTAATACATCAACCCTAGCCATATTACAATGTCTTTCTTTTATAAGGGAAATACAATGGGAAAATACCACGGGATACTCAAAACCATGGGCCCAAAAATTGTTGGCAAAAACAACCCCAGGAACACCACAAGGTTGGGGCATGAGTGTACAGTCCTATGGGGTGCACGACTGAGACAATATCATCTACGAGACTGGAAGATTTGGCTCCACAACCAACACCGGGAGTTATCACTCAGTTAGTGCATGGATTGAGTAGTTGTTCCATTTATTTCTCATCCTAAGTACTTGTAGCTCCTTGATTAGCTAGTTTTTGAGTGCCACTTGACCGTATGATAGCCTCATGCATCCCCCTTGGAGTCTCCATTCCCTGATTTATGCCTAGATGGTTCTGCTAGACTCAGTTAGACACACTTGACTGACTATTACCATTAATGACTGATACTACTAATTGGATGATGTCTCCATTGTTATCCAAGCTAGACACCGAGCTCAGATATTCGAATGCCCTACTTGGATAATTCGAATCCTTTATCATGCTTCCTTGCAGTTCATTGTATACACACATTACATTCATTATTCATTGTATGATACTGATATTGTTTTATTATTCTGTGTTTATGAGTAATTATTGAGTGTCCTCTTCTCTTCTTCTTTGCAACATACTGGAGAGTTTGATTGTGGGTTTGTTACAGCTGTCAGATCCCTTGCATATTCTTACAAGATTTACAATATGAAAGTTGCTCTTTCAGGCTAGCTCTGATACCATGTTAATATTATATGCTACTAAAGACTAAATTCTAATTTTATGAGCATTTAATACATTTTCACGATAGCAGCATAACTAGGATCTCTGAAAGATACACAATCATAAGGTACAAAATAATATATCCCGGAAAACCATCAAGGGGAATAAAACCCAACAAGAACTTCCTCAATATAGATAACCAAATTACAATGCCCAAAATAGGTCTCACAAATAAGAGAGACAAACCCAAACTCTCAGAGCCAAGCCAATCCTCATCCTCCTTCGCAGACTTCTCTTTCTCCTATAATGCGCAATGCATGAATGAGTGAATGGTACAAATGAGAGGAATTCACTCTCTATTTATACTTTAATTTTCACTTGACAAATAACCTATTAGGTCAGCCTCACTTTAACTGATTGGGTTGACCTCTCCTAGAAAGATTCAAATAATATTATATTACATTCTTTTGGGTACTAATGACCCGATTTACAATGAGGTTTTACCTCATGACTTTTACATGATCAAATATAATAATGACATCCCTGAACAGAGGTAAAACATCCATGACGGAGTTACAATAATAAAATAAAAGTAGAATATTATTCGAAGTTACACTAATTCAACAATTTTTAGTCAATGAGAGATTTTGTGACAACCCTATGACACCTTATGACACTTATGGAAAATTCTCTTACAACTATTATGACAATATGATAGATTCTATGGCATTTATGACATGTAAGAGATAAAGGTAGACCCAAAGAGGGAACACGAGGTGTGTGGGGCCCAAGGAAGCTTCATGAAGGATTCCAAGTCGAAATTCATGAAGGAAATAAAGAAAAATCAAGACACGTGTCACCTGGGTTAATGTAATAAATAAGATTAACACTAATTCGAGTTAATGAACCAAGAGGAGGGAAATTCAAGTTTCTTGGAGGCAAAGGATGCCTTAGATGTTATTAAAATATGATCAAGTCGAATTGGGTCAGCTTTTGGTCATTTTTCATTTGCAGCTTTTCAATTTGGGAGAGCTTTAGCTTGTCCTTGCACGGTGGGTGTTTACTTTCCCTACTATTGAACCAATTTCGAAGGTGAAAGATCCCTGTCCAGGTTGGTTGGAGGAGAGGCCATTCAAAACTATTATCAGATATTAATGAAGGCATTTTGTTTCAGGTTTGAATCCCTCTACAGTCCGAGTTCATCTCTCATGTCTTTCTCCACTATCTCTTCTCACAATATTCTCTCAATGTCCATGTTCTATTGTTGATGGGGCACTAATAGTTGTATCAAATTTGTGGAGAATTATTTTTTGACTCCATTGTGATTATATATGATGTATATCAGGGTATTGAGCTTAACCTTTGAGCCATAGCTCTAAATTCGATGTCTTTTATGTAAACATTGCAAGCAAACCATCAAGTCGAGCTAGTTTCCCCTCTACTTTCATATGGACTTTTTGGAGTAATTTTATATCTGTTTGTATCAGAATTTATCTGATATTTTACTGATGTTTCAAGCATCCTATGATGTAATTTTTATTACCAATATACTATATGCAGGCCCCTTTAGTTTTTGATTAAATTTTGTGAAGCGAGTTCCATGTCCATTGTTAACTTTTCCAAGCAATTTCTATGTCACAACATTTTGTTTTATAGGAGTGATATCAGATTATAGAACCTTATTAATGCTGCATTTTGGTTTCCCTCAAGGTCCTTAATCAATTCCAATTATCTTTTCATAAATTAGGAAAGTCCGTACAATGTTTGGGAAGCCAAAAAGGTCAAAGACTAGTGTGGGTTTTAACATCGAATACCCTAGTATTTTCCCCTTTCATACCTTCTTTATAAATTAAAGCCATGAATGTATTCAATAATTGTATGAGTGTATAATATATTAATTTGGATTCCCTAAGACCCCTTAATCCATTCCATATAGAATTTGAAAGCATTTGGGACAATTTGGGTTTCACTAGTCCAAGGTTCGAAATTGGCCAAATTTGAGCAGAGTTGAATAATATGTCAAAATGAGTTTACTGATTCGACCATTGAGTGTTTGAGGTCTATCAGGACGTGTTCAATCCCATAGGGTCCTTCTAGAATAAATTTGGAAATGTATAGAGGTGTTTGGATCAAGTCAAAGAAATATTAGTTTCCTAGTTTTCCTAGTTTCGAAACTAGACAAAGTACTGAAGGAGGATGTATGTGAAGTGTTTGTAAAAATTCCTCAACCACACAATCTTAAGCATTCACATATATAATTTTTTCAATCCAATCGGAATATCCATATCACTCTACTAGAGCTGCCTCAGTTGTCTCATAACTATGGAATCAATGTGAAATTCATTGTCAATGAGGGTTTTGAGAAAGAATGCTTCCACTGTCTAAAGTTTTAAGCCTATATTGAAATATTTTGTGATAGTGTGCCTATTTTTTTCCAAAGAGGGAGGAAGGGCCAAGACACATTTTCCAAAATGAAATCCTAGAATACAAGTGTTATGGTGTTAGGACATATTTTCCCTACACGTGGTCATCTAAGTTGGAGGCACTAAGTGTACTAAATTATACCCAAGTACAGATCGTCACATCAGGATCATTATATATTTCCCATGTGAGATAGAGGTTTGTTTTAATACAAACCATGTACATAACATAGTGTTAAGAACTTATTATCATGCCTTTCAAACAATGTCATGACAAGATAATTGTTAAGGGTGTAACTAGGGTAGAATATAAAGATTATAATATTAAAACCAAAGGTTTTTTTAAGATAGTATTACCCTATACATCAGAATAAAGATAACATAATTTGATTAACCTAATTCTATTGTATTTTTATATGTTGAATACCAATAATCATAATAAATTCATTCAACATTAATATTGATATCAAAAACTAATTTAGGCTAACATGGGATCATTAATTAATCCTAATAACAATTTAGGACAAGCGAGTAGAGAAAGAAATGAATTAGAATGTGATAATCATGTCATGTTCTAGGCATCATTCTGCATAAGGGAAACATAACAATGTTCAATATCATATAATAACCATAGGAACCAAGCACTTGGAATCAATTTGCAGAATCATAATACAATGGATGTAGAATGGTAACATCAATGATTCAAGAGAGAGGATATTCATCATCTTTGGATTCCATGATTTCAATCATGGAATCCAAAGACGAATAGTAATATTAATCATGATATGAGTGATCTATGACTCATGTATGAAACCTTCATTCCAACATCATGGAGTAAAAAGAGTGATCCACCAAAATCATTCTGAAAAATAAAATAATCATAAAATTACAAACAAAAAATAACCAACAACCTGAAATTAATAAAGTACCTGGAAAATATGATAAATTGAAAATTTTCCAACCAAATTGTAATGTGGGGACCCATTCATTTTGTGAAAATGAAAGGGTTGTTGTTGAAGGAGGCCAAGAGTGATATAGGTAGTGCAACTACCTATTCCAAATAAAGGTGAATTGATGTCATTGCATTTAATGATTTCATTGTAATAAACCTAGATATATTTTATATAAGTTTGCACTTCTCTTCTTTCTTGTGTGCATTAAAATCCAACATGTTGTCAGAACCTTATGTATAATATGAGCTTGTAAAATTGAATTCAAATCTATTGCATGAGGAATCGCATAAAAAGGGATTTGAGGAGGGATGAATTCAAGCCTTTGTTCCACAATGCATAAGCAATATTTACTTAAAGAAGTAACAAATTGTCCAAAGTAAAAAGCTTTAGAATGTAGAAAAAAATGGAAGACATGATTGAGTCATGTGTTTCCCTATAGATCACATCTCTAGAAAATGCATAAGTGATAGCGAAGGATGCCATAAAAAAAGCATAGATATGAAACTTGATTCTTATAGGAAGATGGAGCATAGAATGTAGACAATAAACCCCACTAAACGGTAGCAAAAAAAGGGGTAAGTCCTACGTGTGGAGAGAAGAAATCCCTACTCAATTGTGTACAAGGAATCCATAAAAAAATGAACATAACCATTGAAAAAATATATAGAAGTCAACTAAGGTGGATGAATAAGATAGAGCCTTTGACCCCAACATAAAGAGCAATTGTGTGAGTACACGAAGGAAGAGACAAGAAATTCAAAAAACAATTGATGCACCAAATGCTCCACTAGAGCATTTTCAGAGATGTGACCTAAACCATGAGTATATTCCGAGATCGTTGAATAAAAATATCAATTAAGGAAACAAGGAGAGAATACAAATGTTGTGAAGTCCTCATGTAAGCATGATCTATAAATATCATGAGATTGAGAATTGTGTGCCCTAACATGGATAAGAACTCTACACTAGACTTGTGCCCTACTTTTAAATGCTAGCACAAGGAGATAATATTTTATTGGGATAAGAACTCTAGACCATTGTGACCTAGACCATGAGTATATTAAGAGATCGTTGAATAACAATATCAATTAAGG
The DNA here is from genome assembly GCA_027924585.1 of Larix kaempferi. Classification (NCBI taxonomy): domain Eukaryota; kingdom Viridiplantae; phylum Streptophyta; class Pinopsida; order Pinales; family Pinaceae; genus Larix; species Larix kaempferi. The sequence goes on from BSBM01001067.1 coordinate 3,880,889, forward strand.
AAACAAGGAGAGCATACAAATGTTGTGAAGTCCTCATGTAAGCATGATCTATAAATAACATGAGAGTGAGAATTGTGTGCCCTAACAGTGATAAGAACTCTACATTAGACTCATGCCCTACTTTTTAAATGTTAGCATAATTAGATACCTTTTTATTGTTCTAGAAATTTAGTGCTATAAAAAATAAAGACAAATATACAAAACAATGCACTTTAAAGTTTTTATTTTTCCCTTGGACTAATGTTATTGGGAAAAATTAAATTGTTGTTAATTTTTTTTGATAAATATGATACTTTTTGAGATATTTTTGATTGGTTTATATAATATTAGATGGATCATTTACCCCTAAGGAAAATGAAATAAAAAACTGATCCCAATTACACAAAGGAAGCAATTGTGAACATCATTTACAAGAACAACAGTTGAATTATTAATTTGTGTGGTTTTGATTTTTAAAATAGCAGGGAAATTAGAAAGGTTTAACTTGGAATGGGTTGTTGTCCAAGAAAATATGGTGTTCATGGATTCTAGTACTTTGAGAATTAATAATTTGAAAAATTTGGGAACTTGAGAAGTTAGACAATTTGAGAACTTGGGAATTCTACCCTCATGAGGGTGATCAGACAACTTGATGGAGTCACTACTTGCATGCTTTTGGAATTGTAGAGGAGTGAAGCTACTTAATTTTTTCTATGGTCAACCAAGCTTTAATAGTTAGTATTGCAACGATAAGAGGGGGTGCTTGAGTATAATGCTCCAATATAACTCAATGTAATGAAAATGTAATAAAGTCACTTTTTATAAATGAATTTAATATTTAATAATCATTTTGATACGCATTAAGTCTATAAGGGGTCATTAAGAAAAGGTAGTTAGATCATATAGGTAGCGCAATTTCCCGTGAGCCAATTAAAAGAGAATCAATACCAATGTATTCAATTTCTTCATTGTAATAAACACAATTTTATATGAATTAGTCCTTCTCTTCTTTTATGTGTGCTCCAAAACCCACCAATATGAACACGTAAATTTTGCTTGAATGAATGTGATTGACAAATCTTGAAAAACACACAATTATGATGAAGCAACATGACATGATGAGTGGGGATGGCTATGAAATCCAAATATGATGGGCTTGTAAGAAACAACACTTAAGTGTTGCAACAACTTCCTCTCAAGAATAATCCCAATGGATATACATGAGTTTAGAAAACAAAACATAACATGGTTTATTGGACAAAAACAAGGCAATGCTAGTTGTTAATGGTTTATATTAGCAGGAAGGAGTGGACTATGAGGAAATGCTCGCTCCAAGATTAAAGCTAGTCGTAATAAGATTGGTGGCAATGATGATAACAATATTTGGTTGGAAAATAGATCAAATGGACTTAAAGATTCTTCATGATGATCTTGAAGAGTATGTATCAATCTCAAGATTCTATACTAAAGGTAAGGAACATTTGGTATGTAATCTATTTATAGATCTTTATTGTTTAAAACAAGCCCCAAGAGCTTGGTACACTAAATTTAATAGATATCTTACACTAAACAATTAAGAAGGTAAATCTTGATTTTTTTTCAATTTTTTGTTAAGTTTTTACTTGTTTAGCATAATAACATTAAACAATCTAATCACAGAAATAAAAACAAGCACATAAAACACAAAGAGCACAATATTTCTCTCGAGGAAACTACAAGGGAGAAAACCCCGGCAAAAATTCATCAATATAGAATTCACAAGTACAAGATAAAACCCCAAGACAAAATCAGCTTCTCCCCTTCACTTGTGTGAACTTATCTCTCTCCTATGCGAACTTTAGTGAGTGAGGTGAGTGATACAAATGAGCAAATCGACCTTCTATTTATACTTAACAAGTGACTTGACCTTTTTACTAATTAGGTCGACTTTAACTCACCTAACTGGGCTGATCTGTACACTTTACAATAAAATATTCTTTTCTATTTATTTCCAGGCTGAACTAACAGTTAGGGTTTACATTGACTCTTACATGATCAATTACATCAATAACATCTCCCGAAGGAGGAATACAATAATACAATAGAAAAGTATATCTAGAATATCTTCCACAGTTACATCTCTTTAACACTCCCTCTTAACTAGGAAGGTACTCTGCAGGCAACATCAACATCACCAACAACTATCCAACTGACTTGTGAATATATATATGTCGTAGTAATTTTTTTGGAACATCATCATATGTCTGGGGTATCATCAAAATCATCTGCTGGAACATCATCATCAGCATCATCATCACCGTCAACAAGAATTTACTGGAACACCATTTTCATCTGTTGGAATATCACCATCAACATTGATCATCATCATCCGTTGGAATATCACCATGAGCATCATCATCATCATCTGCTCGAATATCACCATCAACATTATCATCATCATCATTTGTTGGAATATCACCATCAACATCATGATCAGTGTATGAACACTAGAGTGACAACATCAATCATCAGTTGACAAGTACTGGAACAACAATCATCAGTAAGTAAATATTGGAACAAAAACAACATCAATCATCAGTTGGGAATTACTAGAACAACAATCATCATCAAGTAAATACTGGAACAATAACAACTTCAATCATTAGTAAACAAGTACTGGAACAACAACATCATCAGTCGGCAAGTACTGAGACAACATCACCAGTTGACAAGTACTAGGATAACACTACCATTAAGCAAGTACTAGAGTGACATCATCAGTCGGCAAGTACTGAGATAACATTACCAGTCAGCAAGTACTAGGATAACACTACCAGTCGGAAAGTACTAGGATAAGACTACCAATTGGAAAGTGTTGCAATAACATCATTAGTCGAAAAGTACTGATAAAACACTATCAGTCAACAAGTATTGGAATAAAATTACCAGTCGGAAAGTACTGTGATAACACAATCAGTCGAAAAGTATTTATCTTTAGTCGGAAAGTATTGGAATAACATCACCAGTTGGAAAGTACTAGGATAGCATTATCAGTCGGAAAGTACTCATCTTCATTTGGAAAGTATTGGAATAACATCACCAGTCGGAAAGTACTGGGATAAAATTATAAGTCAGCAAGTACTGATCTTCATTCGACAAGTACTGGAATAACATCACCAGTCAGAAAGTATTGGGATAACACTATCAGTCGACAAGTACTGGAATAACACCACCAGTCGGAAAGTACTGGGATAACACTATCAGTTGAAAAGTACTGATCTTCAGTCGACGAGTACTAGAATAACATCATCATCACTCCCTATTTCGAGGGATGTCCTTTCGGACCACACCAAGATTGTCTCGAAAGTATTCAAACTTTATGCGAGACAAAGGCTTGGTCAACACATTAGCAACTTGTTCCTCTGTAGGAACATACTTGAGATTTACAGCTCCCTTCTGCACCATATCTCGGATATAGTGAAACTTGGTCTCAATATGCTTCGATGTATCATGGAATACTGGATCATCTTGATACAACTCTGATTGTCACAGAGAATATCAGTCACATCTATCTTTGCATCGAACAATCCTGCCAACATATTGCGAAGCCACACTACTTCAATAAAAGATGAACATGTTGCTATGTATTCAGCTTCTGCTGTACTGAGAGAAACATAGGGATGCTTTCTACTGATCCATGAGATCATACCTGATCCCAAACTAAAGCAACATCCTGAAGTGATTTTTCTATCTTCGACACTTCCATCCCAATTTGAGTCTATATATCCGTACAATCCGAACTCACTATATTAAGCATATCTGAGTCCATAGTCCAACGTACCGTTTAGGTACCTCATCACATGTTTTTTTGCACTTAGGTGAACATGTATGGGCTCCACCATATACTGGATCAAGGTGTTCACAACAAAACATATGTCTGGTCTAGTACTGGTCAAATACATCAATGACCCAATAATCTATTTGTACAACGTGACATCTACTATTTCCGATGAAGCATAATCCAAGAGATTCAAGTTCGTCACCATTGGAGTATTCATATCCTTACAATCCAACATCCCAAGTCTCTTTAGGATATCAAAATTATATTTTCCTTGAATTAGGATAATATCATCTGGGAACTGACATACTTCAAGACCTAGACAATAGTGCATAATCCCAAGGTATTTCAAATTCTTGAGAAAGCTTCTTCTTTGTGATGGAAGGCATCTTGTATTACTTTGAGCATATCCTGATATACTGAGGCAAACAATATTCTCCTCTGTTAATCTTTTGGGTATCCATCTATGTCATCTCTCTAGGTCACTGGATACCTAGATCTCGAACTCTGTTGCAAGTTCTCTCTTGCACCCATCCATGAGATCCCCATCTTCAAAATTGTAGAAAAGGTTGATATCTCATCACTCTAGGTGATCATCCTATCCCATGGGTGCCTTCTGATCCCATACAAAGTCTTCTTCAATATGCACACATGTGTTTCTCTGTAGAGAGTCTCGAATCCTAGAGGTTGCTCGATATACACTTCTACTTCGATTACATCATCTATCTAGTTTAATATCCTCCACTGAGTAAGTGTGTCTAGCCACTAGAGTAACGTTTTGTCATAGTCGACTCCCTCTTTATGAGAGAACCCTTGCTTTGTACTTCTGTAGTATGCTTGATTTCATAAATCGAAACAAGTCTCATCATTCTCCGTTTGTAGGTGATCGTACACGATATTTCCTACAAGTCAAATTTAGTTGCATGGTTAGAAACATTTCATAGTTTCCAAAACATATTAATAATGAAAAATTCTTATGCATAGGTCACACAGTCATGCAATTTTCTTAGCCAACACAACATTCATCCATATTCCGTATTCCTACGGTAACTTTCTAGATTCCTACCATCTCTACTAGAACATTATAAGAGCGTGCACTACTCCCAATATGTCAGCAAAGAGGTTTCATTCTAGATAAGTAGCAATGGAGTGTTGTACAACACCATAGGCTACTTACCCATCACATGCATATTAGTAGTATTCTTTTCATCAATGCATACATTCTAACATGCATAATATACATTCTAAATCTAGTAATATGGAATATAAATATGGACATATCTGGACAATACAGAAAATGACAATTCAAAATACTTATCTCTGTTTGGTTGTTGGGTGGACTCCCTCTTGATATTTGCTTCCTTGCAGGAACTACTGGAGTCTCTAATAGAGTGTTCTACTTCATCATCTGATTATGAGGACCTTTTCCTTTCTTGCTCATGATTTGAAATGTTGAGCAAGTATTCTACACCGTAGATCACATGTTATTTGTACTGGAGTAGACTCTGTGTGTCCCTCATTCTACGTCTTAACCAATGCTAAAATGGATGAGAGGTTCTTCCATAGAGCATTGATCTTTATTTGTTTTCCAAAGTCCAACTTTGTAGGAGCTTCTCCTACTCCTTTCATGTAATACTAAAAGTCATCTCTAGCTTCACCTTCTGAATGAACCCTTGAGTTTATAGAGTCCTCCAGTCTTCAATTCCAATCACGACTGCATCCCTTTTTATCCAATGTTGAGATAGATAAGGGTTTCCTGGTTTGGATTAAAGTACATATTCTTCTTCGTCTTATCTGGTTTTGAATTCATCATCATATTCACTATCTTTAGCTGCATGAGCATGAAATATTTTCTTTTGCTTCTTGGATTGTCCAGATTTGAATGGATAATTTCTTGCACTGTGTCATGTCTTGTGACAAGAGTAAAATTCAATTGAGGAGAAGTCTTTCTCGAACCTTTTATTCCTTTGATATCTTTGAGGTCTTCTGGGAGAGTGGTCATGAGTGTGTACATCATTCTTTCTTTTCCTTCTTCCTTTGGAATGGGTTTCCAAAGATTGATGTTCATTATCATTTCGTTTCTCCTCTCTTACTGTTATTCTTTCTTCCTCTTGCACACACTCTTCCCATAGTTGTCTGAACAAGATTAATCTTTTCCTAGCGCATATGCCATGAAAAAAAGGTTCCCAATCTCTAGGAAGACCATTCAGAGTGGTCATGACAACTTCAATGTCTTCTACCATGTCTCCAATAGCTTCTAATTGAACTGTTTGATCTGAGATACCCTGGAGAAGTATGATTCATAGTCTCGGACTTCTAGATCTTCACACCCTTTGGTTGATTTCTCAAGGTCATCTTCCTATTAATGTTCTTTCTCTCAAACAAGTTGGTCAAAGCATCAAACATTTCTTTTGGAGTCTTCTTTGAGGATACTTGAAGAATTAAGTGATCTTTGATAGAGTCAACTATGATCCTCTTATCCTTGATGATATTCTTCTTGTGTCTTGCCTTGGCTTCATCTCCTTCTGGTTCTATAAGTCCTTCTTTTACAAAACCTTCTAGGTCACGTTCTTCAAGAATGAGCATTATTTTATATTTCCATGCCCTGAATTTCTCAGCTCCTTCAAGCTTCTCATCAAGGATTTTATTGTTTTTCATTTTGATAATATGAGAACTTGAAATGGAAATAGAATAGATGTAGTGCTTACCAGTAAAGTTGTCCTTCTAAAAATTGCTTCTACCTTGACTTAGGGTTTGATAGAGAAACCGTAATTTTCCAACTCCGTGATTTTGGAAAACTAATTGGATGAAAATATGAGCCTCCTCGAGGCAAGTTGAGAAAAGTACTCTTTCTCCCAATTCTGTGAGAAGATGTTCCAAAAATGTGATTCTCTAGTTCTCTGGGCTGTAGTGGTGGACCCAAAAATGAAAATTATCGGAATTGAAATATGCTTCGACAAAAATATGTGCCCTAGTGAGGTGACTTAGATTCACCCTCTTTTTCAGCTGATCTGTGGAGAGAGCTCTCGAAATAAGAATCCCTAGTTTCTGCAATTGCAGAGGCTGCACAATGTTTTCTTTCAGGCCTGCTCTCAAACCATGTTAAGTTTTTACTTGTTTAGCATAATAACATTAAACAATATAATCACTGAAATAAAAACAAGCACAACAAACACAAAGAAAAATATTTCTCTCGGAGAAACCACACGGGAGAAAACCCCAACAAAACTTCCTCAATATAGAATTCACAAGTACAAGATTAGACCCCAAGACAAAATCAGCTTCTCTCCTTCACTTGTGCGAATTTCTCTCTCTCTCCTATGTGAACTTGAGTGAGTGAGGTGAGTGATACAAATGATCAACTCAACCTTCTATAGTATACTTAACAAGTGACTTGACCTTTTTACTAATTAGGTCGGATTTAACTCACCCAACTAGGCTGATCTGTACACTTTACAATAAAATATTCTTTTCTATTTATTTCCAGGCCGACCTAACAGTTAGGGTTTACATTGACTCTTTCAATGACTCTTACATTATCAATTACATCAATGACATATCCTGAAGGCAGAATACAATAATACAATAGACAAGTATATCTATAATATCTTCCACAATTACATTTCTTTAACACTTTTGACATCTATGATTGTAAATCAACAAGTACACATCAACTATGATTGTAGCAAATGTGTTAGTGTATAATCAACTATTGTGAATCTTAATATATCTTTTGACTATTGTGTTGGATCTAAGCATTGTAATCAACTATGTATCTATATTTATGGCATCCCCACAAGCTAATCACTAGATGCCAACAAAGAGGATTCAAGTTATGTCAATAACAACTTAGATTTTGGCATCTAGTGTTGTAGAAGTAAGGATCTCATGTTTGCAGGTATTACAAATTTATATTGGTAGGATTTGTTGATGACAATAAATTTATTACATGGTACTTTGGTGTTGCTATTGACATATTTTCATGGTTGGGTAAAATAAGCAAACAAAGCAACTTCCCTCCATTGAAGCAAAGTATAGGGTAGTAGTTTGTGCAACTTGTGATGTTGTTTATTGAGTTTGATACTTGATGATTGCAAGTTATACAGTATATTCTACACCCTTCCATTGTGACAGTTTGGGTGTACTTAAATGGAAAAGAACTATGTGTTTCATGGTCATACAAATATTTGGGAATGCATTGCCACTTATTTCTGCATTTGGTGCAAAACAAAGAAATTGAAAGGGGAAATTATACAACTTAGGGGGAAACTAGAAACATAATTTATCAAGCCTTTTAATACAGATAAGTTTGTATATTTTAGAGATAAGCTTGGTGTAATTTCAAGTATGTGTAATGTTCATAACTACTAAGAAGATTTAATAAACAAAGTACATGTTAGTACATGGTTATTATGCCAGATTTAGTTAGGATTAGCCTAATTCAATTTTGATTAGGATTAGCCACATTTACTAAGTGTGTGTGAGTGTGTGTGTGCGCGCCCTCGCGATTTTAGTGCGCGCGCGCGCGTGTGTGTGTGTGTGTGTGTGTGTGTGTGTGCGCACGCACTCATGCGTGTGCGTGTGCGTGTGCATGTGCATGTGCGTGTGTGAAAAGTAATGCAAGTTATTCAAATGCTCTCTCTCTCTCTTCCATAGTTTGTGCATTTTATTTTTTGATATTTTTATATGCATTGCAATAACATAAACAACTTAATTAACTAAGAAATTTTATTTTTGAGTTGAATGACTATAAGGATTTTATGTCCAAAATAAAAAAAGGAACACATTGTATTAGTTTTTTATTCTTACCATACATTCTCCATGGGTTTCATGTTATGCTATGATGCATTGAATTTTTGTTAGAACCAAGGAAATGGGGTATGGTGGAATTGGAAGTATCGCTTTTATTTTATTCAAGAAAAATAATGCAAGTGTCTTATCTACTAGAAACTTTAAAAATAATGCACTTCTAAATATTTGAGAAACGCAATGAATGGCCATGTTTTGAATAAACGCTGAACTTATTTTCTAATCCTTTGAACTGAATATGACTTGCACAAGTTCAAATTGCCACCTGGCAATGTATTTTTGAATTTTCTACTTTTTTCTTAGAGTTGCAATTTGGTTATTTTTAGGTTGGCATTTTTTTTTCCACTAGAGACCATAATAGAGAAGACGATACATTCATAGTTCTAACTATAATAAGGCCCAAAACTTAAGGTTCTCTCTCTTTGACTTGATAAACCTCCACAACAACATCCCAAATAATGACTAAAAGATTAAGTAATGGAATGCCCATAATAACATCTTGAAAATTTGGATGTAATTCATTCTTTTCTTTCACCATTTGTCCATGGTTTGTTTGGTATGTTCATATATATATATGAATGTTAGGAACCCATGTCTTTACTTTGTTAGTATATTGTTGTTGGACGCATATGCTTTGTAAGTCGTCCCGTAGTATTTGTTGATCAATAGTTTATGTTATTGTTGTTGGCGCATATGCTTTGTAAGTCGCCCGTAGTATTGTGATCCATAGTTTGTAGTGGCCCATGGTTTTGACCCATAGTATTGGCGCCTAGACTTAGTATATAAGTGTGTGTTGAGACCTATGAAGACACCGTGAAGTTATTTGTATTGAGCTTGCTCATAGAAGGTTGCCCCCTCGAAGTGGCCTGTGATCAATATAAAAGTGATTCTGAGTTCTGTCATTTCTGCTATTTTGCATATTTTTATTAATTAATCGTTGCAGGTGCATCACATCTGGTATCAGAGCACTTTCTTGGGCTCGCTGGGTGAAATTTTTGCCAAATTTTTTTTTCACATCTATTGCAGGTTCGGATTTGGGAATAATCCCTATCCGCTTAACTGTGGGAAGTACTTGGGCATAAGCCTTAAAACTCATTGTGAGGAGTACCACAGGATCCCTGAAGTAGCTGGCCCATTGAGAGGACCTGCCAGCGAAAAGGGCAATGACCCCTACCTGATTGACTAGTTCCCACCTGTGAGGTAAACCAAGAGCTGTCGTTTGTGGCAAATCGGTTATCAGTTTTACCTGAGCCGTGGAGTGAGGGGTACTACCCCAATACGCAAGCCGTCAGACAGCATTGGTGGCCGAGTGAAACCCTTGAACTATTAGGAAGCCGCACATACCTGGGGTCCATATCTATTTTCAGCTGAATTGTTGTCGATCGTTGCTGCGCCGTTTTAGATCCAGTCGTTCAGATCCATTTTGCAAGCCGTTCCAGATCCAACCATTTTCAATCCATTCGGCGCCGTTTCAGATCCCTTCCGAGCCATAGCCGCTCCAGTCTAGAAAAAAAAAATCAATTTTTTATCCATATCTCCTTTGTTTTCACTCTGTTTCCCTTGAAATTTTCGGGGAACCCCTGTCATCCCATTCTGCATATTTCATTCCTGAGGACCCTACCCCCATTTTCCCTTCCCAAAGCCCGAAATCCCACATTTGTCTATTTTTAGGGTTTGCCATAACTTCCTCAGATTTCACCCAATCACCTTCAAATTTTACCACAGAGTTCCTTTCTGAATTCTGCTTCTTTGTTCCCCTCTGCCAAATTTTCTGATTCTTTCACCTCGCTTCTGAAATCCTCATTTTTGCTTCCCTGTTTATTCAACAATGTCCAAAACCTAGTCAAACCCCAATTACCCTTTAGATTTTTTCCCAAGTCCAGATTTTCCTTTACTAAAGTAGTTTCTGTTTTTGTTTTCCTACCCAGTCAAAAAAAAAAAAAAAAAAACTCTCACCCATGCAGGAGAAAAAACCATGGAGGACGTCCGAGTCTTCATCAGACAATGGGTTCTCTTCTTCCAGCAATTTCCGTGGTCCGAAGCTTGATTTTCCTCGCTTCAATGGTACCGATCCAACTGGATGGATCTATCGTGCAGAGCAGTATTTCAATCTGCATAATACTTTTGATGTCAACAAAGTTCCGCTGGCATCCTTTCATTTGGAACAGGAAGCTCTTCCATGGTACCGTTGGTACATCAAGGCTCATCCAGAGCCCAAATGGCCAGACTTTTGCCAGCTCCTTTTGCAACGATTTGGTCCTAGTGCTTTTGATGACTTCACAGGAGCCCTCACTAAACTTCGCCAAATTGGCATTGTGAGAGAGTATCAAACCGAATTTGAGAATCTAGCCAACCACACCGAAGGATTGTATGATGACTTTTATCGGAGTTGTTTGATCAGTGGTCTAAAGGATGCCATCCGCTCTGAGGTCAAAATGTTCTATCCCAACACAATGATGGAAGCCCTAGGGTTAGCTAAGTTGGCAGAAGACAATATTGCATCCCAACAACGATCCAAGCCCACTTTTGTTCCCTTCCAAAATATGGGTTCTCAACGACCACCTATACCGCAGGCTACTCGACCAACTCCTATCAAGCGTTTGTCTGAAACAGAGATGCAAGCACGTAGAGAAAAGGGGATTTGCTATAATTGTGATGAGAAATTCACTCGGGGACATAGATGTGTTTAGCAAAAGCTCTATCTCTTGGATGTGGATTCTCCGCCTGCCTCTGAAATTGGTGACGAAGATCCAGAAACACTGGGTGCTCCGGTCGACATTCAGGAACCGCCTACTGACCCTCCGTCTCAGGATGACCAGCCAGAGATATCTCTCCATGCTTTAGCTAGAATCACCACCCCCTAAACAATGCGGGTCAGGGGTTACTTCAAGAAGCTTCCTCTTACAATACTCATTGATTCTGGTAGCACTCATAATTTCATTGACCCTCGGATCGCCAAACAAGCTGATTGTTTTATCCATCCTTGCTCCAACTTTGAAGTCATGGTTGCCAATGGGGGCACCTTACCTTGCAAAGGGAAGTGTCGAAATGTGCGTATCTCTATGGGAGATTACACCTTGCACTCTGACATGTTTTCCTTGACCTTAGGTGGATGTGATGTGGTTTTGGGCGCTCAATGGCTACGCACACTTGGCCCTATCTTATGGGATTTTGCTTAACTTTGGATGCAGTTTTCCCTCAATGGCCAAAAACACACCTTGACAGGATTACAACCAGGTTCTCTCAGCATCATCAGTTCACATCGCATGGAAAACTCCTCAAGAAGAATTCACATGGTGTCATCGCTCAGCTCCATTCCATTCAGATGCAACCTTCAGCGGTCTCCACTACTCCTTTGGATCTACAACAAATTTTGGATCGATATACAGGTGTTTTTACTGAACCAGTGGGATTGCCACCTTCCAGGCCAGAATACCATCGTATTCAACTCCTTCCTGGCAGCATTCCTCCCAACATCAGGCCCTATTGTTACCCATTTCACCAAAAAACGGAGATTGAAATGCTTGTTCGGGACTTATTAAAGCAAGGTATTATTCACCCAAGCACTAGTTCCTTTTCTTCTTTAGTTATTCTTGTTCGCAAAAAAGATGGGTCATGGCGCCTCTGCATTGACTTCCGAGCACTTAATCACCTCACCCTCAAGGATAAGTTTCCAATTCCTGTTGTTGATGAGCTTCTTGATGAGCTTCATAGGGCTCACTTTTTCTCCAAGTTGGATCTTCGTTCTGGGTATCATCAAATTCGGGTTCATGAGGATGATATCCCTAAAACAACTTTCCGCACACATGATGGCCATTATGAGTTTTTGGTCATGCCCTTTGGCCTCACTAATGCTCCTTCCACATTCCAGGCATTGATGAATAAAATATTTCGACCCTACTTGCAGAAATTCATTCTGGTATTCTTTGATGATATCCTCATCTACAGTAAAACATGGGCTGAACATCTCCAGCATCTGGATCTTGTCATGCAACTTTTCTCTGACCATCATCTCCATACCAAGCAGTCTAAATTTTTTTTTGGACAGAAGGAAGTTGAGCATCTCAGGCACATTATCTCAGCACAAGGGGTTCGCGTGGATCCTGCCAAAATCGACGCCATGAACAATTGGCCGCATCCTCAGACACTTAAGAGCCTTCGTGGTTTTTTGGGATTGACTGGCTACTACCGCAAGTTTGTCAAGGATTATGGGAAGATTGCAGCTCCATTAACTGCTCTATTGAAAAAGGATGCTTTTACATGGACACATGCTGCTCAGTGTGCATTTGACAAACTAAAACAAGCTATGTGTACTACACCTGTTCTAGCTATGCCCTATTTTTCCAAGCCCTTCACTATTGAGAGTGATGCTTGCGGCAATGGACTTGGTGCTGTTCTCCTTCAAGATGAACACCCCATTGCATTCACCAGCAAAGCCCTTTTAGGTAAGAATTTAGCTGCCTCTACCTATGAGAAGGAAATGATGGCTATTCTGCATGCAGTACAGAAATGGCGTCCATACCTATTAGGGAATCATTTCTACATCAAGACTGATCACTAGAGTGTGAAATATTTCTCGGAACAACGTGTCTCCTCCCCGGCACAATAGAAATGGGTTAGCAAACTCATGGGTTATGACTATGAGATCACTTACAAGAAGGGTAAAGACAATATTGTGGCAGATGCTCTTTCTCGCACATTTGATGCTCAAGGTTCTCTTTCAGCTATTTCTATGCCTATTCCAAATTGGTTGCAATCTGTTCAACAGGGTTATGTCAATTACTCTTCCTTATCTCAAATCATCCAACGCTTGACCAACAACCCTTCTTCTGTACCACATTACTCTTGGGATGGTGCTTCTTTGAGATACAAGGGTCATCTGGTGCTTCCCCAGAGCACAGATCTTCAACAGGCTGTCTTCTATGAACTCCATGCTTCTCCATCGGCAGGGCACTCTGGGTTCCTCAAAACGTATGCACGGGCACGGCGTAACTTCTTTTGGCAGGGCATGAAAAGGACAATTCAACAGATGGTGGTCGAATGTGATACCTGCCAGCGCAATAAGGGTGAAACAACACTCCTTCCAGGATTGCTTGAACCCTTTCCCATACCTACACGGATTTGGACAGATATTTCTATGGATTTCATTGAAGGGCTCCCTAAATCTGGTGGGAAGACAGTGATTCTCGTTGTGGTTGATCGCCTCTCCAAATATAGTCATTTTTGTGCTCTCAGCCATCCCTATACATCCTCTTCAGTCGCTCAAATTTTCTTGGACCAAATCTTTCATCTTCATGGCATCCCTTCTTCCATTGTCTCGGATCGTGATGCGACTTTCACCAGTCATTTTTGGACTGAACTATTTCGCCACACTGGCACCAAACTAAAGATGAGTTCAGGGTATCACCCACAAACAGATGGTCAGGCTGAAATTATCAATAAATACTTGGAAACTTATCTTCGTTGCTTCACCTCTGAACAACAACATCAGTGGGCAAAGTGGCTCCCTCTCGCTGAATGGTGGTACAATACCTCTTACCACACTGCCTCTAAAATGACCCCATATGAAGCAGTCTATGGTCAGGCACCTCCTGTTCTTCTTCCATACACCCCCACCAGTTCACCAGTTCAAGAAGTTGACACGGTCCTTCGAAACCGTGATCAGATCCTTTGCATTTTGCGGGACAATCTTCACATGGCAAGAAATCGCATGAAGCAACAAGCTGATCAGCACCGTTCTGAGCGCACTTTTCAAGTCGGCGATATGGTTTTTCTTCGTCTCCAGCCGTACAAGTAGTCTTCCCTGAAACTCAAAGGGCGTCATAAGCTTGCTCCAAAGTTCTATGGGCCATATCGGATTCTTCAGAAGATTGGGTCTGTTGCTTATAAATTGGAACTTCCTCCTTCTTCCCGCATTCATCCAGTCTTTCATGTCTTGTCTGAAGAAATTTCTTGGCACCAACATCAGTGGACAAACGATTTTACCCGAACTGGATAATGAAGGATCCATCCTTTTGGAGCCGGAGGCCATCCTCAATCGGTGCACTCATCAGCTTCGCTCTCGCTCTATCACAGAGGTCTTAATTCAGTGGCACGACATGCAACCAGAGGATGCTACATGGGAACCACTCCTTCAGATTCAACAACAATTTCCACATCTAAAGCTTTGAGGACAAAGCTTTTTTTAAGGGGGAGGGGATGTTAGGAACCCATGTCTTTACTTTGTTAGTATATTGTTGTTGGACGCATATGCTTTGTAAGTCGTCCCGTAGTATTTGTTGATCAATAGTTTATGTTATTGTTGTTGGCGCATATGCTTTATAAGTCGCCTGTAGTATTGTGATCCATAGTTTGTAGTGGTCCATGGTTTTGACCCATAGTATTGGCTCCTAGACTTAGTATATAAGTGTGTGTTGAGACCTATGAAGACACCGTGAAGTTATTTGTATTGAGCTTGCTCATAGGAGGTTGCCCCCTCGAAGTGGCCTGTGATTAATATAAAAGTGATTATGAGTTCTGTCATTTCTGCTATTTCGCATCTTTTTATTAATTAATCGATGTAGGTGCATCACAATGAACTATCATTCAATGCATTAGATCATATACCCAATTTTTCCTCACAACCACTAGAGTTACACCCAGTTGACAAACCCCAATAAGCTAGAAGCATGCCAAAAGTGAGGTTTGTCAATTGGGTGCATAGCTCTAGTGGTTGTGAGGGAAAATTGGTACCCTCACCTAGGTTCAAATTTACTTTGTGACATGTTTTCTCTTAAGTGAGTTAATTGTTGATGAGATTTAAATGATCTATTCATGAGGGAAAATGCCTAGGTTGTTTCCCTCTAGATTCAAGAAGGAAAAATAAGAAAGAAGTGAAGTCATGGCATATGGTGGAAGTGGACACATTATTCTTATTTTATATAGGAAAATCATGAGTTTAAAAGAGGTATATCTACTAGAAACATTGAAAAATGGCGAACTTTTAAAATATTCAGTAATACCTTGATATTACACATTTTGAATTTGATTATAAATTATATAACCATGAAAATATATTTTAAATCCTTGAAATCAAGAGGAATACATGACTTCTAAAATATTGAATAATACCATGATTAGGCATGTATTGAAAATCCATATAAACTAACAATTGCCCCTAATGATGCAAAGGGACATTGTAGAAAAAATGTAACTTTGTATTATGGAAGAGGAATGCGTTTGGACCATCTAATTTTATGCGAGATCCAAATAATAATAATCTCATTAGTTATTATCTCTAAATTGATTTGTGTAAAAATCCGACTTCAAAAAATCATTGAATTATGCAAATATAATACGTACAATCATACATATTTTAAATGTTGTATTTACAATGTCCTCATAGGTTATGTAAAACCTTGCAAAATCAAACCTTTGGAGTCAAAAGTATATCGATTTTTTTCCATCTTATAAGATTATCGCATAAGTTGTAAGATTCTGGTTTCTAACATTATCACAATTGAGAGGAATGTTCATTTTAAAAAACACAAACCACAACTCACGCATTACTTCTTCGAGACATACACTTTCCTCAAAAATCAGATTCCCCATTATAGAATGACCTTGTGCACTTCTTATTCTCATGAACACACTATTTCCTACAAGGTTGATTTTTATTGTAGTATGACTTTTCACTTAGGAATGGATTTTCACTTCCTATTCTCTTACACGCATTAAGTTTTGCAAGATTCCCACTTTCTATTCCCTTTTTATAGAGATGCTCCTCTTATTTTATGTAGAAATATTTTATGTAGAAAAGAGAGGCGCTACCATTCTATTTAAAGAAGCAATATTATATCTAGAAAACATATGCCCTGTCTCGATTGGCAACGCAATGTTCTCTTAAAGCTTGGGGAAGAATAAAGAATCAATTTTCTATATCAAGAACAAATGCCCTATTTAAGGAAGCAATATAATGTTCTCTTACAACTTACAACTTGTGGAGAGGAGAGATCTCAATATCAATTGAGAATTTTAATAATATAAAAGAAAAAGAAAAACATTGATATGGGTGTGTAAAAGTTTCAAGTTTAGATGTATCTATATTTTTACTATAAATAATAAATAAAGATATTTTATACTTTCATAAAACGATATATGGATTTTGTATGTTGCTTCTTAGATGTTTCCATTGGAGAAATGACCCCAAAGCATCCACAATCTTCTTTAGGTTCCAATATAGCTCTTGGATGAAAGGGGTTAATCTTCATTTCACTTCATAAAACACCACTGATTGTCACCTTAGCGATGCCCTTGTTATATTCAGATTTTAAATTGCATGATTTGTTAGATTTAGAGAAAAATAGGATATGTGCAAAACAACTAGGATACGGAGTTACACATACTCTAACTTTTGCAATTGTGCTAAAAAAAAATGAAAAAAATGGTTGTTGCATGGTGATTTGAAAAATAAATCCCCCAAGAAAAAAAGAGGAAAACCCAAATTTGAGAGAGAAATGGAAAAAAAAATTCAAGATCCCCTCCCATGGGGCCTTTTTATTGTACATGACATAAAATTTGTAGGCAAAACATACACAATAACTAAGATAAAAACATTTTTATGTGAATTCTCAAGAACATGGTTGTCTCATTCTTCCATAGATTTCACAAAAGCAAATATTTGCAAACTTTAGAGGGTTTTGGATTGGTTGCAATTTTAATAGTATATAATGAATAAAATACATTGATATTGGTGTTTAAAAGTTTTTAAGTTCATATGTATAACCCCCGTTCCCTAAATGAAAATAGTGTCGTGGTCACTTCTTATGTGGACACAAAGGAGGAGAGGCACCATAAATAAGAAAATGAAGACATGTAACAATATTTCCATGCAATATGAGAGAGAGAGAGAGAGAGAGAGAGAGAGAGAGAGAGATTTTATTTCTATTTATTATTTGACTAACATATAATATCATTGAGAATTATATTTCCATGCCAACTTTACGTGACAATGTAGCACCTCACTACTTTTGGTGCAATAAGTTTTAGAACACTAATTCTTATATCAATAAAATGTTAATTTTTATGTATAATTTTAAAGTACTGATTAGATTCTCAACCATAATCTCCCATTATGGGTGAACATTCTACAACAAATTTTAATATCCAATAAAAAAAAAGTTGCTTTGATTTCAATAATATTATTATCATCCACTTCAATACACCCCTAGCATCACCTAACAACTTACACATATTTTTTTTGTTTTCTTTAGTTTTTTTTGAGCTTATGATAATACATTTTACAATTTTCTTTATGTTAATAACTTTGAGATAACTACTATGTTATTGAAGGGTGCTTGAGATGTTTTGGATAAAATAATTGAAAATGTGAAATTGCAAATAATGGTGTGATAGGTTGAAATTAGAAATAATGATGTGATATACATTGTGCTTGTATGTGTGGTATGAAATTTTGAAAGTGTATGTTGTATATATTGTGCTGGTAGGCGCTGTTAAATTTTAAAAAATTAAAAAATTAATATAAAAATGTTATGTTAAAATATTAATATATTTATTGATAATACAATTTATAAATAAAAGTATCAATTTTAAAATATTAATAAATTTATTAATATAAAAATGTTATGTTAAAATATCAATTTTAAAATATTAATGATGATGATGATAGTTATTAATGTTCATTGAGATCAATTTGGTTTATCAGACCTAAAGAAGGAAATGAGTCACTTGGTTTTCTATGCTCAAAAAGCTTTAAGAGAATCATTCCTAAATCACCATAGTCATGACGAGTTAAAAGGTTAGGAAGGTTAGTATTGTGGAAAATGTTTTGAAATTGCGTTCCAATGTGGTGTATGTAGGACATTCTATGAGAAAGTGGTTTTGTCTTCAATCATCTTTGTTCCACAAAGATAATAGATTCTTTCATCCCATGACGTTTAGGAATTGGCTATCACTCTATTTCACTATGGAGCTCATGAGTGTTTGTTCTTGTTTTAGCAATGTTGATTTTCTTCTTTATGCTAGTTAAAATAGAGAGATACTTTTGATCTTCTAGATTAGGGTTGATCACCTCCTTATAATATTCTTAATTTTCTCTTATCCTCTATGTCTTTATGGCACCACATATTTTCCTTAAATTTCGATGTAATAATGCTTTTAATATTATCGATATTTTATAGAGTGGCCTCTTCCTCGACTCCCCAGTAATTTAACCAAGGCTTTCCATCTTTAGGCCAACCTCACTTAAGTCACAGGTGGTTTTGAATAGAGTATGAAACCACCTTAAGAAGCCTCTTGTCTCCCATGTTGTTTATCTTGTTCTTGTACATTAGGTACCTAGTCATAGCCATGCTCTCAATCAAGGAGAGACTCTCTTATGTGAGGAGGATATGACAGGGTGTATTACCTTTAATTTTGAGTTTATATGTTATCAATGATTTTGGATTTGTTCTATCCTTCTCCCAGATTCTCTAGAGATGTTGTAACCCCAAACTTCACAACCATGTAAGATAACATGAGTGACAAGAGTCTCAAAGAGGAGTTTCTTCCTATCCCAAATCTATAGGTCCGTGAACTTACACATATTTTCAAGTCCATAATAATATTAACATCATCCATTAATTCTTTTCTCAATGTTATAGTTCCAATTAAGCTCATGATGAAGATAGATTCCAAGATATTTATGTGAAGTCACTTCTCCTAAATTGTTTTTATCATACAAGAAATTATCATAAGTGATCTTTTGAGATTTGATTATCATAACCTTTGTTTTGTTAGTGTTAACAATCATACCCATACAAGAGAAAAAATACTTGAGAATTTTCAGTTGCTTGTCGAGATCATAGGGACTCCTTTCCATAAGAACAATATCTTCAAGATAGAGAAGAAGGATGATGACTATAGCATCCAAATTTGTGCCATCACAACTTGCCTCTTCCAAACAACCCTTTAGCATGTCAACATAAATACCAAACAGGGTTGGCAATAGGGGACAACATTGATTGAATCCTATATTACAATTAATTTCTTTTGACTAGCCCTTATAGTTCCTAAACTTGGCAATAACCTTCTCATACAACCTTATCACAACAACTCTCAACTCGAAATGGACTTTTATATCTTCTAATCTATTCCAAAAGTTACTTCTAGGCATTGTATCATATGTTTTCTAAAGTCATCAAAGAAACATAGAATCTTAGTTTCATTATTGTGGCACTCCTCAACAGTGTTCCTGAGAGTAACAAGGTGGTCCACAGTTGAATGATAGCCCCAAAATCCTGCTTGGCCTTTAGCTATTTTTATGTTCCTTTCTAGACATACGCTGATATTTTTTTCCTGAATAATTCCATGTAATTTGGATAAAAGAGGGCTAATCATAATGGTCCTATAATTAGATGGATTGTTTTTATCTTCACTTTTAAAGATAAGAACAACAAGGCTTTATGTCTAGGGTTTATGGAAATCTTGCTTAATTGCTAAATTTAAGAGCTTGTGGATGTGAGGGATGAGGATAGGTCCACCAATTTTTAAGCTTTCTTCTTGGTATCCTTCAATGTCCTTAGCTTTCCCTTTTGCAAGTCACTTAACCCCTAAAACTCTATGTCTTCTAAAGAGAAAACTTCTTCCTTTGTAGAAAGTGTTTGAATGTTGTCCATGACATTCGGGGATTCATAAATCTTTTTAAGGAAGGAATTCCAATCTCTTAAGGGAATCATATTATTTTCATTAGTTCTACATCTCAGAATTTGTCTCCATAATTCCTTAGGATCTACCTTAGAAAGGTGCAAAATATTCTCTTGTTTTTTACTTATATAACATATTTTTTCTTTTCTTTTTAATTAGCAATTTGTACATAGATATTTTTTTGTTTTTTAAGGACTCATTGGAAGCATTCCTAATGGATTTTCTAACATTCTTGCATTCTTGATCATACCAAGGGTTGGTTGTTCTATTCTCCTTTTTACATGACATCATGATAGCGAACTTTTTAATGGAAGTAGAGAGGGTTGTGGTAAATTTATGATATAGGTATTCAATATTTCCCTTAGTTAATAATATATTTATTTCATTATTTAAATCTCTTAAAAATATATCAATTTTATTTTTATCAAAGATCAAATTCTCTTGGTTATTATAATTCTTTATTGTGGGGCTTATGTGGCTGTTAAATTTTAGAGTTACGGTTAAAAATATGTGGTATGAGTCGGGCTCATAGTCATTTAAGATGGCAAAATTTACTATTTGGTTGTATACGATGATATCAAATATCACATAATCTACGATACTACTACCCAAACCATGGATACAATTCATATAGTTGGATTTTGGCCACTTCATAAGGCCATTGCAAATTATTAGATCTTGATAAATACAAAGCTTGATTAGCTCGTTACCAAACAAATTCTCAACCAAGTCTTTAGAGTTCCTTTTGTATCTACTAGATAAAACAAGGTCCTCATCTAGCCATAAAGGATTGGGGTTAGAATCATTGCTTATAATAGCTTAGTTAGTTTATATTATGGTAATAAAGTCTCTTATTAAGAGGGTATTCCCTTCATTTCTTAGGTTGAAAATATCTTGTTCCAAGCCATTATAAGGACAATTTTTATATAGATTGTGCTTTTTATAAAAAACTAGAATTAATAGGTGCAAAATAGTATATTGCTATATAAATATTCTTAGCATTGATTTCTAAAATATACACCCACATGTATTGATTGCAATGATCTTTCTTGTGAAGCCTAATATAAGTAAAAATGTTATTTGTATGAAACAAGCTATACCTCTAATCCATCTACGACTGGATCTCTTATTCTATATTGAACACGAGACAAATCCTTTTATGTTAAGGAACCTAGATTCTTCATGCTCCCAAGTTTCAAAAGGCAATATAATATCAATTTCACTCGATCCATCCAACTTAACATGGGACCCTTGCTTCATGGAATGCCATGACAATTCCAAGAGAGGATACAAAGTGTTCCAAATCGCTATTTATTATTATCCTTTTTGTCTCTATCACTAATAATAGCTTTTCTATTCCTAATTGTTTCCCATTTCCTTCATTTCTAGCCTCTTTTACCTTTTGAACTTCCTTTCTTAATTGAGCTTGATCTTCTGGAATGAGATATTCCTTTATAAATATTCATATCCCTTTTAGACTTGAATTTTTACTGATTATTTCATATTTATGGTCATTAGAGATCACCTTGACATGAATTAACCTATATTTGTGCTCAGTTATTTTTCCTAGCCTCTGTGCTTCCATGAGACAAGTTTCAATTTTATTTTTTCTTGCATTTTTTCCTTGACTAGTGTTAGTGTGTCCTCTTCTTTCTCCTCTTTCAAACAATTAAGGTTCAAGAGTTTTTTTTTTTTTTTTTTTTTTTTTTTCCTTCCTGTGCTCATGGTCTAACTCTATAAGCTTACTCATTTCCTCCTTGATGAGTCTGATATCCAATTTACCCTTCAAACTATTTAGGGCCAATTTTCTATTTTGTTTTTCTTCTAACTCTTTAACCTTGTTCTTCATGTTATGATTTTCTAGATTATCAACCTCTCCTTCTTGGATTATTTTTTATTTTCTTGTATTTGCTTTTCTATTTGTTGTAATATCATATCCATTTTTTCCATCCTATTTTCCAACCCGATTATTTTAATGTCTTTTTGAATCTTGTCTTCAAATGATGTAAAATTATTGTGAAGTATTTCCTCTATATTTACTTGAAGTATATATTCTTTTTCTTCCTATGTTTATCTAAGATTCCATATAATCGCAAAGGGGTGTTCCCATGAATATGGGTAAAATTTTTTGGAAAGCAGAGGGCATGAGTATGGTTAAAAACGAGCTCGATAGAGCTTTTGTTAAGCCCTTGATCAATATTTCAAAAGCTCGATTGAGGGATTAACAAAGTGCTCGATTGATCTATTTTGAAACGCTTGATTGAGTGTTAAGAAAACCCTCAAACGATATCAATAGCTCGATCGAGCTTTAAATCTAGATCGAGCTCTCGTGTCTGATAGAAATTTTAAAACAAAAGCTTGCGGTTTATTTCAAGCTTTTGGAATTTATAATCTCGATCAATCTTTAAAGATCAATCAAGCTCTTGTAACAGTTATAAAAATAAAATAAAAATCGACCACATGTTATTTCACCATGACTGTTGGATTGAAGCTCAACTGAGGATTAATTTCCAACGACAACACCCAATGTGTCGCGACTTTCCACCACCCCAACGTGTGACCAAAAACCACATCCTTCTAGCATGGCCTCCACACTGAGAGGTAGGCACTCAAAATCCAAAAAATCAATTCTATGCATGAATTGAAATTGTTTTTAATTTTTAGTCATTTTAATGATTTGTTTTTGTAAAATTCATCATTTTCATTATATTTTTTTGAAATTTAATTTTAGATTAGAAAAAAATAGTTTCAATTTGGTTGAATCATGTTATGTACATTTTGTCATTATAGTATGAAAAACCAGATTAGAATAACTATTTATATTATAATGCATTATCTGAAGCATATCAGGAATGACATGATTTCTGGGGGAGCTGCAAGAAGCGCGGATTTCGAATTCAAGATTCATAAACCCTCGCCATAAACCTAGTTCATAATAGATTGAAGGAAGTGAGTAGCATTACAGGGAAATCGACGATTTCTGTTGATGAAGTGTTGATTGGTATTGAATACATCAGAGAATTCAAGGCGATGGACCAGAGGATTTTCTTGGACGACTGAAACCTTGGATCTTATACACGGACTGGATTTATTACCACCTGCTTTTTATCCCTTTTCTCGGCAACATCCCATGCGGATTTCTCTGCCATGGTTCTTGTATAGCAATATCTATTCTGCTATGAATGTGCCAGCCTTTTTTGTTATTATTTAGTGTTTTGCATATACACTTGGTCGATCCTGAACCAGGATGTAGGAACGTGGGATTCTGAGCTATGTTGATTATGGGCATCTGAATCGGGTGCTTTCTTGGATAGATCAGCTGATGTATGCTCTGATTCTTGGTGTTGAGTGGTCGGTCTTGCTCTCTCAGTCGTGGAGGAGGGTCTGATTATTCAGGGACTTGTGGGGATCACTGGGGATTGTGTGGTGATGTTTGCAGATTTCTGGGCATTATGGATTGGAGGCAGGTCCCTTTCTGTGATTGGGATTTTTTAATCTTTTCTGGGGATTCCATCCTATAAGCGGATTTGTTGCTGGTTTGGTGAATGGGCTTGGAATGGTGGAGGCTTTCCAGTATACTACAGGATCTGTCCATTATTCATCGGGATGCATCTGTGAATCCCTCAGGTATGTCTAATCTCATTTCTCCTGCTGTATCCTATCTGATGACTCTCATTTTGGGGGGGGTTGTATTGGGTCTTTTCTAATGCTCAAGATCGGGCTATAGTGGATTAGTGATGGGTACACAATTTTCTATTGAGTGGGAACTTCGAGCTGTGACTGCCCTGGATGGGGGATTATTAGGAAACTTATGTCCTTCAATTGTCGTGGGTTGGCGAGTCCCATTAAAAAATCGTCGCTTAGGAGGCTGGTTGACTTAAATCAACCGGATGTTTTGCTATTGCAAGAGACTTTGGGTGGCAGTGAGGATGTTGTACGGGCTTTAGAATATTTGCTTCCTAGCTGGAAGTTTGTTGGTGTGGATGCTCGAGGGCACTCTGGAGGGCTGGCATCAGGGTGGAAGGTAAAGAGTTACAGATGTGATAGTTCTTGGGGAATCTCTTCTGGTATCGGATTGGAAATTTGGGATGCTGAGATAGGTCGGATGATCACGGTTCTCAATATCTACGGGCCTTATTTAAATAGGGTTGGCTTCTGGGACTCCTTGTTATGTATGGATCTTTTTGATGGAAGGGATGTGATTTTGGGTGGGGATTTAAATCTTACTCTGGGGTCTGCTAAAGTGTGGGGGCCTCGGGCTGCTCCGGATACATTAACAAATTATTTCATTCAAGCCTTTGCCAGGAAGGATCTTCTTGACATTACACCCCCCATGTTAACTCCCATTTGGAGGAATAAGAGAGATGGGGAACACATGGTGGCAAAAAGACTGGATAGGTTTCTGGTGGCCGATGTGTTGGCACTGGGGGTTGATGTTGTCAGACAGTGGGTAGGGTCAGGTGGGATATCTGACCACTGCCCCATCTTCATGGAGTTACGAGGTAGAAGGAAAAAACCTCCTAGCCCTTTCAAATTCAATCCTAGCTGGCTGAAGGAGAAGGATTTTCTTAAACTGGTTCAGGATCTGTGGGTTCATCGACCTCATGATTCTCTGATGCATGCGGGTGTACACTTTCATCACAACCTTAAGCGAATTAAAGAGGCCACTATTTCCTGGGCTCATGATAAAAGGGTGATTGATGATCAGACTTTGCGGGATGCTGAGATGAATATTGACCGGATACTTATTAGTTTGGGAATGGGATATCTGGATGATCAGCAGAAAGGCGAGCTGATGGAGTGGGAACGACGCAGGAATGTGCTTCTGTGTGAGAGAGAAGAGATGTGGAGAATGAAAAGTAGGGCGATATGGCTTCAGTGCGGTGATGAGAATACAAAATTTTTTCAAGCATATGCTAAGGGGAGGAAATTCACAAACTCTATTTGGGAACTATCTTCTGCAGAAGGGGAACAGGTCTCCAGCTTTGATGGATTAGCGGAGTTGGGTGTTAAACATTTTGGAGATTTAGTCACTACACATCCTGGAACCTCCATTGTCGAGGTTATTAGGGTGACTCAGCTTTTACCTCGTTTTGTGAGGGAGGATGATAATAGAATGTTGATGGAGGAGGTGTTGCCGATTGAGCTCTCGCTGGTAATGCAATCCTTTCAAAAGGATAAAAGCCCGGGG
Source organism: Larix kaempferi (assembly GCA_027924585.1). Lineage (NCBI taxonomy): Eukaryota > Viridiplantae > Streptophyta > Pinopsida > Pinales > Pinaceae > Larix > Larix kaempferi. The sequence continues at coordinate 3,906,367 of BSBM01001067.1, forward strand.
CCAGATGGTTGGCCTATAGAATTCTTTTTAGGACTCTATGACTTCTTCGGGGAGGAATTATTGCAGGTGGTGGAAGAATCGCATAAGGATGGGTTTGTTCATGGCCCATTCAGCTCCACCTTTATAGCTCTTATTCCGAAGACGGACAAGCCTGACAGCTTTGATGAATTCAGACCTATCTCTCTCTGCAATTGTATCTATAAGATCATCTCTAAGGTTATGGCGAGGAGACTCAAATTTTTTTTGTCTCAACATATTTCTTGTGAGCAATTTGGATTCTTGGAAGGTCGCCAAATTCATGAGGCCATTGGTGTTGCCCAGGAAGGATTACACACACTGAAAGTGCAGAAGCAGAAGGGTGTCGTGATTAAGATTGATCTCTCAAAGGCATTTGATCGGGTTAGCTGGCTATATATCCAAATGCTTCTTACTCACCTGGGGTTCTGCTACGAATTTATCCGTTGGATTATGGCCTGTATCACTACGGTGAGCTTTGCTGTACTGATCAATGGTTCTGCTAGTCCATTCTTTCAAGCGGGAAGGGGTCTACGACAGGGATGTCCCCTCTCCCCGCTGCTGTTTCTCCTTGTTGCTGAAGGACTCAGCCGATTTATCCTGAATGCAAAAGCTGATGGTTCATTTCGGGGCATATCCATTTCTCAGGTATTGTTTATTACACATCTCCTTTTTGTTGATGACATTCTGATCTTTTGTGATGGCACGAGACAGGATATTGATAAGGTGGTCGAAGGTCTCCATTTAGTGCAAGTTGCTGCGGGTATGTTAGTAAATTTGGACAAATCTACTATCACATGCTCGAATTTATCCGAGCAGGAGATTCAAAGATTGGCTAACAAACTACCTTATAGGATTTTGGATATTGATGATGGATTAAAGTACCTTGGCTTTCACTTGAAACCAAATGCTTATCTGAAGGCTGATTGGCACTGGTTAGTAGCTAAATTAGAACAGCGACTACATGGATGGAGTCATAAATGGCTCTCTCGGGCTGGGAGGCTGGTCCTGGTTAAATCTATTTTGGAAGCAATTCCGGTGTATTGGATGTCTCTTGCTTGGATCCCCATAGGAGTCCTAGAGCAGATCCGAAGGTTGTGTTTTGCCTTTCTTTGGAAGGGTTTGAGTGAGCATCGTGCATTGGTGTGGGTCAGATGGGAAAAAATTGCTGTCCCAAAAGCGTTGGGTGGATGGGGGTTAAAGAATATTTTTCTGTTTGCAAAAGCATTGGGGGCCAAAGTGTCGTGGTGACTTATCCATACACATAGTCTCTGGACAAGAGTGGTATATCATAAATATATTTCCCCTCTTACTCTTCTCGAATGGATAAGGCTGGGCAATAAGTCGAGGGAAAATTGCTCTGTGGTCTGGAAAGCGGTGGTGCAGCATTTTTCTTTGGTCGGTTCTGGATTGGTGTGGAGGATAGGGAATGGACGTCTCTTACGACTTGGGCTGGACCCTTGGGTTGGCTGCAGGGGAGGTCATGTCCTTCCTGTGGGCTTGAGGACTTTTTTGGCTGCTAGAGGTTGTCATTTTTTGGCTGATATAGAGGATCCGGGATCATCTACCCATTGGCATCAGGGGTGGATCTCTGCACAGTGATTGGAGATCTCTGTAGAACTGCAGGGGACTTGGGAGGATTTTCTGCGGATATTACGACTTACTAATATTCGACTGACCGATAGGGCTGATGAACTTATCTGGGATCACCATCCCTCGAGAATTTACACACCAAAGAATGGATATATCCAGCTGAATGTGGAAGTACACAACAGGGAATTGGTGTGGTGGTGGAAATATCTGTGGAAGTTAAGGTGTCCGGGTAAAGCTAGATTACTCTTCTGGGCTATACTAGAAAATAAGGCTCCTACTTGGGACATTCTACAAAAACGATTCCTCCAGGGTCCGGGGATCTGTCCACTTTGTCGGGTTGCGGATGAGACCATTACTCATCTATTTGTTCAATGTCGGTATTCATAGGCTATTTGGGATGGTATTTGCAATTTTTTGGATATTCAGGTGAGGTGGAGGGGAGTGAGCATCCTTGAAGCGTTCCATACGTGGTGGTCAATTTATAAGTCCTCATCCTTCCGGGCCTTCCCGTGTATTTTCGCATGGGGCATATGGATTACCCGAAACAAGATCATATTTCAGGATAGCTGGGTTTTGCTGGAGTCTGTAGTGGCTCACGCTGTAGCGGTTCTTCAACAATACATGGTACCTGTCCAAGCGGTTAGAATTCGACCTGTGCGTGTGGAACAGATTGATCTATCCATGCCGTGGGCCTATTTTGATGGTTCTTCATTAGACCATCAGTCGGTGTGTGGAGGGGGGGCAGTTCTTTACAAATCTGAATTCCATTACTTTCATCTTGTGGCTGGTTTGGGGAGAGGATCCAATAACTATGTTGAACTTATGTCTTTAAAACTGCTGATGTTATTTGCACTAGAACAAGGATGTCTATCTCTACAGGTTTTTGGCGACTCCTTGTTAGTTATTGACTGGGAAAAGGAGATTACACGCTGTCATGTGATGGTTCTATTACCTATCCTGGAGGAGGTGATAAGGTTGAAGCAGTCCTTTGATCACATTACTTTTACCCATGTTTACAGGGAGTGGAATGGGATGGCCGATCAACTCTCCAAGGAAGCGACGCAATAAGATTTAGCTCTTGGCACTTGGAGGATTACTGTTCATTCATCTGGGGGCACTTTCAGCTATTATCAGAGACCTTTTCATGATGATATTGAGGCACATATTTGAGCAATAGCTCAGCCTTTGTTGACCAATGATGGTTAAGCTCTTCCATTTTTGTAACAGTACTTGTTTTTATGTACTCGGATATATGCGGCTGTAAGGACAACAGTAGTTGTTTTTGTTTTATGGATGGGACAGAAATGAAGTTAATATGGGACAGTAAATATGTGACAATGTAGGGATCTCAGTGATTCTAATACATGTGCAGGCCATTGTAGTTTTTGTTTGGCGCACTATACTTGATGTTAATGGGACAGAAAATGGTTTCAGGGACGCTCGGATTGCTAAGGCGGACTGCTCCAGTCCAATATGGGGTTTGTCTGGCTGCTCTTTATCAGGGGTATGATTGCTGGCTGTTTTTTCCGGTTTGGGAGGTCTATCGTGTCTGCTGCTCTGTCCACAGACATGGATCTTCTGCTTCCTTTGATGAGGGTTTCGGTTATGGCGAATCTATTTATGTGCAATGAGGGTTTGTTCCCGAGCTCATTTACTGTACCCACTCATATGTGACAATGTATGGAGTAGCTTATGCTCTCCATAGATCTGCATAATGTAATTTTGTATCTTCTGATAATAAAATTATGACTTTTTTCCGAGGAAAAAAAAATTATGAAAAACCAAAAACCTATTTTTTTTAATTAGAATTAGTTTAAAATGTTGAATGAATTATAACCAAAACCTTAAATGGGAAAGTTCCAAAACCTTAAACCAATAACCAAACCTTCAAATCGATGAGAACCAAAGCCTCAAATCGACAAAAAAAAAATTAAATTAGTGACAACCAAAACTAAACTGACAACCATACCCTAAAACCGGTGACAACCATAAACCCTTAAACCAACAACCACCCTAAGCCAACATCGTTTATGTTGCTAGGTTTATTTTCAAGTGTGTATTGGCAAGAAAAAATGTTGTCAATTTTTTTCAATCCTCTGACAATGCATGGAGGATTGAAAAAAATCCATAACTTACGCTTGTATTGGTAACTGATAGCAAATGGATTCTAGTTGAGGATCACTATCATTTAGATGGAAATATATCCCTTTTTCATTTGAGATGGTTTTGAAAATTATATATGTAATTTAATTTGTTAAATTTTGAGATCTTATTTATATGTTTATGATAAAATAATTTGATATAATGATAGCATTACCATTATTAATATCAAATTGTGAATGTGACATTAAAAATATATATTATTATTATTATATAATGGAAAATATTTGAAATTATACATAAGTTACATAAATATATTAAATATTTATATATTTAAAACACACACACACACATATAAGTTTTAAAATAATATTGATATATATGATTCAAAAATAAATAATAAATTAAATATAGACAAATGTTTGTCTTATAATGGAAGAACTAAGCAACCAAGTATATTGATCCCTGGCTATGGTTACTATGTTCAATTACTGATTCTCACATGGATGAAAACCAAAACAAAACAAGTATATATTCTTACAATGTATAACACACACACACACACACATATTGACATTAGAATTAACATTAAATAGAGTTTTGAAATGGATTAAAACCTAGACACACACACACACACACACACACACTTGTGAGCACTAACACGTGCAATAAAATAAAAGTATACAAGATGTATTTCAAACATCAATATATCATAATACGAAATTGCCAATTCTATTACTATATTTAACTAATATAATATTATTTACATTAATTACATATTTATTGTGTATTAATTTTTTAATATAATGATTTTTATATGGTGTTGCTTCATTTTATTATTGATATGTATTTATCATGTGCAATACCACTTTACTTTAATTACATATTAATTATGATTAACTTCTTTAACTTAATTATTTATATATTTTTTTGTACTTAGATTTATAGATATGGTATTGGTACAACCCAAACTTTAGTTAAAAACAAATTATTAGTATTGGTAGTGGAGGGATTTTTGTTTGGAGTTCCAATATTTATTAGAAAAATACCAAATTAGATATGTCAACTTGATTTTGTTTATTGTATTTAATCCAAACTTTAGTTCAAAATCATTTATCGATATTAGGAATAGAGGGATTGTTGTTTAGAGTTCCAAAATTGATAAGAAAATAAAAAAATACAAATGCCAACCTAGTTTGTTGTATAAATATTACTATTATTACATAGGTATGTTTAGTCTTATCACTTTCTTCATGAATCATTGATGAGCCCTCTAAAGGTCTAGCTAGAATACCATTTTTTTTATTACACATTTCCATGTGGGAATAATATATTTTTTACCCCAATTGTCATATATTTTATCTTTACAAGCCCTTTTGAATCACCTCAATTATATCTTCCAATCAAAAGCTATGGAGGTTTCATGTCAACATATATTTTAAACCAAGCTTGTCCAAGGAATGGTTTACAATTTGACACTATAATTGGTGTATCTCAAAAAAATTGCACCTACAATTATGAAATTTCAACATATAAGAGCATGGTATGTATTACCTTCAATTCCATGGGTGTCACTAAATTCTAATGCGCTAAAAAAAGTTATGATGACTTTTCCAAAACTTGTTGATTTGACACCTTTCAAGTGAGTGAACTTGTATGGTACATGACGCATCCAATTTTATATCTATAGGTGTGGTTTTTATATTTGAGATAATGGAATTTGTCCTCTTTCCAATTCCATAGGTGGAACTCAATTTGGGTCGTTGTATCTTCATATATGGTTGTTTATCTTAAACATGTATTTGAGATTAGTTTCAGAAGTAGAAAAAACCCTAATTTGAACAATGTGTAACTCCAAAAAGATCTCAATCATATATGATTATAGGTATATCTTCCAAAAAACTTGTTGATGCTCATTAGCTTAGAGATGTACAACCATCTCTATATTAAATGTACAACCATGATGGGAATGCTAATATTAGTTGTTAGTGGATGCAACAAATAGGTCCTAGAGATAGCAACCAAATTTCAAATATAGTTCAATGAATTTACACAATTTTCATCGCGAACGAATCCTATTCAATATGGATTTTGTAAAAGTGTCTCTAGAGTCATAAGATTAGGGGTCTAGGTGTTTCCATGTCAAGTATAAAATCAAGAAAATATATTGGTGGGAAAATCCATTTATAGGTAAAGTTTTCTTAGAAAATTTATCTCATTAATTGTTGTATAAGAGAATTCATGGGTATGTTCAAACTTTCAATCTTATCCTCTCTATAAATGTTCTTCTAGAACCATAAGTGTTTGACATCTTGCAAACTAAAGATTTCTTTCTGTATGATAACCTATTGTTGGAGCCTAGAAGGATTTAATTCTTTTATTCATTTGACCTTGTCCTCTTTTAGTGTTTCATCATTGTAGATTTTAACTGGATACACCAATTTGGAATGACTATGAGGTGACACATATTTTGACTGGTTAGTGTGAAACATTGGAGTCCATGGCAAGAGCACCCCTTGAATGACATTAGTATTGAGAAGGGAGGCTTGAAGGACTAGATTAATATCATGTTCACTATGGTGGGAAATGTGAAAATGCTCATAGTAGATCCAAAGAGATGATGTAAACCTCACAATGAAAGAATTTAGGAATAATAGAAGAAGAGAAGAGCAGAATAACATACATAAAATGGAGCTTAGATAGAGGCAGAATAATTACACATGTTACATTAATCTGAATAGTAAACAGGTAAATATACAATGCTCATGATTCGAATACCCTAGGTGTGATTCGAATTAGCTTGCATGGACAGATCCATAATGAGTGGAGTGTCATTAAGTCATAACTAGGAGTCCAACTCATCATCAGTGAAGTCATCAATGCACAAGTGATAGTCAACCAGAAGTCAAACTGAGTCTAACTGAATGTGGTAGGTGTAACTGGCACATGGAAGCACTAATGTAGTGAAGGAGGCTCAGTGGAGGGCGCTCATGGAGCTAATTGGAGTCAGAACAACCTATCTAGTCACACTGGAGGTCCATCAGAGTGATAAGGTTAGTAAAGAGTGAGTCAAGCCTAAAATCAGGGAGAGAACTCTTGTTAACTGAACATAACTGGACTAGTAGGTGAAGAAGTGCACCTCTCTCATGTAGTAGGTGAAAGGAGGGCGCACTAGGAACTAGGAGGGATGAAACTGATCAGGAAGAAGCTGCGGGGGCTAGATAACTGAGGGCTAGGTGCTGGGATTGATGACTGGAAATGCATGCAAACCCTAGAATGCATGCAAACCCTAAAAGTGCATGCAAACCCTAAAAGACTGAAAATGAAGATGACTGAAAAGATAGTAGGACTAGGATGGAGTATAGGAATATCCTAACACCCCCCCTTAATCCATCCCGGGCCCTGGTAACTAGGACCAAATTTCACCCATACAATCAAATAAGATAGAAAAATAAAGAACTGTCCATAAACCGAGGAAATGGGGAAAACCTCATGGGAAAAATACCACCCCTCAAAAGAACAACAAATAACTCATAGAACCATCATACTAAGCAGAAAAGAAGGAATAGTCAGAGAGAAGGGAATGGAGTGTGAGAACTCATATGCCTTAGAGGCATGATTAGCAACCCCATTCGCTATAATCTTTGCAGTGGAGATCTCTGTAATCTCTACTGTGTTTGGACCAAAAGTTACTTGCTTTGGTGATCCTATATGAGTCATCTGATATACTGATAACAAATTAGTTGTTAGAGAAGGAACAAATAAAACATTTTTGAACTTACCATGCTCCATATGTACTGTACTCAATCCTTTGGTATAAATCTGAGAGTTGTCTCCCATGTGAATAGTAGGCCCATCTTTGAGATCTAAAGAGGAAAATGATTCTTCAGAGGCAACCATGTGGTTGGAAGCTCCAGAATCTATGAGGAGGGATTTTGACTTTGAAAAACCAACCATCAATGCATGGAAATCATTAGATCCACTTCCAGAATCAGACATCTTTGCTTCTTTTGGAACAACAATTTTGTTTTGTTCAAGAAGCTTGGTAAGTAGGTCTATTTTCTTGTGCATGCAAGCTTTCTCAGGATGATTTCCTCTCTTGCAATAGGAACAATTTGGTCTCTTGTGTTTGTCCTTCTTGGATTTTGATGGCTTCTTTTACTTGTCTTTTTTCCTCCCTTTTGCATTCACTCCACTTGCTTCTCCAGCTAGAAGAGCTAGATCTTTGGAGGCCTTGATGGCACCCATTTGAATCAATTTGTCCTCTTCTTGAATGAGAGCTTCAGAAAAGTATTTTAAGGTGGGAAACTTCCATCCAAGGATTGACATTCGAACATAATGGAAAGTAGATACAAAGACAAAAAATTGAGATCCAAGTTTGATCAATAGAGAGAGTACTAATTGCTCATCACTTTTAGTGATGCCTCAGTGCTTGCATTGTAAATTCAATTTGTGAATTTTTGAGAAGAATTCTTGGATGCTCTTGAAATTGCTAGGTTGTAGGGAAAATAATTCATTTTTGAGAATGTGGCCTCTTAGCCCATCTTGTTTTCCAAAGAGACTCTCCAATATTGTCCATAACTCACTTGGAGACTTCAATCCTTCAACATGAAACAATAGATATTCTGACATATGAAGGCATATGAATCCAAAAGCTTCGTCCATTTTATTTAGATGCTTGATTCTCTCTACAGCTTGATGTGGTATGGCATCTTTCTCAAATACCATTTGATTTAGCTGTCTATTATACAAGTGTAATTTCATATTACTCTTCCATTCAAAGTAATTGAAGGGAGTGAGAATCATAGGAGAAGAAGGAGCATTCGAATTGCTCATCTTGACTGCTGGAACGAGTGCAAAAAGAAACTGCTGATACTGTTGCTGCAATTGCTGGAACTTCGAAATACCTGCAAAAAACTCTCAAGAATGGAGGTAGAATATACTCTCAAATGGCTCTGATACCATGTGAAAATTCTCACAGTAGATCCAACGAGATGATGTAAAACTCACAATGAAAGAATTTAGGAATAATAGAAGAAGAGAAGAGTAGAAGAACATAGATCCAATGGAGCTCAGATAGAGGCAGAATAATTACACATGTTACATTAATCTGAATAGTAAACAGGTAAATATACAATGCTCAGGATTCGAATACCCTAGGTGTGATTCGAATTAGCCTGCATGGACAGATCCATAATGAGTGGAGTGTCATTAAGTCATAACTAGGAGTCCAACTCATCATCAGTGAAGTCATCAATGCACAAGTGATAGTCAACCAAAAGTCAAACCGAGTCTAACTGAATGTGGTAGGTGTAATTGGCACATGGAAGCACTAATGTAGTGAAGGAGGCTCATTGGAGGGCGCTCATGGAGCTAATTGGAGTCAGAACAGCCTATCTAGTCACACTGGAGGTCCATCGGAGTGATAAGGTCAGTAAAGAGTGAGTCAAGCCTAAAATCAGGGAGAGAACTCTTGTTAACTGAACATAACTGGATTGGTAGGTGAAGAAGTGCACCTCTCTCATGCAGTAGGTGAAAGGAGGGCGCACTAGGCACTAGGAGGGATGAAACTGGTCAGGAAGAAGCTCCAGGGGCTAGCTAACGGAGGGCTAGGTGCTGGGATTGATGACTGGAAATGCATGCAAACCCTAGAATGCATGCAAACCCTAAAAGAATGAAAATGAAAATGACTGAAAAGCTAGTAGGACTAGGATGGAGTATAGGAATATCCTAACAGGAAAGTGGAAAACATTTTGGTTTCGAAAAAACTTTAGTAGGATGAGTCAAAATAAGTCCATGGATTTGGGTGAAAAAGGTTGATCAAGTTTTGCTTCATATGGAGATAACCGTGTAAGATTTATGAGGGGCGACCTACCTCAATACATTAATGGTAGATAGTGTTTTGACCATGGTATTAATTGATGACTGAAAGTGGTAGGTGTGATTATCCTTAGAGAGCATGTATGATTTCACATGGGGGACATATTGGGTGAATCATTCATGCTAGCCAATATCAAGTCTAGAAAATGAAGAGGAGTGACATCCTAGAACACTTAATCACGAATGTAGGGGCTAATAGAAAATGTGGTAGGAAATTTTTGTGATGAAAATAAGGATTGAATGCCTCCAATCATTGAAATGATAGGATATTGAAGTGATTTTATCCCATTTTAATAGATTCGACTAATTTGTGAAATAGGAGGAAAATGATACAGTCCATGCATCCACTAGTTCTCCATAAGAAAACACCAACAAATTGAGGAAGTGTCACCTTGGGTTCCTTGCACATGCTAGGTATGTATTAAGTTTTCGCATATATATGGATATGTAGCATCACATGCACTGCATCCTCGATTTTTATTTAAATTCAAATAGAACTAAGTCTTATTTTGTTTGCTAACATGATAGAGTATGGGGTATGTATATTAACTTTTAGTTCCCCAAATTCCTAGTATATGATACCAAGTAACAATGCACACATCGCCATCATTGTTCATCATCATGACCGTGGTAATTTCCATCATCATTTTCCTCCTCCTCCTCATCAATATCATCATCATAACAATAATGATATGGACACATCATCGCCATTGACATGATCATCAACATCATAGTCATCATTGTCATCATCCTTGTCATCTTCATCATCATCCTCATCGTTCTAACCACCACCACCATCATCATCATGATCAACATTCTCAACATCATGATCATATTTGTCCTCATGACAACATTGTCATTTAGTGACACCATCTTAATATTCACATCATCATCCTCATCATCGTCGCCACCATCACCATACCATCATCATCATTTTCGTTCTTATCATTGTATTAAAAGGATGGCACATATGGTTTATCTTCATTGTTTCATGCAAATCATTCTCCAGAGCATGGTTCTTCCCTTTTCCAGTCATGTTCATCAGGATGATCCGATGCTGCGGCACCCCCCCCCATGTTACGAGAGGACTCATATGTGAACTATTTACATATATTTTTGTTTTTATTGAGTTAGATTATATAGAAGCAACGTATCGTATACATGTACATGCAATTATTGATAAATGTGTGTTTCTACTTTCATAGGCACCCCCGCTTGCTAGGACATATGGTGATCGTGTATTCGGTATCATGGAGGATAAACACGTTATAAAACCCGACGAGAACTCTATAATCACAATGAAAACTCTAGCCCTCAAAATCCATTTTTGTGTGTCAAAAACACTAAAATCAACCTTCAAATTGAAAAATGATGCTACCAGTAGCAGTCTTTTTTGTTTCAAGGTTAAAAATACAACCATTGCCTTAAAAACCCATATTGTTGCTAACAATAGCCTTAAAATAAACCCTTTAATAGAAAACTAATGCCACTAGCCACACAGTGGTTTTGTCAAAGGCTAAAATTATAACTTGTTTGAGAGAATGGACTTAACAATAAGTTTTATTGGTAGAAAAATCTTAAAATCAACCTCTAAATCGAAAATAGTGCTAACATTGCAACATTTTTTAAATCAGGGCCTTGAAAAATAGGGCCTCCCCTCTTTGTGGCCATCACTTCCCCCTCCTCGTTTTTTTTTAAAACTTTTATATAAAATAAATAAATAAATAAATAAAATGAATTTTTTTATTAAACAATGAAATTTTTATTTAAAAAAAACTATTAAAAAAAAAACTATTAAAAATTGAATTTTTTATTAAAAAATAGAAAATTATTAAACAATTGAAATTTTTATTAAAAAATAACTTTTTTTATTAAATTTTATTTTTATTATTATTATTTTTAATTTAAAAAAGAGCATTTTTTTTTTCAGCAGAAAAATCACCTTCCTGTTATTCCGAAGGAATCGAGGAAAGCTTGAAATACAATCATTACAATAGGGCTCAACAAGAACATCATGTCACTTACAAGAATTGAACCTAAGTGGGAAGGGAAACCATCTTTCCTCCCAACCACCCAAGCTACAACCAATGGACAAAGCATATTAGAAAATAAAAAAACATAAAAGCATTGAAAAAACATTAAAAACAAATTATTAAAAAATAAAAAAACAAAAATATTTAAAAAACCGTAATTGTTACCCCCCCTTGCCCACCCTTTTCCTTCCCCTCTCCTCCCCCCTCCCGTTTCCACTCCCACACCACCCCTCAACCCTCCCTCCCCCCACCCGCAGGCATCCATTGAGCCATAGCTCGATGGGTGCTTGTGGGGGTTTGGAGGGAGGGGGGAAGGGGGGGGCAAGAGGGTGGTAGGGGAGGGAAAGAGGCATGGGAGGTGGGGGAAAAAGGGGTGGTGGGGGAGGGAATTGGGGGTATGGAAGGGGAAGGGGGGTGGGAGTGGAGGAGGGGAGGGGAGGGAGGAGTTAGGTTTCTTTTTTTGTTTTTAAATTTTTTTAATAGTTATTATTTTTTATTTTTAAATTTTTAAAATTGTAACGTTTCTTTTTAAAAAATTTAAATTTTAATATGATTTAAAAAAAATATTAATGCAATTTTAGTTTTTTTAATAAAAATTTTCATTTATAATAAAATTTTTCATTTATAATAAAATTTTTCATGTTTAATAAAAAAATCATTTTTAATAAAAAATTCAAAATTTTACTAACAATTTATTTGTAATATATTTTTTAATTTATTATTTTATCTTATTTAATATTTTTAGTTTATATATATATATATATATATATATATATATAATATATTAAATTTTAAATTTCTTTTTAAATATGTATTTCATTTTAATTATTGCATTTTTTAAGGTTTTTTAATTTATTAATTTTGTATTTGAATTTTTATTTTTAATTTTTAACATTGTTATATTTTTTTCAAATATTAATAAATAATTTCAAAACAAAAATTGTTGATTTTATTTAGTTTTAAAAATTTGGTGTTTTTTTATGTGATTAAAAAATAATCAGTCGATGGGTTTCCAAAAATTTATAATTTTATCCCCGAAAAAAAATGGTGTGCTACTGGTAGCACCATTTTTCGATTGGGGGGTAAAAGTAGCCACTAAATGCAACCTATAAAAAAAAACTATTTAGAGTTCTTGTCAAGTTATATAATGTGTTTCCAGTGTCTTACATAATGTTCACGACACATTGACCTCCTCAAAACACCAGGAGGTTCCTCATCACAGTGGTACCTTAAATTCATATTTATTTCTTTTTCAACTATTAATATCTTTATTTTGTATTGATATCAATATATTTAATTACCGGTATCTTTAATTTGTTACAAACATATTTTGACACACACACACAGAGAGTTTACGGACAATCTGTAAGAGTGGACTCAAATGGATCTCCCTAGTTTGAATGGTTCAGATCTAGAACAAAACAAGTACATAATACAAACATCTTTCCTAGATTGGTTGAAATGCACGATAAGTGAAAGAGATGGCTTACCTTATAAATGCAAATATTTTCTCCTTGTTGATCCAAGTCTTGATATTTATATCTCCAACTGCAAAACCAGTCAATCACATGTGGAAACAGACAAGTGATAAAAGCACATGATTGTGAATCAATCTAGATCTACAGTCAAAGAGGTTAATCCTAAACATTATCAATACAACAAGTTTATGGAAAGAATTTGCATTAGATGTAATAATAAGAAGTACAAAGAGAGAGGTGTTACAACCAATTCTTTGACGTCCTAACCTCCCTCCAACAATCCTAGCCTCAAGATCAAATGCTTAGCCTCTAATGGATGAAGAGGATATCCTAGAAAAAATCCACCAACATGTAGGTACTCTATCCTTCCTCCCCTAACAATTCAGAGGGGGTTCATATATATAGGGATAAAGGGATAGGAGAGGTTGATGATTTAGGGGAGAATCTTAAGGGATCATCCCACTAGACAAGGGGATCGAATGCCACCTTTCCAGATATGTAGGTATAAGTCTCCACGCCATACAAGCTTCGAGAAGTCACTCGAAGCTCCTCTTTATCCATTTTAACCAACAATGACGCACCTTGCACAAGGACAATATGCACCCATGGGAGATCAACGCACATTTTGCAAGAGCGCCATGCGCCACCAACACACTTTGCTAAGGTGCATAGCGCGTCACCTTGAGTCGGGACGCACCTTGCTAGAGATCAGGACGTGTCAAGGTGACAACATAAGCTTAAAAGGATGAACAACAACTTCTCTTCTGATTTTTTATCCCAGGCACTGTAGGGATCATGGCATACAAAGGACACATAACTCAGGGTGACAAGATTTTGGTGTAACAGAATGCCCCCAAAAGCATGAAGCTGGAAAAATAAGGTAGGTGAAATGGTTTGTAATAGGAAAAAATACAAGGTAAGGATTGTCGGTTGGAGTGACGAACAAAGACCTCCTGCAGTACAACTGAATCTAAGATATATGTCTCAACTGACTCACAACATGGCTGTCGACCAATACAATGCAGATCCATGATAGTAAATATCGACTGAACATAATCATCGCTACTGGACAAAATCATAGATCCATGATGAAATGATAACACATCCACGACCAATACAAAAGTGGATCCGGGTAATATGACTCAAAAAACTCCATCGCAACCTGGGTAAGATACATGAGTTAACCCAGGGTCTTCACGTTGAACCCGCAATGATACAAATCTAACCATGTGATTACAATGTCTTGAAGTCGAACATGGTAGAAACCACTTGACTACCGGTCATTGATGTATACCATTAACAAGTGCGACTGTTTGGTTATGTTTTATGTCATTTTGTATTTTTTATGGTATTATTTTAATTTGAATAATTTTTCACAAGTTAGATAGATTGAGTATGAAGTAAAGATAGTAATGTGAGGGATAGGAGGCACCAAATTATGAGCTTCCACCTTCAAATGGTTGGCCTTATTTAGTAGAGAATAACTTATTATTGAAATGAAGAGAAGTGTGTATCTTGGCATGTTTTGTTTTAACTATTATTATACAATGTTAAATATATGTGAATCATAATGTGTTAATTACCTAATTACTAATTTTGTGTCATTTGTAATCATTGCATATGGTTGTTACGAGAGTGTTTTCCATATTATGTGTTATTTCATATTAGATGTACACCCTCATTTAGTATGTATTGAAACCTATATAGTCGCCTAAGTTCTTAATGATGATATCAATGATAATTTTATCATTGATGGGATGGTGCAAGGTATTGATACCCACTTATGATGCATTAGGTGCAATGGACTTGCTGAAAAATAGAAATCCAACCATTAAAATGAATTTTTAGAGGTACCAACATAGCTTTTTAGAATATGGTGTAAAAAAGATGAAACATAGACAATGGGATCACCTTCCATAATATATAACTTTTATATATGGAAAATAGGTATAACTCCAAAAAAATGGCATTCTTCTAAGATTCGGTAGCTATTTTTTTCTAAAACATAATGCGTATGTTCACGCTAGGCACTGTCTTTGGTATGTAAATTGTCCAAATTTGTAAAAAACATTATGTAGAGTTGTAGAGAACAGGAGGTTCAAGTGTAACACTGTTTTTCCAAAAAATTTCAAGCTAATTTTATATTTTTAAAAAATTAAGGAAGTCAACGAAGCCCTAAAAAGGCAAGGTCAAGCATTAGGCCCCTCTATCATAGTATTAACACAATGAATTTACTCTCTTTTTTTAGTGCGTATGTCTTCTAGTGTACTTGTGCGGGTTCTTTTTCATTTTCGAAGTAGGTGATCCAGTCAAAAGTTATAACTAAAATATATGACCTATGTTTAATGTAAATATGACATGATTGCAAACAAAAATGAATAAAAAAATAGAAAATGCTAACAAATTTATTCAGAAAATAGATATTTGGAATCTGCACAGAGAGTTCTATAAGTGTGTTCAGTTTCATTAGCAGTGGACAAGTGGAGCATATATAGATTCAAGTTTGAAAACATGAAATTACAAAAATGATGTGTTTTTCTATAATGGAGTCCGAGGCACAAGGTTTGGCAATCCGAACCTAGAACCAAACCTGCCAAGTCATTACACATGGAATGGAAAAAGTAAAGTGCACAAAAAATAAAAAATAAAAATTGGAGCATGTGTGTGCATTAGTAACATGTGCGCACTAATAGCATGTGCATGCTATTAATGTGTGCTCACTAAGAGTGCACATTCACTAATAATGTGCACGCACTAATAGTGCATGCGCTAATGTTATTTATTGGTTTATCTCTCCTTCTATCTATATCTCCCTTTCTCAATATAATCCCATGTCCACTCCCTCTTTAGAAACCCATCCCCCCCCCTCTCTCTCTCAAACCCCATCTATCCCTATACCATAAAGAAAAATCCCCCCATCTCGCCCTATACCATAAATCCTAAGCCCCCCAATTTCTCTATTACCCTAAACACTAACCCCCACTTTTCTCTATTTCTCTAAACCTCCCTCTCTCCTCTTCCCCTCCCCCCCCCCCTCTCTCTCTTTCTCTCTCTCTCTCTATATATATATACCTCTGCCCCTACCCTTAACCACCACCCCCCAATATCCCCCTCTCTCTCTATCTCTCTGTCTCTGTCTCTGTCTCTATACATGCCTCTCCCCCTTACTCCCCCTACCCTTAACCACCCTCTCTCTCTCTCTCTCTCTCTCTTTCAATCTCTCACTTAGTGCTACCACTAACCATCCCCTCCAATCTCTCTCTCTAAATCCCTCTCTCTAAACCCCTAACCCCTAATCTCTCTCTCTCTATATATCTTCTCTTAAAACCCCCACTCTTCACCCTCATACCCCTACCCCCTTCTCTCTCTCTCTCTCTCTCTCTCTCTCTCTCTCTCTCTCTCCCCTACGACTAACCATCTATCCATCCCCCCCCCTCTCTCTAAACCCCTAAACCCAAATCTCTCTCTCTCTAAACCCACAACTCCTAATTTCTCTCTCTAAACCACTGATCACATCCCCATTTCTGTGTGTGTGTGTGTGTGCCTCTCCCCCTTACTCCCCCTACCCTTATCCACCCACTCTCTCTCTCTCTCTCTCTCTAAACTCGTAAACCCCAATATCTCTCTCTCAACCCCTAACCCATAATCTCTCTCTAAGTATTCAGGGAATCCAAAACTTCATAGTAGATATTCCTCACCTTATGCATCTTTTCCTACAAGACTTCACACTCTTTCATGTTTGATACCCTCTCTCTCTCTCTCTCTTTAAACCCCTAACCTCTGGTCTCACTCTTTCTCTCTCAACCCCTAAGCCACAATCTCTCTCTCTCTTCCTAATCCCCTAACCCCCAATCTCTCTTTTTCTCTCTCTCTAAACCACTAATCCCCAATCTCTCTCTCTCTAAGCCCCTAACCACCAATATCTCTCTCTCTCTAAACCCCTAACACCCAATATATCTCTCTCTCTAAATCCCTAACCCCCAATCTCTCTCTCCAAACCACTAACCCTCTCTGTCTTTTTTAATCTCTCTCGCTATCTCCCTAACCCACAATCTATCTCTCTATAAAACCATAACCCCCAATCTCTCTCCCTCTAAACCCATAACCCTTAATCTCTCTCTCTCTCTCCATGGCATCCAAAACTTAATAGTAGATATTGGTAAGCTTCTACATATTTTCCTTCAAGAATTCACAATATTTCACGTCTGATACTCTCTCTCTCTCTCTCACTCTAGACTCTAGACTCGAATATATATATTATACATATCCGTATTCAAGGCATCATAAACTTCATAGTAGATATTGGTTAGCTTCTGCATATTTTCCTTCATGACTTCACACTCTTTCACAGATGATACTCTCTCTCTCTCTAAACCCATGTCCCCTAGTCTCTCTCTTTCAACCCCTAACCCCCATTCTCTCTTTCTCTCAATCCTCTCTCTCTCTCTTGCTCTCTTCCAAAACCCCTAACCCCCAATCTATATTTCTCTCTCTAAACTCCTAACCCCAAAAATCTCTCTCTAGACACATAACTCTTAATTTATTTCTCTAAACCACTCACCGCCTCTCTCTCTCTCTCTCTCTATATATATATATATATATATATATATATATATATGTATGTATGTATTCCTCACCCTCTTACTCCCCCTACCCTTAGCCACCAACTCACGCTCTCTCTTCCAATCTCTCTCTCACGTTAGAAAAAAAAGATTGCAGAGCAATAACAATAAACAAGATGAAAATATAAAACACATAAACACATTACAAGAGAGACACTAATATAACGTGGTTCACCAAAGATGGGCTACGTCCACACAGAAAATTGCCAGTCCTTATTATTATACCATCCAACAAATTGAAGGGATACAATTTGCCGCACATCCATTGCAACTTCATCTTCACTCTCTCACGGTCTCTCTCACAGTACAATACAATACCATCCTTACATAGCCGTATTACAATGTCTTCCTTTTAAAGGGGAGTTACCATGGGAAAATACCATAAGCTACCTAATACCATGGGCTCGTAAATTGTTGGCCAACAAACAAACCAAAAATTTATTTCAGGGGCTTCGCCCCAAGACCGCCCAACTGGGGGGGATGGTCCCCCCTAGATCCTCATGGGGGGGGGGGAGCCCCCCCCACACCCCCCACTGGGATGAGTGTACAGTCCACTTGCATAGCATATAAAACTGGGGTACAAACATGGCTAAAACAACAACATCTCTAAATCAGGAAGATCAGGCTCCACAACCAACATCTCACTCTAAACCCATAACCCAATATCTCTCTCTCTAAACCCTTAAACCACAATATATCTCTCTCTTTCTCTCTCTCTCAACCCTTCCACAATCTCTCTCTTTCTCTCTCTCTGTGTGTGTGTGTATTCGGGGCATCCAAAAATTCATAGTAGATATTGGTCACCTTCTGCATCTTTTCCTTCAAGATTTCACACTCTTTGATGTCAAATACTCTCTCTCTCTCTCTCTCTCTCTCTAAACCCCTAACCCCTAGTCCTCTCTCTCTCTATATCTCAACCCCTAATCCACAATCTCTCTCTCTCTCTCTCTAAAACCCTAACCCCCCAATCTCTCTCTCTCTAAACCCCTAACCCCCAATCTCTCTCTTTATATATCTCTATAAACCCCTAACCCCAATATCTCTCTCTCTCTCTAAACCCCTAATCTCTGATCTATCTCTCTCTCTCGACATCCCTAACCCCCAATCTCTCTCTCTCTCTCTCTCTCTCTCTCTGTCCCTAACCCACAATCTCATTCTCTCTCTAAACCCCTAACCCCCAATCTCTCTCTCTCTCTCTAAACCCCTAACCCCTAATCTCTCTCTTTAAACCCTTAACCCTCTCTCTCTCTTTCTCGATATTTCTCTTCCTAACCCCCACAATCTCCCCACCTCTCTCTCTCTAAACCCCTAACCCCCAATCTCTCTCTCTCTCTCTAGGGCATCTAATACTTAATAGTAGATATTGATCATCTTCTACATCTTTTCCTTCAAGACTTCACAATATTTCACTTATGATACTCTCTCTCTCTCTCTCACACACTTTGAACCCGTAACCCCCAATATCACTCTCTATCAACCCCTAATCCACAATATCTCTCTCTCTTTGTATTCGAGGCATCCAAAACTTCATAGTAGATATTGGTCAACTTCAACATCTTTTTCTTCAAGACTTCACACTCTTTCATGTCTGATACTCTCTCTCCCTATTTAAACCCCTAACCCCTAACATCTCTCTCTCTCTCTCTATCTCTAAACGCCAAACCCCTAATCTATCTCTCTAAACCCTAACCCTCAATAAATCTCTCTCTAAACCCATAACACCCAATCTCTCTCTAAATCCCTAACCCTCTCTCTTTCTCAATCTCTCTATTTCTCAATATTTATCTCTCTCTATCTCACTAACCCATAATATCCCTCACTTTCTCACTAGACCCCTAACCTCCAATCTCTCTCTCTCTCTAAACCCCTAACCCTGAATCTCTCTCTCTCTCTCTCTTTCTAAACACCATCAAGAATCTACAATCTTTCACATATCATACTCTCTCTCCACTTAAACCTTTAACCCCCAATCTCTCTCTCTCTAAACCCCTAACCCCAAATATCTCTCTCTCTAAGCCCCTTCAAAACTTCACAC
The DNA here is from genome assembly GCA_027924585.1 of Larix kaempferi. Classification (NCBI taxonomy): domain Eukaryota; kingdom Viridiplantae; phylum Streptophyta; class Pinopsida; order Pinales; family Pinaceae; genus Larix; species Larix kaempferi. The sequence goes on from BSBM01001067.1 coordinate 3,926,123, forward strand.
CCTTTCACATGTGATACTCTCTTTCTCTCCATAAACCCCTAACCCCCAATCAATTTCTCTCTCTCTCTCTCTCTCTCTCTCTCTCAACCCCTAACAAGGTTCTATGTAAGCTTTTCACGCCCCTATTCCCCTACCCCCCTTGATATCTCTCCCTAAAATCCAACCCCCCACATTCTCTCTCTCTCAACCCCAAACCCACAATCTCTCTATCCCACTTTAAACCCCAAACCCACAATCTCTCTTTCTCTCTCTCTCTCTCTCTCTCTCTCAACGCACAAACCGCAATGTCTCTCTCTAAACCTCTACCTCTCAATCTCTCTCTCTCTCTCTAACCCCCCTTCAAGACTCCATAATGTTTCACGTATGATATACTCTCTCTTTCTCTCTAAACCCCTAACCCCAAATATCTCTCTCTCTCTAAACCCGTAACCCCCAATCTCTCTATCTCTCTAAATCTTAACCCCCAATCTCTCTCTTTCTTTCTATCTGTCTCTCTCAAAACCCCTAACCCTAAATTCTTGCATCGATATCAATAATAAACTGTGAAATTAATGTTCGTGGGACACAACTTCAAATGTACAACCATTTTAATTACCACTCTCCTCTCTCTATCAATCACCCTCTCTCTGTCTCTATCCTAGACCCCTACCCCCCTTGATCTCTTTACCTAAACCCATAACCTTGTTCTCTCTCTCAACCCTTAACCCCCAATCTCTCTCTTTCTCTCTAAACCACTAACCCATCATCTCCCTCTCTCATTCTAAACCCTTAACCCCCAATATTTCTCTCTGTAAACCTCTAACCATCAATCTTTCTCTCTCTCTAAACCCTTTCAAGACTTCACACCCTTTCACATATGCTCTCTCTCTCTCTCTCTCTAAACCCCTACCCCAATTTCTCTCTCTCTCTCTCTAAACCCCTAACTCCCAGTCTCTCTCTCTCAACTTCTGAGCCACAATATCTATCCCTCTCATACTCTTTCTTAACCCCTAACCCCCAATATCTCTCTTTCTCTCTCTATAAACCCCTAACCCCAATCTCTCTTTATCTCTCTATAAACCCCTAACCCCCAATCTCTCTTTCTCTCTCTCTCTAAACCACTAACACCCAATATCTCTCTCTAAACCCCTAACCCCCAACATCTCTCTCTCTCTCTCTAAATCCCTATCCTCTAATTTCTCTCTTTCTTTCTCTCTCTCTCTCTCTAAACCCCTAACGCACTCTCTCTTTATTAATATTTCTCTCTCTCTCTATCTCCCTAACCCACAATATCCCTCTCTCTCTCTCTCTCTAAACCCCTAACCCTAATCTCTCTCTCTCTCTCTAGACCCCTAACTCTCAATCTCTATCTCCCTCTAAACCCTTTCAAGACTTCACAATCTCTCTCTCTCTCTCTCTCTCTTTGGGGAATCCAAAACTTAATAGTAGATATTGGTTAGCTTCTCTATCTTTCCTTCAATACTTCAAACTCTTTCACGTATGATACTCTCTCTCACTCACTCTAAACCCGTAATCCCCAATATCTCTCTCTTGGTCACTAACCCACATTTTGTGTGTGTGTGTGTATTTATGGCATCCAAAACTTCATAGTAGATATTGGTCACCTTCTGCATCTTTTCCTTCAATACTTCACACTCTTTCATGTCTGATACTCTCTCTCTAAATCCCTATCCCCCAGTCTCTTTCTTTATCTCTCAAACCCTAAGCCAAATCTCTCTCTCTCTCTCTCTCTCTCTCTCTCTCTCCCCCTAAACCCCTAACCTCTCTCTCTCTCTCTAAACACGGGGGGTTCACTCAGTAAACATGTTACATAGCACGATCGTTCACATGATATTAAAGAATATCCCTAATTTTACTAAATATTGGAAAATTCCTCCTAAAATTTTATTGTTTAACCCCCCCCCCCAATATGTCTTTCCAATTAAGAAAACCCCTAGTTTCACCAGATATTGTATTTATCCATTTTTAATATCCCCATTATACATATTATCAAGTTGTAACAAACAGGATCTCTAACACGTATTAGTATAAGCAAACATGATGATAAATAAAATAATAATATAATGCTAATAATGATCCCACCAGGATTGCAGGGGTGAATGATCAATTTGTAGCGTTTGATAGTGGAAGACCCAATGAAATAATACTGGGAAGGTAAAATGTATAAAAGGAAAGCGAGTCAATAGATCAACATAACAAAGAATATAAAAGCCTGATAGTCCAATAGTTAGTGTAATGCTTAGAAAATATGAGAATTGCATATGTTTCACACCACAGTCTGCCAATCTACCATCAATTTTATGTCATGTAAATATAAGTATAGCCATAGAGAGCTCATGTTTTCTATAATATTAATAAATTAAACTCCATAAAAATTCAAAATTGAAACCCTTTCTTGGATGGAATCCCATACATTCCTATCAAAACAAACATAGTTGATTTTGAACCCAAATGAACACAAAATAATTCCTCTTACTTTCCAATAACGCCATATGATCATGTACATAGCTTGGATTTGGGTCATTCACAAGATGCAATGAATTTCCTCCACTTCCTCTACATTTATTCTAGCAATCAATGGAATTAACAACAATTAGTTACCTTTTCTTGGGTTATATCTAGTTTTTTTCTTTTTACAAGAGAGGGGAAAATCTCCATTATTAGGTTTCAAGCATGCAATAGTTATAAAGATACACATATGGTGAGACTTATATGATCCCATTTCATGGTAACGATAACACATAGGGTATGTAAATAAGGGTTTATATTTTCACCTATGTTCATGTAATTTCCAATACAATATTAAGATGGATACCTTGCATAAAATAATTGAAATTACAATTATGAATGTGCCAAATATAACTCAATCTAACAACTATTCCTAACTAGCAATGTGAAAATGTTAAAGAAGAATACAAAAAGTTGAAAAAAATAATTAGTCAAGAAAGATTGATATAACTTTTCTTGGTTCTAGTGAGCCAATAAAGATTGATCTCACTTTTCTTGGTTTCCATGGATCAAGGTTTGATTGAATCTCAATACCCACCTAAAACCCAACCTAAAAAATGAAGAGTTAGATCTTTTACTCAAATTCCTACTCGAAAATCCCAATTAGCTACATCTCTTAACTTAAATATGAAAAACAATATAACATCAATTCAAACCAAGCCTAAATAAGCTATTAAATGAGTATTGCTCAAGGCTAGAAATCCAAAGAGACTTCCATAGATATTATGATTGGTACACTATTATCATATTTATGCAAAACTTAGGATCATAAGCAATATCAAATAAAAATGGAGGGTCTTTAAGTTTTAGGTGGACATGAATTGAGCCCATGAGTTGGAGGTATGAATCCATCCCATGATTTGGAGGTTATTCCTCATCCCACCTAAATAAAATAACCCCCAATATTTATATTACTATGTCAAATTAAAAACCCCCCTTGACCCCTAATACAGGGCAATATATTTTTGAGGTTTTCAAGAGTAATCAAACCCCCAATATGAATGGACGTGATATGATATTTCCTTGCTAGTGAACCCCCCATGTCTCTAAACCCCTAACCCCCCAATCTCTCTCTCTCTAAACCCCTAACTCTCAATCTCTCTCTTTAAACCCCTAACTGTCAATCTCTCTCTCTATAAACCCATAACCCCCATTCTCTTTCTCTCTCTCTCTAAACCCCTAACTCTCAATCTCTCTCTTTAAACCCCTAACTGTCAATCTCTCTCTCTATAAACCCATAACCCCCATTCTCTCTCTCTCTCTCTATATATATATATATATATAAACCCCTAACCCCAATCTCTCTCTCCCTAAACCCCTAACCCCCAATATCTCTCTCTCTCTCTCTCTCTCTAAACCCCTAACCCCCAATATCTCTCTCTCTCTAAACCCCCAATCCCTAATGTCTCTCTCTCTCTCTTTAAATCCTTAACCCCCTTTCTCTCTCTATAAACCCGTAACCTTCTCTCTCTCTTTCTAACCTACAATATCCCTCTCTCTCTCTCCAAACCCCTAAACGCCAATATCTCTCTCTCTCTAAAACCCTAACCCCCAATCTCTCTCTCTCTAAAACCCTAACCCCCAATCTCTCTCTCTCTCTCAATCCCTAACCCTAATCTCTCTTTTTCTTTCTCTTTGTCTCTCTAAACCCCTAACCCAAGTCTCTCTCTTTCTCAATCTTTCTCTCCCTCTATCTCCCTAACCCACAATCTCCTCCTCTCTCTCTCTAAACCCCTAGCCTTCAATCTCTCTCTCTCTCTCTCTAAACCCCTTCAAGGCTTCACATTCTTTCACATATGATACTCTCTCTCTCTCTCTCTTTGGGGCATCCAATAAATAGTAAATATTGGTAAGCTTCTGCATCTTTTCCTTCAAGACTTCACAGAATTTCACATCGGATACTCTCTCTCTCTTACTCTGAACTTGTAACCCCCAATATCACTCTCTATTAACACCTAACCCTTAATCCATCTCTCTCTGTATTCAGGGAATCCAAAAATTCATAGTATATATTGGTCAACTTTGACATCTTTTCCTTCAAGACTTCACACTCTTTCATGTATGATACGCTCTCTCTTTCTATAAACCCCTAACCCCCAATCTCTCTCTCTCTCTCTAAATCCCTAACCCCCAATCTCTCTCTCTCTAAACCCCTAACCCCCAATATCTCTCTCTCTAAACCACTAACCCCCAATATCTCTCTCTCTCTAAACCCCTAACCCTCTCTCTCTTTCTCAATCTTTATCTCTCTCTATATCACTAACCCACAATCTCCCTCTCTCTCTCTCTAAACCCCTAACCCAAAATTTCTTTCTCTCTCTATAAACCCCTAACCCTTAGTCTCTCTCTTTCTCTATAATCCCTTCAAGACTTCACAATATTTCACATACTCTCTCTCTCTCTCTCTCTCTCTCTAAACCCCTAACCCCCAAACCCCCAATCTCTCTCTCTCTCTCTCTCTCTCTCTCCAAACCCCCAAACCCCCAATCTCTCTCTCTCGACCCCTAACCCCCACTCTCTCTCTCTCTCTCAACCCCTGACAAGATTCTACATCAAATTTTCTCGCCACTAATCTCAGAATTAAAGCATGGTTAATGTCGAATTTTATCGCTTATTTGGGGATCACTTCGAGGAAAAAGATTGTATTTGATTTTACACAGAATCAAATGCCTGCATTAAGATCAGTAATAAATTGTGAACTTAATGTCCGTGTGACACAACTTCAATTGTACAATCGTTTTAATTACCTCTCTCTCTCTCTCACACACACACACACACGCACAATCTCTCTCTCTCTCTGTTTCTCTCCTTAGACACCCACCCCCTTGATATCTCTCCTAAACCCCGACCCCCCTGGTTCTTTCTCTCTCTCTCAACCCCTAACCCCAATCTCTCTCTCCCACTTTAAACCCCTAACCCACAATATCTCTCTCTCTCCCTCTCTAAACCCCCCAAATCCCAATATCTCTCTCTAAAACTCTAACTCTCAATCTCTCTTTCTCTCTCTCTAAATCCCTTCAAGACTGCACACCCTTTCACATATGTTACTCTCTCTCTCTCTCTAAACCCCTAACCCCCAATCTCTCTCTCTCTCTGAACCCTAACCCCTAATCTCTCTCTCTCTCTCTAAATCCCTAACCCCCTAATCTCTCTCTCTCAAAACCCCTAACCCTAAATTGCTGCATCGAGATCAGTAATAAAGTATGAACTTAATGTTTGTGGGACACAACTTCAAATGTAAAAACCATTTTAATTACCTCTCTCTCTCTCTCTCTCTCTCTCTCTCTCTCCCTAGACCCATACCCGCCTTGATCTTTCTCCCTAAACCCCTACCCCCCTTGTTCTCTCTCTCTCAACCCCTAACTTCCAATCTCTCTCTCTCACTCTGAATCCCTAACCCACAATCCTCAGTCTCTCTCTCTCTAAACCCTTAACCCACAATCTCTCTCTCTCTAAATCCCTAACCCTCAATCTCTCTTTGTCTCTAAAACCCTTCAAGACTTCACACCCTTTAATGTACTCTCTCTCTCTCTCTCTCTCTCTCCCTAAACCCCTAGCCCCAATCTCTCTCTCTCTCAACCCCTAACTCCCAATCTCTCTCTCTCAACCCCTAATCAAGTTCGACGTTAGCTTTTCACACCCCTAATATTAGAATTAAAGCAAGGTTAATGCAAATTTTATCACTTAATTGGGGATCACCTCGTGAAGAAAGATTGTATTTGATTTTACATGGATATCAAATGCCTACATTGATATCAGTAATAAATTGTGAACTTAATGTTCATGCGATACAGCTTCAAATTTACATCAATTTTATTTACCTCTCTCTCTCTCTCTCTCTCTCTCTCTCTCACTATTTCTCTCTCTCTGTCTCTCTCCCTAGACCCCTACCCCCCTTGATCTCTCTCCCTAAACCCATACCCCCCTTGATCTCTCTCTCTCAACCCCTAACCCCCAATCTCTCTCTCTCTCCCTCAAACTCTAACCCATAATATCCCTCTCTCTCCCTCTCTAAAACCCTAACCCTCTCTCCCTCTCTCTCTCACTAAATACCTAACCCTAATCTGTCTCTCTCCCTAAACCCCTAACCCACAATCTCCCTCTCTCTCACAACCACTAACTGACAATCTCACTCTCTCTCTCAACCCCTAACCCCCCCCTCTCTCTCTCTAAACCCATAATCCACAATCTCCCCCCCCCTCTATCTCCCTAAATCCATAACCCACAATCTCCCCCCCCCTCTATCTCCCTAAATCCATAACCCACAATCTCCCCCCCCCCTCTCTTTAAGCATTAATTGTGTACTAATGTGTTATTATAAATTAGTAAAAAAAAAGAGTTCATGTGAAATATAATGTAGTGAACGTTCACCCACCACATGTTAATGCTTATAGGAGCGCATGCGTTAATAGCACACATGCACTATTAGTGTGTGCACGTTAATAATGCTCATGCACTCCTATATGTAGTTACTGGCAAAGGTTCACCACAATCGTACGTTGAACGTTTGTGGTGAATGTTTGCTAGTTAATGTGCATAGGAGCGTGCACGTGTTAGTAATGCATACATAGTATTAGTGTGTGCACATTATTAATGCGCACACACTCCTCTGTTTGAAAAAGACAACAAAAATTTTCATGCACATCATCTATTTTGATTTTAAGTGTTATGTGGTAAACTCCTGCTGGTTTTTGCGATTTCAATTCTCATCTTCTTGCACTCACACATTCAACTTGCATCCTTTGGTAAATTGGAACCAACTCAACCATCTTGGACACAACATCTACACTCGACAATTATTAGAGCTCATTTTGGAACATTGGACCATTCTCATATAACTATTGGACACATTGGAGTTCATGTGTTTTGCAATGCAAGTAAGGAGCTACTAAAGAAAGGTATGGGGACAAATTTTCTACATGAGTTGTATGAGTTGTCTCCCCTTGTAATATCCAATGGAGAAAGGTATGGGGACAAATTTTCTACATGAGTTGTATGAGTTGTCTCCCCTTGTAATATCAAATGGTTGGACATGGTGTATTCATTCAAATTTAAATATTATAAATTGTAAAAAGTTGATATATTTACTTGATTTTTGTTCAGATTTACCAATATATACATGAATGTTTCAATTTCAAATATCAAAACCATATAAGACACATCATATTTAAGATAAATAATAGAGTAACAAGTGTGTAAAGAAAGACATAATTTTGTGTAAAAAAAGACATCATTTTGGTTAGAATAAAAAACCTGCTATACAAGTTCTTCCACAAATATGTTAATATGAGGAAAAACATACACTCATTATTTCGGAAATAAAATGGAGATGTCACAATCGTTCTCAAGATGAGGGGATATATCACTCAATAGTACCTCTTCCCCTGTTCATTAGATACATTTCACATACAACTATGAAGCTCAAAACCAATACCAATAGGCTTCACTTCTTCGAAAATAGGCTTCACTTCTTCGAAAATACAACTTTAGCATAACTTTGTGCAAAACTACCCAAATAAACTGCTTACATCTTGGTGTTATCACTCTGTGATTTTCCTTGGATGTCAGAGGAAAACACAGAGGTAACCTCGAACCAAGATTTTAGGTTGGAAACTAGCCCTTCCAACCCAGAGAGGGCTCTCTCTAAAACTCAATCACTCAATGTCACTACAGCAACTGGTTTTTATTCAATACACAGGATAGATCTTCGGATAAATGTGGGTTTTTAGTTTTTATTAGAAGTGTAGTTGTTCAAGCTAAGGAAGAGTGCATTGGGCATGAGTCAGATGAACAGGTAAGTGAAGTCTGAAAATCTCCAAGAACTGGTAAATAAGACACACAATTTCATAAGCATGATAGATGATATTCTCTCAGGTATTAATCTCGTTGTATGGCAGAGGAAATTAAGAAGAACAATCCATTAAAAGCAGAGCATCTATCAGTGGACGGATTCTGCATCTAATTTTAGAAGAAAATGATGAAAATATCTGAATTCAATGAGACAGAGCATCTAACGTAAGATGAGTTCTGAATCACTATTTCCTCATTCAAATACTGAAGATCATACACATAAATGGAGTACTAAGCAAGAATCACATAAACAGAATGAAACACAAACTAAGAAAACATCATCAAATGAATCTCTGAGCTCACAAATGTTCAGGCACTTCTGTCTTGAGAAGTTTTCATTAAAATCAAGAAACCCTGATACACAATGAGTCTAGTACCATCTTCATTCTCACACTCTAACCCCTATTACATTGAAATTCTAGACATATATACAAATGCTCATCGAGCCAATTTTTAACAGACTTTTACAAAAATAGTAAATTAGAAATATTCCTTCCACAAAAAACTGGAATAGGCTGCAAGGTGTCTCGAGCTGTTGGAGCTACTGAAGCACTTGTCCTTTATTTGCTACCTAGAGGTCTGGAGTTTATTTTATGCTACATATCCATTTGTTACCCTGTTCTTCAACTGACTTTATGCATCAAATTTGGAATTGATTGCCTTGAAATGTTGATTCTCTTCCTCCTTCGAATGTCAAAATTGCTTCCTTCATGTGTGGAACTAATCTCTTATAAATAGAATGAAGATAACTTTGCTTGAGAGGGCTCGACACATGAGAGTATAGGTGTCCCACATCTGCTAAAAAATAGGAATTTGTTGATGTTTATCTCCTTGTTGTCATCGACACTCAGGCACACGACCTTCATGGTGAAATAAAGATGGAAGTTTTGACAGCGCAATTTTTCTGACTCCCTTTTGATCATCAAAACGCCCCTTTGATATAAACAATAGCAAACCCCAATACTACAAAGAAGTAAACACCCGAGTGTGTAGCTTTCTCCTTAATGCTTAATCACTTGTGCGTTTGCAGTTTGATGGAATTTGGGTGCTGTCTTTGGACTCTTAACCTCTGTGTTAGATAGAAACCCTGGGCGCTTGTCAATTGTCATGGACAATTAAACCTTTCCAATGGAACCCAACGCATTAGTCAAATAATCAAAGTCGATATCCAGCAAGTTGTTGAAACAATAAAATAAGATTGGAAATGACGCAAAGGACCGAGCCTTTGCCAGAGCTCGAAAATCTCCATACGTTATCTTTGAAATCAACTACTACAAAGCTACTCCCTCTATGGCGTTCGTTTGGACACTCTTTTTCGAAAGCCGTGGACAACTGGGTGAAAATATCCCTTAAACCTTGAATATTATGACACCTAGCTGGCGCTTTTTAACACTGGGATGATCTGCGTATGAGCTGCATGCTAGGGTTTGAATTCTGGTACGTCGTGCTTTTATTTTTAGTTTTTCTGCATGGAGTTTATACGACATGCGTTGTGGGCCTTGATTAGTTGTTGTTCATATACGCCGGTGCTCCCAACTTTGTTTAACACGTAGTGCACTCTAATCTCCAGTAGCTTGGTGCTCGATCTTGGGCAATAACTTGCTTTCGTATGATTTGGCATGTGACTTGGTATAGCTCTTGGGTGCTTGGCTTGTGGACTAGTAGATTGGCCCTCGGGGCCAAAATACTTTGGAGAACTGACTTTAAGCCCTGCAATTAACCCGAAACAAAAATTGCTTTAAAAAACAATATTTTATTTTTGGAGAACTGACTTTAAGCCCTGCAATTAACCCGAAACAAAAATTGCTTTAAAAAGCAATATTTTATTTGCAAAATTTACGAAAAAATTGCCTGTGATAACATTGGCTCCAATGGGGATGCTATCCTCCCTGTGAGGTAGAAAAGAAGAACCACATATCTAGTGCCTATCCATTGGCTGCTTCCAAGCTTTTTTTAGACCTTCAAACTGCAACCTGTGACCTGCGACCTTCTCCAACTGAAAACCCAACCGACTCTTCGAACTGGAAACCAAAACTGTACATTGATCCAAACTGAAATCTGAAGGTGAGGGTAAATGTACATTGAAACCAAACTGCAAACTATTGAATGCTGAAAAGATGCTTGAAACTGCGAGCTTATTCATTCTACTCCTACTCTAATAACTGATTCCTGAGCTACTTGATCAGGTGAAATAAAAAATCCAGTGCAACCCTGCAAGAACCTTATCCACTGATTGAACTCCTTGCATATGTGTCTTCAAGGATAAGAGAAAAACCCTGCTTAATGGCAATTCAAACTGAAAATTAAATCCAATCTTAAAAATCATCCACTTTGAAGAATCAAATCCACTGACTGATTCTAGTTCTCCGATGTTTCCAATATAAATTCAAAGGAATCTCGGGAACATGAGTGAATACCACTTATTGATCAATAAAAAGGAAGGGCCAACCCGTGTCTGTAGTTTCTTCTTGTTCACAAGCAGAGTAACATACCAGACTCTTTCTTCACAGTTGATGGTTTTTGTTCTGAGTCTTCAGTTCCAATATCATTCTAAAAACAAATGGTAACAGTCTGATCAGTTTCCTTATCATGCATGTCAAGAAGAAAACTCATGTGTTCTGAACATTTATCAATTAGAATATCTTCTACTTGTATGTTTAATTCTTCATGCAAATCAACAAGAATATGATCATGGCTGTCTGGAAATATAGGGTTTGTGCTTTCAAGAAATGTAACATCCTGAATTATCACTTTGCTTTCAAAAATGTCTAAGACAGTATGCCCTTCTTCACCATTTTCTAACTATGAGGTATAACTATCATAAATTGGTTCACTATCTAGAGTCCTCGGGCATAAAATTTCAAAACTTTGATTATCACTAGTTTCTTCAAAATTCTGAGAAAATGGAAGATCTGAAGAAAAATTTAAGTGAGTATCCTTAATTTTCACTTCATTATCCGGGGGAGAAGATACCCGACTTTCAACATTAGGATCTTGGAAATATTGTTGTTTCCATATATAATCATCATTCAGCTCCAAAAACCGTATGTGATTTTCCAAAAACTCAAATTTATGTGCTTCATTAGTGATCTTAAAACCTTTTTTCAACAACTTAAATGAAGAAAAACATAAGGGCAAAGAATTTTCTTTAGCAGACTCACCCCTTTCCTCCTTTGCAATGTTGTGACCACGACATGTAATCTGATTGTTGTCATAAGATTTCTGAAAAGAATAATTTTCTGATGAAAATCCTATAACTAGTTGCTCAAGAAAATCATCATCATAGTCATCGTATACAAGCACATCAAAGACCTTCTAAAAATCATTAGCGACCAAATCTGAGACAACAACTTGCTCCTCAACAAGCTGACCTGCCAACTCCTTCTCATGGAAACCTTCTTGTTCTTGTTCATGTTCACTGTCAGCTATGTCTGCAATCCAGTCCTCATACTCAATCTGATCTGAAAATTTTCCACGGGCTCTGAAATTATCCTCAACTTCCTGAGCATCACTAAACATCTGTTGCAAGGACACAAACTTCCTCTCCAAGAGAAGGAGAGATAAATTTGAATGAAAAGTTGTTGCATGGTATAGTTTGGCAGTGTCTTCAGGGGGTTGGATCTCTTTAGGCATCTTGTAATAGAAACTAGGAAACCTCCTATTGAACATTGAGACAGTTTCATCCCTCTGTCTCTGCATAGCATGAAACTCTGAAAGATATTGATCCCATGACTTACTCTCACCCAAAAAACTCAGAAAGGTATAGCTTAGTTGCTCCCATGAGTTGATTGATTCAGGATGCAAATGCCTAAACCATGCCTTGGCATCCCCTTATAGGGACTGAGAAAATGTTCTCATAGACACATCATCATGCTCGATTTCAAATAAATCTGCAAAATGCTCAAAGGCTTGGATATGTTTTTCAGCTGTAAGATTCTCTCCATCAAACATAGGGAGGTAGTTATAATGTTTTGGAGGAAAGATATGAAGGATAGAAGGCAATTTGAGAGGCATATATCTATCAAAGATCTTAGAAGGTACATGGTTAGGCACAGGAGGTATAAAACCAATTTTGATTTCACTAGGCTCACAAGACTGACCCTGGACATCTTATAGCTCAGAGGAAGGATCTTGGTGAACATCAGTTATACAAGAAGAAGGTATATATACAGTCTGCAATGAAGGATATACAAAAGTATATCTATGATCTTCATTTGAATGGAGTAAACAGTGAAAAATCCTTTTGATCTGCTCAGGAAAATACAATAAATAATTCACTACAAAGAATATAACATCTTGGAGGAAACTTAAGCCTAAATACCTGGTTTTACCGCATTGTCCCTACATGTTTTTGTCAATTAGGCTCGTCTTCTAGTGGAGTCTTTGAATTTGATTGAATCTTTATTGGGGTCACCGGGTGAATGGTACACAACCTTCCTGTGTCTGATTACTGTTCACCATCAACAATCAGTACTGATCTTTGTCATTCTTTCCCAGGGAATATTTCACCTTCGTTCCCTGGCAATGGCGCCAAAATGTTATCACTCTGTAATTTTCTTTGGCTATGAGAGGAAAATCATTCTTTCCCAGGGAATATTTCACCTTCGTTCCCCGACAATGGTGCCAAAATGTTATCACTCTGTAATTTTCTTTGGCTATGAGAGGAAAACACAGAGGTAACCTCGAACCAAGCTTTTAGGTTGGAAACTAGCCCTTCCAACCGAGAGAGGGCTCTCTCTAAAACTCAGTCACTCAATGTCACTACAGCAACTGGTTTTTATTCAATACACTGGCTAGATCTTCGGATAAATGTGGGTTTTTAGTATTTTTTAGAAGTGTGGTTGTTCAAGCTAAGGAAGAGTCCATTAGGAATGGAGTCAGATGAATATGTAATTAAAGTCTGAAAATCTCCAAGAACTGGTAAATAAAACACACAATTTCAGAGGCATGATAGATGGTATTCTCTCAGATATTAATCTCGTTTTTGTATGGCGGAGGAAATTAAGAAGAACAATCCATCAAAAGCATAACATCTATCAGTGGACGGATTCCGCATTTAATTTTAGAAGAAAATGATGAAAATATCTGAATTCAATGAGACAGAGCATCTAACGTACGATGAATTCTGAATCACTATTTTCTCATTCAAATACTGAAGATCATACACATAAATGGAGTACTAAGAAAGAATCACATAAACAGAAGAGAACACAAACTAAGAAAACATCATCACATGAATCTCTGAGCTTAAAAATGTTCAGGCACTTATGTCTTGAGAAATTTTCATTAAAATCAAGAAATCCTGATACACAATGAGTCTAGTACCATCTTCATTATCACACTCGAACCCCTATAAAATTGAAAGTCTAAACATATATACAAATGCTCATCGAGCCAATTTTTAACAGACTTTTACAAAAATAGTAAATTAGAAATATTCCTTCCACAAAAAACTGGAATAAGCTGTAAGGTGTCTCGAGCTGTTGGAGCTACTGAAATCGATTCTCTGTATTTAGAAACCGATTGCCACTTGTCCTTTATTTGCTGCCTGGAGATCTGGAGTTGATTTTCTGCTACATATTCATTTCTTACCATGTTCTTTAGTTGACTTTATACATCAAATTTGGAATTGATTGCCTTGAAATGTTGATTCTCTGCCTCCTTCGAATGTCAAAACTGCTGCTTTCATTTGTGGAACTAATCTCCTAAAAATAGAATGAAGATAACTTTGCTTGAGAGGGCTGGACACATGAGAGGATATGTGTCTCACATCTGCTAAAAAATAGGAATTTGTTGATGATTATCTCCTTGCTATCATCAACACGAACTTCATGGTGAAATAAAGATGGAAGTTTTGAATACAAAAAAAACTTAATCAAAACGCCCCTTGAATACAAACAATAGCAATCCCCAATACTACAAAGAAGTAAACACCCGAGTGTGCATATTTTTCCTTAATGCTTAATCACTTGTGCGTTTGCAGTTTGATGGCATTTGGGTGTTGTCTTTGGACTCTTAACCTCTGTGTTAAATAGAAACCCTGGGCGCTTGTCAATTGTCATGGACAATTAAACCTTTCCATTCGAACCCAATGCATTAGTCAAACAATCAAATTCGATATCCAACAAGTTGTTTGCAACAATAAAATAAGACTGGAAATGACGCGAAAGACAATAAAAATGTTCATGCACTTCTATCTTGATAAGTTTCATTAAAATCAAGAAACCCTAATACACAATGCGTCTAGTACCATTTTCATTCTCACACTCTAACCCCTATTACATTGAAAGTCTAAACATATATACAAATGCTCATCGAGCCAATTTTTAACAGACTTTTACAAAAATAGTAAATTAGAAATATTCCTTCCACAAAAAACTGGAATAGGCTGCAATGTGTCTCGAGCTATTGGAGCTACTGAAATCGATTCTTAGTATTTAGAAACTGATTGCCACTTGTCCTTTATTTGCTACCTTGAGATCTGGAGTTTATTTTCTGCTACATATTCATTTGTTACCTTGTTCTTCAACTAACCTTATGCATCAAATTTGGAATTGATTCTATGCCTCCTTCGAATGTCAAAATTGCTTCCTTCATTTGTGGAACTAATCTCCTAAAAATAGAATGAAGATAAATTTGCTTAAGAGGGCTCGTGATCCGCACGTGGCCAGGAAGAATGGGGGGGACAATAGTTTGAATGAATGAGTCTGCTATGTTATGGTGGAAGCTTAAGAAACATAATGCGCAAAGCAGGAATACACTACACAGACATAACACAAATGTATATAGATAATATGCAGGAATGCGAAATGATCTTCTATTACTGGATATGAGATCATCGATTCATTCTATGCTTCTATATTACAATAGTTTACATGCTTATATAGAATGTGATGAGACGCTTGGGTTCTTTCCCGTTACGTTCAGTTACAAAGAAGTTAGAATGGTGTGGTAGTTCAATCGTTACAGTCGACTGGAAGACAGAGAGATAGTTTGTCGAAGTTCGACAGTCGCAAGTCACATATTGATGTTGCATGTCGATGTCGTGAAACTGTGAGGTCGTGTAGTTGGTCGAAGTCACGAAGTTGTCGAAGCCATGTCGAAGTCGAGACTTGTCGAAGTTGTGTCGACGTCGATGACTTGTTGAAGATGTTTTGAAGTCGACATCCGAAAATAATGCCAACTGCGATGCGGATCAGACCTCCTTCCTTAAGAAACAATGGTCCCCATTGTTTGCTCGTGAAGGTGAGGAAACTTGTCGACCAGTTTAGTATCAGAGTACCACTTTCATTGTGCTGGGATCTGTCCGGCTTTAACAACCTGAAACAAGGGAATTGTGTTCGTCCTTGTATGGCGTACTCGTCCTCCTACAATGGTGTCGCAAGGAAGATGCTCCTGAACATCTAGGTTGATATCGTCGGGTTCTGTTGTTTGCAAGTCATTTTTTTTCCAACAGTGGTGCATGGTATGGTCGAAGTAGATCCACATTAAATACTGGATGTAGACCCAGGCATGCATGAATGTCAAGCTAGAAAGAGTTTTCTCCAATCTGTCGAAGAATACTGTACAGACCATATCGCAAAGGTTTGAGCTTCTTGAATGGACCAGTGAAGCGCTCCTTCTTGAGATGTAACCAGACCTTGTCCCCAATTTGGAATGAAAGAGGAATACGATGCTTGTCATGTCAGGCCTTAGATTTGTTATTTGCTCGTTGCAACATTTCTTGTGCTTGCTTCTGGATGTCGCAGATCTGATCTCAGAACTTCGAGGCTTTATCAACTTCTTATTGAATGTAGTCGGAGTCAGAGTTTGGCTGTGTCGAGGAGATGATCAAGTCGATAGGCGTCGAGGGTTGAAATCCGTAACATATCTCAAATGGAATCTTTCCTGTAGAGTTGTGCTGAGCACGATTGTAACTGTGATGTATGTATGGAATACTTTCATCCCATGTGCGTCGATGCATGTGGTTGTACATGCGAAGCAGTTGTACTACCAAGCGATTCACAACTTCCGTCTGTCCGTCAGTCTGAGGATGGAAAGCTATCGACAATGAGAGTCGTGTGTCCAGCTGTTTCCAGAGAGTCTTCCAAAATATGTTGATGAATCTGACATCTCGGTCGGAAGTAATGGTTATGGGTAAACCAAAGTGTTTCCAAACATGTGTGAAGAAGAGCTGAGCAATTTGCTACGCTGTCGTGGTCTTCTTGGATGGTATGAGAATGGCCATCTTGGAAAATATGTCGAATACTACTAATATCGCTTCGTGTTGATGTTTGGTAGTAGGATATCCCGTCAAGTAGTCCATAGAAATAGATTCCCATGGTCGACTAGGAACTAGCATATGTGTGTACAATCCCTGTCGTCGATTAGACAGTTTAGCAATGGCACAAACCACGCCTGATCGAATGTACTTGTTGACGTCAGTTTTAAGTGTAGGCCAAAAGAAACACTTCTGCATAATAGAAAGTGTCTTTGCTACTCCAAAGTGTCCTGTGGTCTTGCTGTAGTGCACATCCCAAATGCGTTTTTGTCGATGCTCACCGATCGGTACACAAAGTTGTCCAAGATTTTATAGCAAGGTGTCTTTTAGGAAATAGTCGGCGGTCAACGACTTGTTAGTCTGAAGCTATCGGTAGACTAGTGAAAATTCGATATCTTCCTGATACAACTAAGGCCAAGTAGTGGTGTCATATCCCTACATACTCATCACTGTAAAAAGGAGAGTAATGGGCGGTCTGCTTAGACAATCGGCGACGGCGTTAGCTTTACCTTTCCGATACTTAATCACCAACTATAATTGTTGTAGGTAATTAATCCACTTAAGCTGTTGAGTTGTTTGTAGTTTTGACCGTGTCAGAGAGAGCTGTAGAGGCTTATGGTCAGTGAGGATGACCGTTTCCTTTCCAAGGATGTAATGCCTCCATTGCTTGAGAGATTGTACAATGGCATACAGTTCTTTTTCGTACGTCGAATATCTTCTAACTGTGTCGTTAAAAGTTTCAGAATGAAAAGCGACTGGTTGACCAGACTGAGTGATCATACACCCAAGGTATAGTCCGCTGCATCTGTCTCAATCTCAAAGGACTGATGCAAATCAGGTAACACAAGTACTGGTGCAGTGCAGAGCTTATGCTTGAGCTGTTCAAAATCTTCTTGTTGTGTTGGTGTCCATTTGAAGACAGTTTTTCCATTTCCCTTCGTCAACTAATTCAAGGGCCATGCTATGTGACTGAAGCCGAGTATGAAACATTGATAGAAATTCTCCAAACCAAGAAAAATTCTTAGTTCTTGAATGATTTGAGGAATGGACTAATCTTTGAGGATCTGTACTTTGTCTGGATCAACGTGAATGCCTGTAGAGTCAATTACATACCCCAAATATTTGATGTTGTTCATCGCAAAGGTACACTTGTCCATGTTCAAGTAAAGCTGATGTTGCTGGAGAGTGTCGAGGACTTGTCGAAGTTGTCTGACATGTTCTTCCCATGATCGACTGAAAATCAGTATGTTGTCGAGATAGACAATGACCCATTTTCCAGTGAAAAGTCGCAGGATGTTATCCATGTATCGCATGAAGTTCGCAGGTGCATTGGTTAAGCTGAAAGGCATGACTAACCATTCAAACAATCCTTCCTTGGTCTTGAAAGAAGTTTTCCACACATCTGGGGGCTCGATTAGAATTTGATGATATCTCGACTTGAGGTTGAGCTTAGGAAATAATTTAGCACCTTTTAGACAGTCGATGAGTTCGTCTATCTGCGGTAGAGGGTATGAAAATTTTGATTTTAACTTATTCGTGGCAATATTTTGTGGAAGTTTTGAGCCATATGTACTAGTGTGAGATTTCTAAAATCAACACACAACCTGATTTCTCCATTCCTTTTTCCAACAGGAATCAAATTAGCAACCCATTCAAAATATCTCAAAGGAATTATTATTTTGGTATCTAATAATTTCCTTACTTCCCTTCCTATGATGGGCAACAATATAGGATTGGTTTGTCTGATTTTCTTCCTAAAAGGCTTTGTTCCAGCTTTCAAGGGGATCTTGTGATCAATTATTGAAGTGTCAGAAAATTCATCAATTACTTCTAAAAATATTTTGATTTGTTGGTCATCTTCAAAAACTTGATAATGCTTGGTATTATAAAAAATAGATGGCCTATAAATCATTTCAACTTCATGTCTTAACTTGATTTCAGTGGGAGGTTTAAATGTACTTCCTGCGAAGGCCAATGATTCAACTCTCTGATTATGTTCCCTAGGGATGGATGTGATATTGAAGGCTTCAAATAAATTTTCTATCAAATCCCATATTTTCTTTCTGTAAGCTCTCATTATCAAGTGCTTGGTATGATATATTCCTTTGATCTGATGTACTATAAGTTCCGAGTCTCCAAAAACATAAATGTGTTTAATCCCATCTTACAAGCTGTTTCTAGACCCAAAACTAGTGCCTCATATTTATTCACATTATTAGTGGTCTCAAATTCAATTTAAAAGACAGTGGGAACTCCTCTTTATTTGGATACATGAGAACTACTCCAGCCCCAAGTTCATCTATAGTGGAAGATCCATCAAAATGCATATCCCAAATATGATATTGTTTCACAATTTTATCCTTTATTGCCCTTATTGTAAGGGGTTCCCTTTCATAACCATCCCCTACAGTCAACATACAACAACCCATATCTTGTTCCATAGTGTCTATAGGGTAATTTATAGGGATGTTCCTTTCACTAAGTATATAAGAATATCTAGTTTCCCTATATAACCTTATAGTTTCTCCTGCAAACAAGGGAACAATTGCATATTTCATATCCATTTGCATTGTAGCCCCCATTCTCTTGGCACATGTCCTTTACAACAACATGCCATACCTTGGAGGCACATCAACTACAACATCAAGCATGATACTTTTTTATGGTAATTGAGCTAAGGTTACAACCAAATCTTTTATCATACCCACACATTTCATTGGTTTTGAATCAAAGTTGCATAAATTGTGGTAAGGCTTGGTGATTTCCAATCCTAGCTATTCCATAATTACTTTTGTCACTATGTTGTGAGAAGCACATGAATTCTAGCATACAGTTATGCAACAAATTTCCATGCAGGCTCAGAGTTACATAGAATGGGGGTGTGTATGCATTTCTTTCTTTCTCTACAACATGACCAACTTCAATAGCATGGGTTTCATCGGCAATATTTAGACTGTCTTATTGGGAATAATAATTATTTAATTTGAGAGCTTTCTCAATTTGTTTAGCATACATAGGATTTTGAGCAAGTTCAGACAAAGGAATGGAAAATTTAGTCTTGGAAAGTTCATGCTGAAAATAAAAAAGTTGAGAAGATTTTTCTATTTCTTTCATTTCAGGGGGAAGAATAACAACTTTCTTATGGAGAGAAGGAGGTGTAAAATTTTCTCCCGGGGAAGATGAGGTGTTAGGATTCACTTTATCAGTAGAATGATATTTAATAGGGGAAGAATCATCAATTAACTTGGTAGGCTCTGGATCTTTGGATACTTTCTTAGGAGCAGGCACTTGAGGCTGATTTCCAAAGAAGTTTCTAGGCCTTAGAAAATATCTCTTTTGTGCCTCGGTTTCATTTTGATATACATCATCCTGTAATGATCTCTCATACTCTCCTTAGGTTAGGTGTATCATGTCATTATCATCATTTACCCAAAGGATTTATTCAAGAGGCTCAATATATTCTTCATCCGAAGGTACATCTACCACATGATATGCAACATTTGTCCTCACTGGTGGTTGTATGGTAGGATATTCATCCCTCCTATATCTATTTAGGATTTGAGGATTGAAAGGCCTCCTATACTGATTAGGGTTTCTATGTCCCATGCCTTGAGGGTTTCTGTACTGATTGTTTCCATATACCTCAAGTATGGTGAGTTTGTTTGACAACCCCCTCAATATCTTTGACATCTTCTGGATTCTTTCATCTTGGCTTTCCCTATTTCTATTTGATCTAACAACCTCGTATTTAGGCTTCTTTTTGTCAACATCCTATCTATGTTTCAATTTTCCTAAGGCTGTCATATAGACTTCTACATCAAGAGCATCATACTGCGTATTCAAAATAGTAGTGTATCTCCTTTCTCTTAGTATCATGGCAAATTCAGACTCATGTGCTCCTACATATGTAACTTTAGCAACATCTTGTGAAGGTTTAATATCTTAAGGAATTTTTTTATAAATATTGTTGAACCTTTTATTAAATTCACTCACATTTTCTCCATTCTTATTTTTTAGGGCCGAAAACTCAGTCAGGTAGTATAGGTGATCTCTTTTTTCACCCCACTATCTGATGAATGACTGCTCCATAGTAGGCCATGAATTTAAAGAATTTGTAGGCAGGGCTCTAAACCATGTCCTGCCTCTCCTTATAAATATTGCACAAAAATTCTCATATATACATCATCTTCTTCAATGAGCAAATTGTTTATAAAATATTGAAACTTAGAAATATGACCATCAATTGTAATATCCTTTTCTCCATCATATTTAGGTAAAATATTAAGATATTTCTCAGGCATGCCATGAAGATTGTTTGGCATATTCAAAGGGACAAATCTATTAGCTATCCATGGATTCAAAGTAGGGGGTGGACCTCCATGTCCTCTTCCATCCATATCTAAATGTTGTAGGATAATATTATGATCTTGAGGTGTGAATGAAGTTCTTTGAAGTGGAGTAAAAGAATGATCAGGTCTAGAGGTATCAGTAGATGGTGATGGAGAAGTAATTTGAGGTTCTAAATCTGTATTTAGAGGATTTTTAGGAATTATTTAAATCCTCAGGTCTTTCTTGATTGTATACTGCAGGAGATATCAGTTTTGAATTAAAAAGAGGAAAACCTCTCCCTTGAGATGCATGAATGTTCCTCCAATGAGTTCGAGAAACATATAGGCTCCAAAACTCCTTTGACTAAGTATTTGATCTAGTATGTCTTTTTCCAAGATCCAACTTGATCCAATGAAGTCACCAGGTGAGATTCAACCACAGTATCTGATCTTGTTCACCATGTAGAGATCAGACCGTCTTCAAATTTGTAGTAGGGTAAAGATTTCTTTCATTCGCGTTTCTCGGTATGGTTGCCAGTTTTCATATTAGTCCCAGAGCTAGACTAGGTTGAAATGGTGTATTCATAGACATGATAGAAGCTCAATGTTTTAAACATTTTAGAGCTATATCTGATATACATTGTATTTTGGATTCATTCTTGAAATTTCTTGATTAGATTAGGTTAAGAATAGCTTTAACGAATGCAAAGACATAATGCAAAGGAAATTTACAGCATGCCACAAAATATAGGGAATGATGAAGGTGAATTTAACATATGAAGTAATATGATTATTCAAGAAGTGACTATTAGGACACAGTTCTTGAATACAAGATAATATGAACGTACTGAGCCTCAGGATGAGGAATTTCAACAATTCTTACACAACTATAAAGAAAAACATAAGGAATGATGGAAATGCAGCCATATATTATGTGTATAACATATACAAAAAACTCCTTGCAGCTCTGAAATAGACATAAAATATTTAAAATATATAATAGAGGCAACACCAATTTATGAATCTTTGAAAGATCTTTTAATCTTCAAAACATCATAAGCTTGAATGAAACCATAATGAGATCAAAACTACAACATCGAAATTCTATTAATCTCATGAATCTTTACATACAACACAGATGAAATAACAATAGAATCACATAACAGAGGAAACACATATATGAGACATTGTTGTATCTTTAATCTCATACATAGCCAAATTACAAGGGCCAATTCTGTCACTCGACTCTACAAATCTAGCTAGAGAAACTCTCTCCCTAAAATTGCCATCCGTTTAGACTTAGTACAATATGCTTTATATAGAGTCTTTAAGTAACCGAATTCAATTTCTTACATCCTAATAGAAAGGTACAAAGACTTGATTTAATTTTTACAAAAAGACTTTTACATTTCCATTTTCCAACATTTATTGCTAAAATTAGCATCTTTAATTCTTTTTGCTGGAAGTCTTCTTTTTTCCCCTAATGTAGATATTTGTTTGGCCAGGAAGCTGTCCCATTGGTACTACTTGAGGGATGCCATCTTGGTTCATTTGATACATCATTTGCACATTAGTTGGCCCCGCAAGTGACATGAAATAAATAGGTGGTGTTTGATTTGCAAATTGACCTGGAACCTGTGCTAATGGTTGAGTTGATGACTTATCAGATTGTGGACTTGAATACTGGCTTGAAGATTGGCCTGAAGGCTGTGCAATTGATTCTCTAGGTAGCGACACATGCTTGTGATATTGAATAACCATCTGCCACTCCTTCCCCAATGGATTCTTATGGTATCTTAGGGATTCTAAAGATATCTATGCATTGTTTTTTTTCTCATAGGATATTGGCCCCAATATCTTGGCAATATTCCTCAATCCTATCCATATTTCAAAACAGTCCTTTAGACTTTCTACTACTTGTTCTCCTTCTATTTTTCCTTCCAATGGTTATAGAGAAAATTATTCCTTCTTTTGATTTAGATGCTCTTTGTAGGTTTCCTTGGGATAAGCATCTCCATTTCCATCCCATGGGGAAGGCATATCTAGACTCAATGCATCCATGAACAAGGCTTTAAAACTGCTTATTTCATCTGTTAGCTACTTAACAATGTTTTTCATCCCGAATACATACGTTTGTTTCAGCATCATAGATCTGGCTATCTTGATGATCTGAGTCCTATTATCAATTCCCTTTTCAGCTAATTTCCTTTTTGTTCGAATGTTTAAGTACTTTATTACTCATAAGGATCGTTTGGGCATAGCCCCCAACTTCTTTTCTACTGATTTTATCTCTGCATTGGATTGAGTTTCCATTTCTAATTCATCTTGAATAACCTCAAAGTAATCCAACTTATGTATGAACCATTCACTAATCTTCTCCTAAACACTTTGTGTTATTCTCCTCAAAAGTTGTTCTCCTTGGAAATTTATTTGTAATGAGGTTGTTTGGCTCTTTAAATCTCCTATTTCCTTTTCCATATATATTATGTCATCCTCTTTCTTAATCACCTCATTCTCTAGCTCAAGGATCCTCCTATCTGTTGTCTCAAGTTATTTTTTATCTTCATTGAAATTGTTACTTAGGTTGTTATCCTCTTCTATGGGTTGAGGAATTGACCTTAGATTTTCCTATTCCTCTTCCATTGCATCTATATCAATGGCCTCGGGGGGGGGGGGGGGCACTTGTTGTTCACCTACTGCCTCTGCCATATTTGTTGTTGTAGGATGAATTTCTATAACTATATGATGAATTTATGAGGCTTCCGTTACACCTGTTGTTGTGGGATGGCCCTCTATTGTAATTGCAGGATTTGAGGTTGTAGTATCTCCCCCAATGGAGATTTTGGTTCCCTATAACTTCATATTGGAAATTTTCCAATGCAAACCATCAATCTTATTTCTTCTTTCCTCAGATAGTCGTTGGTACTCTATCACGCTAGCATAGAGTTGCTCCTTTTATGCCTGTACCTGCCTGAGCTCCTTAGTTTGGACTGGTTCTGTGGTGGGAATTTTCAATTTCTTCCTCGGATTGGCTATCTCATTATCTTTTTTTCTCAATAAGTGATTTGATCTGAGATCCATCTGATGGGTCAGCTTCCAATGCAACCAAGTTTTCCTCTAATGAATTTATTGTGATTTTTTTTCTCTAGTGGTCCACTTCTCCATCTTGTATAATTTCTCAAACTTTTCAAGGTCCAATCTAAGCTTTATTTCCTCTTTCTATGATTTGACTATCTCTATGCATATCATATCGCTAGTATGCTTGTAGAAATCCAATTTTTCCAACTTACTAAACTCCTTAAAGGTGACAATGTGATCCTCGACTCTCCAATCACTCAACTTGATAGGTTTGGCCACTTTAGGTTCAAGAACGAAAAATTTGAGTGTTTCTTGTTGATGATTAGCAACCGATATTAATCTCCTCCATGTAGTTGGGATTTCTTGTCTTATGTATTTCACCATTTTTAATCCCTTCTCTTTGATATTTATGTAGCCAGTCTGAAGGTTTGTTTTCATAGGGACTGCTTCTCCCGAGGATGATCCTTGTATCTTTTGGGGAATAGTGAATTCAATAGAGGGATAGCTAATGTACTGAATGAGAGGTATTCTTGGGATTTTTTTTAAATTTTTTTTTATGTCAGTTTAGTGATCTCCATAGGGATTTCCACTAAGTCTTACACATCCACCAATTCCTACTCATCTCCTTCAATTGTTGTTCTATCCCTTTTAGGGTCTGGGCCCTGCTCATATTGATCAATGTCCATCTCTTGAATTTCTTTTTCTGATCTTTTCTATCCAATTAGTTGATATTGTCTTTCTTGATCTCCAAAACATTTTAGATCCTCCTAGACCTCTTCCTAGGTCTCCTTATTAGCTATTTTCTCCGAAAGTGGTCTAGATGTGCATGTACAGGCTGGATTTTTATTCTCCTGCCTTTGTTTAGATATAACTTGGTGTGGATAATGGGCTTCTTTCTTGGATTTCTCAAGGTTAAGTTGGATCAAGTATTCTTCCACATATTGAGATGCATTTATCCCTCTTATGATAAGAGGCCCCACTTCCTTTCGTAATAAGAATGACCTATGTTGTCTAAAATGTCTAAAATGCAACTCATCTGAGTTCATTTCTTGCCTCACAAATTCCATGGAAAAGATTCTTAGGGTTAGAAATATGGGCAATTTGTGTGGCTCTTCCTCAAATCCATAAGCCCTGATAACTGTGTGGTCTTCATAAAGCAACCAATATCCCACTTGGATCTATGAGGTGAATTGTATATGTTTCTTGTTATCTGGAAACATCCTTGGGGGTGAGCTACCATAAATCAAGCTGTATGCAATGCTCATAACCCTATCTCTAAATTATGAGAAATTTGAATTGTCTACTCTCTTGAGGACCAAATCAGTTCGCTCATACACTGGAATTTGTGTTCCCCGCTCATCAGTGGTTCTAAGTCCCAAGTGTTTAAAACTCTCAAAATTATAATAAAAGAGCATGAAGAACACATAAGGTGGGAATCTAAAGTACCCAATGGCAGGGAATTCCTCTAATTGTTCATGGATATTTTCAACTAGGTGGCTACAAAGGTCAAAATGAGGGGGGTTCCTACCAGGTTCAGTGATCATCTTAAGAAGAATTCCTAGGGTTACTTCGTCCATAGTCTTGTCATTTTCTAAACCCACAATTGTACACATGATAGAAATTGCCTTTTTGGAATTTTTAGAGAAAACAGTAGTGGCATAAGGAGGTAGGGTAGTAGGTATGGCGATACCTGGATCTAGGTGTTTGGATAGGATCCGGTGATGTTCGTAGGGTCCCAGACCGTGAAATGCACTTGCTATTGAATTTTCATTAAAAGTATAAGGGTCCAAATACTATGGTATGCAGAACATCCTTTTGAGTGCATATGGGGTGATATAACAAAGGTCTTTAGACATATCATGAGACAAAATTTCCCTCTTGGTGGGGGAATAATGCTTGGAACACCAGGTTACAAATTCAGGGAATGAAACGGACCTAGGGAAAGCGGTCCAGACAAAGTTTGAGTTCCACGGATTAAGTCTATCCTCGTCAACAAAGGCTAGGGTTTTGGATTCTTTAATGGTTTCATTCAAATCAGAATCAATGATGATGGTATCAAATACGTTGGATTCGTGGTCATATACATGTTCTTCCCCTAAGAAACGAGAATTTAGAAGTGTGACCTTAAGCTTGGGTTCCATCTTGAGCAGACTGATTCAGTAAAATTTAGTGTAATTAGGGTAAATTTTACAAAATTAGGGCTTTACTGAATTAATGAAAAAAAGGGTTTTTATCATTGATGCTTGGTAACCATGAGAAATGAAATACCTGGATGACAACTGGGGCTGAGTCGGAACACTCATATGCTTACTTGGACCATTCTACTTCATGCAACTAGTTGACTTGGTACAATGGGAGTGTCGGGAGCACACTCAAGCTTGAAAGAGAAATAATATTTTCCAAATTAGGTCAAAAATCCTTTTATCTATTCAGGGAAACACACTTTCCATGTTGGATTTTGAGGTGGAGGTACGAGGAAAAAGGTGGGGCCCAAATGACATATGGAAAGTGGAGGGAGATTTGAGGTGTAAGAGTGGTGAGCTGAAAGTCCCTTCGAGTGATATCATGGATGGATACCACTTATGGTTTCCTAGGGTGGTAACGCACCAGTAGCGAGTAGTAAAGGAAAACTATGCTCAAGGATGCGTGACCAATCATCAACGATCACATGTCCTTGGTGGTTTCTAGGACAACGTGTGCTCATGTCACTTTTGGGGAAGGCACAATTTGTCAGTGCATTTTAGATCTCAACCATTGATCTAGATCACGCCTTTTCAACTTGTACATATGTTTCCCTCCTTTAATATTCCTACACTTTATGGGTGCGCGCGATTTCTGGGCCATCAGATCTCCTTTGGTACAATAGTTGAGAAACTTTAATGATATAACACTCATATTTAGGCTACTGGTCACTAGCTTTTGGTCCCCTCTTAGGCCTCCAATTCTTTCACTTAATC
Organism: Larix kaempferi; assembly: GCA_027924585.1. Taxonomy (NCBI): domain Eukaryota; kingdom Viridiplantae; phylum Streptophyta; class Pinopsida; order Pinales; family Pinaceae; genus Larix; species Larix kaempferi. The sequence goes on from BSBM01001067.1 coordinate 3,953,104, forward strand.
CTTTAGATCCTGAGGTCTAAAATGAACTATGTATATTGTGCCAAATAACTTCGAGGGGGTGTTTTCACATGGAGAAAAATATCAGTACTAATGGAAAGGAAGGAAAACAAATTACTCAATGAAGAGTTGAGCGAACTAAAGAAAAGCTATCAAAGATCTGACAAAAATCCTGAAGAAACAAAGAAGATCTTTATGGATTTGAAATTTTAGTTGGAAGAGGCGAAGGTGATTGAAGAAACGCTCAGAAGAGAATTGGAATAAAAGAAGAAGATATAGGAAGAACTGGAAGTTGAAATAGTCTCACTCAGAAAGGAATATAGTAGAAGGACATCTAGCAGAACTTTGGAAACATCACCAAAATATTGGGTGAGATCATTAGCAACCAAAAACCATTCTATGATAAGTTTGGTCTTGGATACAAACAAAATGATGTGATTAAGGGTTCAAGCAATATGATGACCGAAAGTGAAGAAAAACAAAGAAGTTATGAAGATGCTATCAAGGGTTCCGAGCCTCTGAAGGAAGAACAACCCACTTGTACCTATCTATTGAATTATAATATCATATTAAAAAAAAGAAAAAAAGTTGCAGATTTCTATATTTGAAGTCTCTAAAACTTTACGATGGAACTCTTCTCGAACAATGAAGCCCTAAAAGCACTAAAAAAAATCTCCTAATTTCAAAAATCCATTATAAAATCCATGTTAAGCAAGGGCTAACTAGAAATGTTGAAAATGAAAAGTTAAATAATATTTGCATAATAGTCCATGGAATCATTTTTATGTTGTACTATAGAATGTTAAAAGACTCATTAATATTCATTCCATGCATTAAAGTATGATAATTAGAAGAAAAGTTAAAATGTAGAGTATGATAATGAGAAGAAAAGTTAGAATGTAGATTATATTACAAAAATTAAATGCAAAAGTATGATGATGATTAGAATAAAAGTTAGATTGCATATTATATAGAGAAAAAAGGCACAAGTTAGATTATTGATTATATTAGACAAGCACAAATTGTATAGATTGTTTAACTTTTTTCATTCAATTTTAAAATAAAATAATTAAATAATGTCAAACTAAACATTATATAATGAAGTGCTAAAAAGGCCAAGTCTTTGAGGTCACTGATTGAAAAAATGTGACATGAATCTCTTTCTCAATATTAAAAACGTAATTCTTGTCCTAAAAGAAAATCATATATACTTAAGTGAATTACATTTAAGTGAATTACATTGAACGCATAATAAGAATGAGTTGAAATTATATTTTTGAATTAAAACATATATGTATATGTAGTCTTCAATAATTATAATAGGTGCATTTATTGCAATAGTGTTTGGTCCCCCTCTCCAAACTTATGAGTGGGATATTTGTAATCAAAATAAAGAAGTAAATTTATGCATAATTAGATGAATAAATCCAAATCTTGTTTTAACAATCTAAGAAGAAAAGGTTGAATTAAACCAACTTAAGAATCAAGTTAGTTTTATAATTTTTGTCCTCTTCTACAGTTTAAGAACATAGAATACTAATTATTATAGAATATTGAAACATTAAAATTTCCCATTTCAGTTCAATCCTTTGCCACTTTTCATCAAACTTAGGATTGGGACCTACAACAACATTATAAAAGGGTGATATTCATGTATTTGTAGCACAAGCCTCATAATGTTTTAGGATTGTTTGACTTTTTAGCATGTGCATCAATTATGCAACATCCATATATGGAATACTCTTTTGCACATTCAGGTTCACAGTTGATTCTGCAATAGCTACAGTAGCTTATAAAACTTATAAAACAAAATATATAATATTCATTGTTAGTTCATAATATTCAAGATAAGTACATAAAACATATCATGACTTCTTAGACTTGGAAATAACCTATAGAAAAATCATAAATGAAATAAAGTTACCTCATTGCAATCAATTCTTGACCAGGCAAAAAAAATCGAGCATAATGAGCAATGGCTAAAATGTGTTCCAAAATGGAGCCCATCATTTCCCGTGAACAAATATATTGCACATCCATATGCAAACTAATAATTATACATGTTCGAAACTGAAGGTGTTTGGATACATATGCTTTTCCTGAAGATTTGTCTCGTTGTAGGGTGCTTGACCGTACTCTCCCATACCATAATATCTCATCCTAGCATCCCATGTGGATGCTTCATCATGAATATTACTATTAATATTTTATCCATTTAGTCATTAACTCATCGTCATATTAAACATCAATGTTTTCATAATTATTATTTCCACATCAATGTTCTCATCCTCATCATTATTATTGGCATTATCATTATCATTGTCATCATATTAAACTTATAAAATCCCTATAAGCAAAAAATACCAGGAAGACTAATTGAAGCTTATAAAATGACAATTACACATCTCACAATTCATCGAGGCTCTCAAACACACCAAAAGTCTCAAAATTCAAACAACACACTTATACCTACGTGGCATTATAATATCAGATAATAAAAAAAGTTACATATTTCTATATTCGAAGCCTCTAAAAATTTAAGATGAACTCTTCTCAAACAATGAATCACTAAAAGTACTCAAAAAAATCTTGTAATTTGAAAAATCGATGTTAAGCTAGAGATAACTAAAAATGTCTAAAAAATAAAATTTAAAAAATATTTGCATAACAACCCATGGTATCATTTTTCCCTTGTACCATAGAATGCTAAAAGCTACATTAATATTCCTTGCATACATTAAAGTATAATGATTAGAAGAAAAGTTAGAATATAAAATATTATATTACAAAAATTAAATGCAAAAGTATGAAGACTATTAGAGTAAAAGTTAGATTGTATATTATATAAAGAAAAAAACATAAGCTAGATGATTGATTATATTAAAGAAACACAAATTGTATATATTGTTTAACTTTTTTTACTCAATTTTAAAATCAAATAATGAAATAATGTCTAAATGAACATTATACAATGAAATGTGAAAAAGACTAAATTGGTTATCATGTAATAATACATTTAAAGTGACAAAAAATCAAGATAAATTGCATTACTTAAATTCAATTACATTATTCAACTATCTCATTTGGTGAGATATACCTAAACTTGGTAACAAGTGGTATGTGGTTAGAGGAACAATCATGTGAAGGAAGTGCACCATCTTTCACGTCTTCCTCATCCATTAGCTCTAAGAGTGACTCCACCTTTAAATTTGTTTGGGTGTAAAGTATGTAATCTAATGTTCCCTGAAATTTTCACTTGGAATTTAATACAGAGTTAATAAAATGGGGCTCTCGTGTTTCACAATTCATTTTCTTCACGATGTGTTCCATGGATACACCACATTCAAAATAGGAAGAATAGGCACTTGCTAAGGGATTTTTATGGCTAAACATCTTAGCAAACTGCAAATCACCATATGGATCATAATCCAAAATTTCCATGTAGTAGGGATGGGTATAGCCTTTAGTAAGAAGTGAGTGGGGAGCACTTCCAGGTAAAGAATTGAAGTCTCCACATATTACAAGTGAAGCACCATAATTGTTCTCAACCAGCCCCTCCAAATATTTAAGCAAGTACCAAACTTGCCATAGCTTTACATCATCGCATTTTTCCAAACTGGGCAATGTGCGAGCAAATTGAGTTTATGTGCACACACACCATAATCCACGTCCTATTATATGCGTACACACCATAATCCACAGAACTCTAGTGAAATTGAGTTTATGTCTAAAAATTGGAGTCGGAACTCTAGTAAAATTGAAGGCATTAAAAAATATTTGCTCTCCATAATTTAAAAGAAACTTATAATGACCATTATATTTTCTCAACAATGTTTTAACATTCTTCCATTTATTCATTTGATGGATTAGCATTTTTGCCTCGACATTAATGTCTTATCATTTATGATGATTATGTTGTATTTATAAAACCTTAAGAAACATCATTACGTAAAATATCATTTAATATATTTTAGCACATTATCGTCCTAAAAAAATGCATAAAACACAGAGCAAATTATCAAATACATCTCCCCTCTCGAAATGCTTAAACATCAATGGAACATGTACATCCTATATTTTTTACACTACTTAATCTCTACATTTTTTAAAAAGTTTTGATTTATATTAACATTAGTTTGATAATTTGGTGAAGGTGATGATCATGTTATATTAAATACTTTGTAAATAACATGAACTTGCATTTTAACATGTAATGTTTTTAGAGTTGAAGAATCATATCACTATTTTCAAATTATATATGTATTAAGATTTTTTTTAAGAGTTGAAACCATGATATTATAAATAAATAGAAATGTGAATAGAAATTAAAATATAAATATATTTTGTATTTGATATTAATTTAAAAAGAAAATTAATTTATTTTCATTGAATTTTATTCGATTATTATGTTATATAAGTTTTAAAAATTATAAAGTACAAAAATATTTTTCATTTGAAATTAAATTTAAAAAAGGTAAAATTAGCTTATTGCTAAACATTTTTATTAGCATTTTCTTTCATTTCAAATAAAACTAATTAATGACATATTTTATAATAATTACATGTGACTTTTCACTAAAGCATAAAAAATACTTGCTTTTAGAAAATTATAAAATGACTTATAATGACAACCATATTGACTAACAATGTCTTAACATCTTTGCATTTATCTATTTAAAATGCCTTAGCATTTTTGCTTAGAAATCAATGCCTTATCATTTATGTGAAATATCATTTAAAGTATTTCCACACATTAATTCCCACTTTCAAATTATACATCTCCCCTTAGATACCAATACATCATGTTATGTGAAACATCATTTAAAAATTCTCCATAGATCAATTCTCACCCTCAAAGATGCAAACACAATAAATTATCAAATACATCTCCTCTCTTGTGGGATATGAATACCTCAACTTCTTGATCTTGTTTCAAAACATTGCAAAGAAAACACCTATAGTAAAGGTATCTAGAGTTATAAGATTTCCCAAAACTATTAAAAAAACCTCTCCAACTTTCTTTTAGTAATAGAGGTTTTGCAGAGGTTATATAGTCTATAATGCACACATGATTTGTCTATTATACAACATACACACTGGTGCATATTATGTATAATCAATGTGTTGGTGCATATATTGTAATGTAGAACAAGAATGGTTTCTTTTACTCCATGAGTATCTTAAGAACCATAAGTGTATTTTTCCCTTTAAGTGCATATATTATTTTATATAAGCATTGGTGGTATGATATTCAAATGAGCACCAGTGCATAATATAAGTAAATGGGGGTGTATTTTGTATTATAGAAGCACTTGTGGGTATAAAATGCATAAAGAGAGTCACTGCATTACGTATTCTCTAAAAGAACTTGTGTGTATTTTATCTATAAATATATCATTATTGAAAAGTGATAAAGATTTCAGTTGCTAGATAAGCTTACAAAATAGTTTGACCCCCAACAAATTTAATCTAAAGATGTTATAAGTGATTATGAAACTAAGAAGTTGAATATAAGTAATTACCTAGTAGTCTTCACTAAAATAAGTGGAATTATTGTGAAGTAAGTTTTAGACGATATGGTTATTGTTATACAAAAGATGTAAAAAGAAAGGGATGTGAGATCCTTTTTATTAATTCAATCAAGTTCTTAAATACTAGGATGTTTTAAATATTCATGGAGTTCAACGTTCATATTATCATAAAAGTTCATACTATTGTTTCACTATAAAGAACAAGATTACCATATTTCAAATTAAATAGACACTGGAATTTACACATCAATAAGTCCTTAATTTCAAGCATTCAAATGATACAGTGAAATAAAAACTAGGAATTAAGTTTCGTGTCACAATTAATAATATTCATACTCAATTGGCAGAAAATCACACATTAACAGGGTTAGCCAGAATCAAATGGGAATAAAAATAACAAGAAGTTCACATTTGAAAAGAAACCACAACTTGGTGGTTAAGATAACTTTGTTTTGTGAAAAATAACAAAAAATAGTAAACATAATGAGTGTACTATTGTTCATATAACAATCACTGTCTTCAAACCATACTCTTAATCGGATGAAAGAAAAAAATACAATTATCCAAAATATCTTGCATAAGATGAATAGTAAGTTGACATGGACATCAATGACTAATGTTGAAAAGTAAAAATTATGAAAATTAATTATTTAGAGTGATGTTTCAACTAATTATCTTATCATCATTGAATTTTGTTTAACTATGTTATATAAGTTTTAAGAATTATAAATTACATGGGATAATAGGTATCCCATGTGGGTCAAGGAGAGGTCCACCTATTTTGAGCCTCATAATGCAAATCACTCGTATTATCCCTTCTGTCTTGTGTGTTCTATCGTGATATTTCCTAGTTATGCGTTTATTTAGTTAATTCTGGTTTGAGAGGTGATGATCAAATAATTTCCTTGAGCCTAACCTCCACCTATTATAGATCAAATGGTATCAGAACATGGTCCTAGAAAATTTTCCTTAATGTGGTTCATAACCTCGGAGAAGAGTTTCTACAACCATGGGAAGAATTCATAGGGGGTCCACCTGAAGGGGCCTCACTCTGCTGACTCTGATTACAGAACCTAACCTGGTGGGGAAATCAAGTGAGGCCCTTATATATCAATGCATATCCACCCGGGGATTTGACCTCGAGACATTCTACTTACAACTCAAATATCCCAACCACTTGAGCTAACCCATCAAGCTAGCATGGTCCTAGACCTGATCTGGATTTTTTTCTTTTCCTCTTCGCTTTAGGTTTCCTCTCAAGTTGTTTCCTTGAAGATTCTCCCCACCCCATACCTAACACTAACCGCTTCTTTTGCATTTCTCCATCGATTTTTCCTCCATCTATTTTTCCTACTCACTCTCAACCCTTATCACAGCCGCCTAATCCCTTCACCATAGACCCAATCTAAATTGTGTTTACATTCCCACACTTACTAGAAACCTATGTCTAGTATTTTTTTTTTGGTTTTATTTTTCTTAGTAGCTCACTCATTTCTATATGCTCTCTACACTACACTCTAGATTCCTTTCCCACTCAGGTCCGCACACTTATACAACTCAAGGCTCCAGCCCTTAGAGTGAAGCCAAATATCATGCTATCTTAATTTTTATTTATTTTTATTTCTACATATACCTCACTGCCTCTCTCCCAACCCACTATACATATCGCAAAAACATTTCCTCGAAGTCACTATTACATTCATATTTCCCTATCTTCATCTCATTTCATTGTATCACTCACTATGGATATCATACGCTTCTCCAGCAAGACATCTAGTCACAAATACCACATTTACTCACACCAGTTGTCTACTAGCCCCATGTTTCAGATATTTACTCCTGCATAACTCCTCTTCTACAGTTTCCTCCATCTCCTTATAGTCACCATTCTCTACCCATTGTTTTTTTTAATTTCTTGTTTTATTTTCTCATCCTCAACCCTACATTAGTCACCCCTTTTATTTTTATTTTCTCCACACATATTACACCTCTCATGAATCTCACACATCAACCCTAACCCCTCTTTTTAACCACGCTCTACCTTATTTCACGCCCATTCCAAGGCACCCTATTTCTAGCAGTACTGAGCGGCTTAATTTCTAGCATGTCGATGTTGCACATTTGGTTTCACACAACTGCTCCTACGTAGACCAATAGTCGTCACTGTATCTCAACTCCATATTTTTCATTGATATCTTGCATTCATTCACTAGGACCTAGCATATTGAATATGGAAACATCAATAAATGCATGCCAGCCACCATTTTCCCTAAGCTTAATCGTTTCCTTAACTCCACCATTCCACTAGAACCCACACATTTTAGCTACGAACTCCCCCCTAGAGGATTTCTATCCCACTCTCTCCTCTTTCATAGCCCTTCTTCCAACATCATCTCCCTTCCACTTTTAGATCTATCTCAAATTGGCATATTTTTCTTCTCCAATAGTAACTTAGTCATAATACGCTACAACAATTTCAGAAGCTCAGCTATCAACAACAATTTTCTTTGCACCCGTGCATAGGTTTTGTTTTCAGCAGCCACACAAGCTCCACCCTCCAATAATTTAGATCTAGAGGCTATTTTGCACCAATCTGTTGGTCTCAAAAATTCAGTAGTAGTTTCACTCTAGGAACACTTTTCAACCCTAGTTCGTCTATGGTGCTCTCCTGCGACAAATAGCCTTGCTTTGTAGAGAACAAGAATTTTTTCTACAAAATTTGTAGTTCAGTTCTCATCTCGAGTATGGATTTCACGAGGATCATTGTTCTTCACATGGTCACATAGATGCATCAATCATGCATCTCTAGCATTTGGTCTGGATCTGCGGACCACCCAGTCTACATTGTCTCAGTAGTATCCGGTCTGGATCCGTGCCCAACCTGCTTCACCAACACATCTTCCATATGCAAAAACATCCTCATTGTGTTCATTCTGTGATAGCCTAGTTCAATGTGCAAATAAACTTAGTCCTCAGTATTCTTTGCATAGAACAATTTTTTTGGACTTGGTTTAGTGTTCTCACACTTCATAAGCTAGGAGGAGGAAAGCATGGATGCTTTTCAGCATAAACCTGGAGGAATTGGGCTATAATGAGACCTCCCCCTCTCATTTAATGTATCGGGCTTGTATTCAAACTTATTAGCTAGTTCAATAGTTAGTTATACTATTAAAATTATGGCTAGTTGGTTAGGATATTTGACTTTGTCCAATATCTATGGACCCGCATGTACTCCTTTATAAAGGCTACCAAGACCCATGATAATGTAAGTTATTCTTTGGACCCATTCCTATTTGGAACACATTTTTTCATGACTAGGATCTTGTTGGGCGTGGTCTAAGTGGGCGTAATTTTGATAAAGTACAATTTTGGGGAGATGGGCAGTTTGGGCTGCAAAATCAGAAGGCACAGGTTTGAGGAGTGCGCAACTTAGAATGCATATTCAGTTTTGTGCAGCTATGCTGGTGCGCAGTGCCAGTGCGATAGTTATTTTTGGTAAAAGTATAAGAGAAGTTCGAGCTGCGGAAGAGACCTATTTTTTGTAAGGAGCAGATCAAAAGATAAAGGAAAGCAACCTGTCTAAGAGAGTGGTGGCAAGCAGTTGAGAAGCTAGGCCACTAAGTCGTCGGCAACAGGTAGGTTAAAGGAGTGGAAAGTGACAGGCCACGATGCAGTTGTAACTGTTTTGTTGATGACTGCGGCTGTCAAAAGGCATTGGAGCCATGAGTGGTCCAGTAAGGCGGCCAAAATGAGTGGGGCAAGCTGTCGACGATGACAGGCAGGGTGGCGGGCATCTGCACCAGCTTTGGGAAACTTTAGGGTTTCTGCATATGCATTGTAAAGACATGACCTACGGGCATGATCTATAAAAAGGCACATTTTGTAAGGGAAAGGGTTAATATTCATTGAATATTAGTTGAATCTTAGATCTTCATTGAAAAAGCTTGAGCAATACTTATTGTTTTGAAAAAATCCATTGTAAAGGCTCTGTAAGCTGTGTGCGCAGAGGCCTATTGAGAGAGAGAAGAGAGTCTGCAGCTGAGTGCATAGACTGGAACTGTTGTACCCTTCCCAAAGACTAATATAACAACAGTTCCTGTGGATGTAGATCCCATCCTGGGGGTGAACCACGTTAAATCTTGTGTTGTGTGACTGTTTATGTGTTTTGCACTTGTATATTTACTTACAGTGAATGCTCGAACTCTCATTTATTAGTTGATATGTTAGTACTTTTGTATGTATTCACCACATGAATGAGTTGGGAATAATATGTTAAGTAACACATATAAGGATGAATGTTGAATGCTTAGTATTTCTGAGTTAAATCAATGCACAGATCAGTTAAGGTAGACACATAAGTAGAGAGAGTTTGCGTCGTGCAACTCTGTAGAGCGTAGCACTAGAAGTGCGTTGTGTTTGATGTTTCATCGTAGTGTATAAGTCATAAGACAAATAAACTAAGGCAATTGATGAATGGAGAAATCACTAAGTATAGCTTGTTGAAACTGGTTAAGTCTGAAGAGGAAGCATAGGTATCAATTGCGCTGTCTTGTTGTTGAATACTTCCCGAGCCACGCAGTCCATGGATACGCAAGTTGTGCAAGCGTCTGGGCTTTCAGAAGTGTTAGCCACGACAAAGGTGATCGTCGCGCAACCCTGAGTCCACAGCGCGATCCCCGTAGTGCGCTGCTCTTCAGATCTCATAAGCACTCATCACGTGGTTGTAGAAACCTGATTCTGCAGCCCCCCCATTCCTTCGCCTCGGGTGAGACCTCAGTTTGTTCACAGATTGTTGCTGAAAGGGTCGGTGAAAAGGGGTTTTGTTGGTTCCTCGAACCGTTAAGAACCTGGGTCTACAATGGAAACCTCTAGAACAGTTATCTAAGCCAACAAATGGTTCTGTTGCCGGGACAAGAATTTGTGATGAGTTGGCGCGCTTGAGATGTGCGACGATGGAAAGATCCTGTTGATTGCAGAAAATTGGCATCCAGACAAGAAAGAGATCAAGGCCTTGTGTGATAAAACAGAAAGAGACTTTACAAGAAAGGAGAATAGACATCCGTGTCTCTCCGACATAGACTGGTTGAACAAATACCTATGGAAAGATATTCACGAGATTTTCTGGGAGTCTTTTGGAAACGAGCTACATGAGTGGTTATCAAGGCTTGCAGAGCGAAAGAATTGTTTACAGCTAGAAGCACCCACCAAGTGGACTCAAGAGCTTATAGAGAAGCTTAAAGTGATAGATAATCCACTTTCGAGAGCAGTTGACTTCTGAGTTGACAGCATATTAGAAGGCTTCATGACAGAGTTCATTGTAGACACATTGAAATCCTACAACGCAGCCAAAGCAGAGTTTTTCAAAGGGTTCAAAGGTAAGCATCTAAACAATCTCAGTTTATACATTAAAATGCTTTTAGCTGAGAAAGGCGTTTTGAGAATGCGGCGAATTTTTTTGAGTCTGTCATGGTAGATAGCATATATAGTGGCTCTAACGACGAAACCTATAATTTGAGAAGTGGAAAAAGATACAAATATACCACCGAGAAAAATCCTAGACCGCATGGACTCCGCGTAGATACCGAGATACCCTGTGAGCTTAATAATTAGACCGAACCTCTGTCACTTACTTATCATCCTATTAAGCCGCAAAATCTGTCGGTTGCAAATAACACGCCTCCCCTATCTCATAATCCGTCAGTTTAGAACCCTCCCGTTGCTAATATTCCTACTCTGCAGAATGTCAGTAATGGTAACACCGCAGGAGCGGGTGCCCATACCATTCTGACTCAGCCCATTCCATCACAAACTAACCCACTTTAGAGTGTCCAACCTCAGATCATTCCTAAGAATATTATCCCTAGCACTGCTCAGAGTACCGTGCCACCTAGAAGGAGGATGACTGACGATATCAAGCTGCTGATATTCAAGGGAACGGGTCTAGAAGACCCTGATCAACACAGGTTGCTATGTGAAGTTGTATGGAGTGTAAAGCAAGTTCAGGATGATGCCGTGAAGCAAGTGCAACTCGTCACCACCTTCAGAGATAGAGCCTTGCATTGGTTCATGAAATATTCTCAGGGACACAATAAAACCCTGGCAGAAATTAAGGCTGCACTCCTAGCAGAATTTAAGAAGCCGAAGTCAAAATCCCAGTGTATAACAGAGTTAAAGGAGATAAAACAGAAATCTAATGAAACAGTTTGGGAATTTGATCAGAAATTTAAGACACTACTGGACCAAGTGAGATTTGTTATAGCTCCGCAACAGCACCAAGAATGGTTCATAGCTGCGTTGTTGCCCCACATCAGACTGCCGCTAATGAAACAAAAGGTTTCTTCGCAGGAATAATCCTTAGAGATCGCGATGAAGTTGGAGGCTTCACCGATTGGTGAGACTAGCACTGGAATGTCACAGATCCAGACACAACTAGTGACCCTAACACTACAATTGCAGGATATCAAGAAGGGAAAGCAAGAGAGGAAAGAGATCTGGTGTACAAGATTCAAAGGAGAAGGTCACACTAGAGAACACTGCCCTTTATTTTAGGATTACCTTAACAGTGGAGCACTAAATCCACTCAACTAGAACCAGGCCTCGTGGTGTGAAATCTATAGAACTAGGGGACACCGGCTTGAAGACTGTTATTTTATATAGAAGTATGTCAGAACCCCTAAGAATATCTATTGTAAATTCTATAAGTCAGTTGGACATGATGAATCCAATTTCCACGCATATGAGATCATGAACGAAAGAAAGCGAGACATGGAGCATTTTCGTGGTGGAAGGGTATACAGAGTCGAGGAAGAAAATCAACTGAAACAAGAGAATGCACAGTATGATCAAGGCACATATAGAGGTTGTGGTGGAGGATACCGCGGAAAAGGAAGAAATGCCGGCCCAACACAAGGAAGAGGGCGAGGTCAAGTAATATGTTATAACTGTGGCCATCTAGGTCACGTATCTAGAGATTGTACTAACCCATTCACTACTTGTAGTTACTGTAAATCTTTTGATCATGTTATTGAAGACTTCCCAGTGTTAGCGGCAGAAATGCAGAAACATAAGAAAGATGCGCCGAACCCGAACATTCAGTTGATCACAGCAGAGAGAAGGGTTGCCGATACAAGTATCAATGTGGTAACGCGAAGTGGCACTGCAATAGGAAGAGATAGAGGAGCAGAAACTTTGACTTCTGGGATGTTTGATACTAAGCAGACTCCTGTTGAAACAATATGGATCAGAAAAGAAACGGGGAAGGAACCTCCCTTCAACCTAGAGAAAAATAAAGAAGTATTTGAAGAAGCGCGGGACATTTTCAAAGAACCACCACCTGCGTCACCAAGAATCCCGTTGCGCAGTGAAGTACCACAGACGCAAGATATTCCAGCGGCATATGATCAAACGTGCGCTGCAACAGAGACATGGACTTTTGTTGCGCAGTTACTATGGAGCTGTATGAAGCTATTGAAGAGCGCAGATGCTGTGGTGGAATTAGAAAAGTTGCTAAATCAGTACGAACCACGCAGCGAAAAGGAGACTGCTGAGAGCGCAGTTCATCATATTAAGGGCCATAAGAGAACAGGTCGAGAAATGAGGCTTAGCGCACATATAGGAGACTATAAAATGGATGAAATCATTCTTGATTTGGGATCAGAAGTAAATGTTTTAACCAAGCAAACAATGGCAGCAGATGGGGAGACCAAAAATGCAGTGGTCACCTACACAACTAAGAATTGCCAACCAGGAAAAAGTCATACCTTTTGGAAGGTTTCCCAAGGTTATTGTTGATATTGATGGAGTGCGAAGTCATGCAGACTTTGAGGTTATAGAAATCGTGGATGATAGTCAACCCTATCCAACACTATTGGGTATTGAGTGGGCTATGGATAACCTAGCCATTATAAATTTGAAAACAAAGAAGATGATATTTGAAGGACAAGACATAAGGGTCATCGTACCATAGGACCCTTCGCAAGGTGAAAGATACATTGAGCCCATTCAAGAAGAATCCAGAGCTCAAGACCTGGACCGCATTTACAAAATGACTACGAATGATGCTGAATACACTAATAATACTACAGATGGGATGCTCAGTTGGCGATGTGATATCTCTTTCATCTCAGATTCTGATGCAGGACTCAAGAACTGGCAGAACCGAATGCATAAAGTAACTCCGAGAAGATGCGCGCAGGTTAAAAAGTCACTGCTCTAGATCGGAAGAGAGGTAAGTCCAATACACACCTATGACGGTTCATCTAATGTTTATTCCTTTATCAAATAATTTACTGTCTCAGTTGCAGTTGGGCATCGCTTACCAACATTAGACATGGCACTGTGCGGGACACCGACCAGATGGTGGGCTGCGCATAAGGGAACATTAACAACATGGGATCAGTGCAGCGGCATGTTGCAGATCAGATTTGTGGAGAAGGTTGTGCTGCCCTTTGAAAAGTATAATGGACAGATGGATCCTATGGATCATATTGCGATCTATTCACGAGCATGGGAGGAAATACCATAGACAGAATGGGTACATCTGTTTGTGCATACATTGGAGGAGCCGACTCCAAAGAAATGGTACTCGGATACGGAGTTGCGCAGGGGAACTACAGATTGGTCTGTCCTAACTGCAAACTTCCAGAAGACCTTCAACTTTGAAGACAAGAGTCCCAACATAAATGAGGCTTTGCAGGTTATTAAGGAAAGAATATTTAGATCATAATGCCCACCTAGAAACATGACGTTAGAGGAATTCTTTGGAGATATAAAAGTACCTGCGAACCTACAACCAGAATGGATGAAATAGATAGAGCATGCCATGGAATGCTATAATCTAGCTTAAGAGTTTGAAGATAAATAAGAAAGTGATGAGGAGGACCCGCGCAACATAAACATACCTGAGTCAGAGGGTGCACGAGACGTGGAGGGACCTCTGCTGGAGATTCCAGACATGAGTGGGCCTGTGAAAATGAGAAAAGTGAACATTGGCACAAGTGTTACATGAATACCATGACTTATTCCTGACAAAATTCACAGAAATGAAAGGTATTCTCGGTGAATTAGGGGTTATGAAGATACCTCTTAAGCCAGGTGCGAATCCTGTTAAGCAAAGGCTGTATAGATTGAATCCGAGATACAAAGAAAGAGTCAGGGCAGAACTTGACAAGATGCTCGATGCAGGGATCATTGAACCAGTTGAAGAATCTGAGTGGATAATACCTATGGTTATCTAGGACAAGAAAACTAAGGGTGAGATTAGGATTTGTGTGGATCTCATAAAATTGAATGATGCTTCGATGCGTGACCCATTTCCTACTCCTTTAACTGATGAGGTGCTCGATAATGTTGGAGGAAACGAGGCATATTCCTTTACTGATGGATTTTTGGGATATCATCAGATAAGAATTGATCCAACAGATAGGAACAAGACTACTTTTGCTACAGAATGGGTGTCGTTCCAGTATACAGTAATGCCTTTCGGTCTGAAGAACGCGCCCGCCATATTTTCTAGAGTTGTGGTCGCAGCGTTTAAAGATTTCATGCATAAGTTTTTAGAAGCATATTTTGATGATTGGACAGTATTTGGGTTGCTGAAGAACCATTGCGCAAATCTTAGAATGATGCTAGAAAAGTGCAGACAACATCAAATTTCATTGAACCTGAAGAAGTGTGTCTTTTGTGTACCCTATGGTACTCTGTTGGGACATATTGTGTGCAAACAAGGCTTGATGGTTGATCCTGCGAAGATCACAGTTATTGTAAACTTTCCAGCACCGAATTTAGTAAAGCAGCTGCGCACCACATTGGGTTTACGGGTTAATACAGGAAGTTTATAAAGGGTTATGTGTAGATAACTGCGCCAATGGAGAAGTTGTTAAAGAAAGACGTGCAATTCATCTGGAACGCAGAATGTGAGTAAAGCTTAGACACATTGAAAGAGAAAATGGTCACTGCGCTGATCCTAGTTTTCCAGACTGGGAGAAGCCATTTCATATCGATGTTGATGCTTCGTGTATAGCATTGGGTGTTGTACTAGTGCAACCAGGAGAGGGAGGTATTTACCATCCCATTGCATTTTCGAGCAAGAAGCTCTCATCTGCTGAGAAGAATTATACGACCACTGAGAGAGAGGGCCTAGCCATGGTCTATGCACTACAGAAATTTAGGCACTATTTGCTTGGTGCACACTTCTCCATGTTCACTGACCATTTTGCTTTGAAATACCTGGTCAACAAGCTAGTGTTAGGGGGGCGAATCTGCAAATGGTTGTTACTCTTTCAGGAGTACGATTTCGAAATAGTGGTTAAGCTAGGTAGATTGAACTTAGGACCTGATCATCTGTCACGGATTGAGTCAGGCGAAGAGCCTACGAACCTTGAAGACAATCTTCCTGATGCGCAGTTGTTTTCCATTCACATTGCCGATGACTACTATAAATATATCATAGACTTTTTGACTACTGGGTTGGCACCCATAGAGTTTACTACGCAGCAGAAGAAGCAGATGGTAGTAAGAGCAGCAGAATTCACTATAATTGTCGGAAAGCTATACAAATTG
Organism: Larix kaempferi; assembly: GCA_027924585.1. Taxonomy (NCBI): domain Eukaryota; kingdom Viridiplantae; phylum Streptophyta; class Pinopsida; order Pinales; family Pinaceae; genus Larix; species Larix kaempferi. Next base: position 3,969,192 of record BSBM01001067.1, read on the forward strand.
GGCCCAGATGAAGTATTGTGCAAATGTGTATTAGAGCACGAGAATCCATTTATATTGGCTGATGCACATTTAGGAGCAGCCGAAGGTCACTATGCAGGAAGAGCCACTGTGCAAAATATATTGCACGGAGGGATATGGTGGCCTACGATTCACAAAGATGCGAAAGAACACTGTCAGAGCTGCGACATCTATCAGAGGATAGGAAATCCATCACGAAGAGACGAAATTCCATTGAATCCACAGTTGACATTATAGGCATTTGAGAAATGGGCCATTGATTTTGTGGGACCTATCAACCCACCGGGGAGGAACTGGTGCGAGGTACATCATCACTGCTACTGATTACCTCTCCAAATGGGCAGAAGCAAAGCCAGTGAAGGACTGTAGCGTAGCTACAACCACACAGTTCATATTTGAAAACATCCTTACAAGGTTTGGATTCCCGAAGATCTTGATGAGTGATCAGGAAACTCATTTTCTGAACCAAACAATTGAATCCCTGACTTAAGAATTCCATATTCACCACCAGAGAAGTACACTATATCATCCGCAGGAAAATGGGACTGTGGAAGCTTTTAATAAGGTATTGGAGAATGCGCTAACTAAGGTATGCAATGTCAATCGGGATGACTAGGACCTGCGCATTCCCACTGTGTTATGGGCGTACATGACAACTTGCAAGAAATTGACGGGCCACACACCTTTCCAGTTGGCCTATGGACAGGAATGCCTATGGAGTACATTGTTCCCAGCTTGAGAATAGCTACGTTTATAGGCATGGCAGATCATGAGGCACTAGACGAAAGGCTTCTCCACTTGGTTGGTCTGGAGGAAGGTCGCTTCATCGCAGGATTTCACCAGCAAGTGCAAAAGGAGAGAGAAAAAGCATGGCATGATCGCCATATCAAGAACAAGACCTTTCAGGTAGGTGATCTAGTCCTCCTGTACGATAGAGAATTTATGAAGTTTCCTGGAAAGTTTAAAATGCATTGGCTTGGCCCATATACTGTTTTTCATGTTACTAACGGTGGCACAGTTCAGTTAGCCATGTTAGCAGGAAATACATTACCAAACTTAGTAAATGGAAGCAGACTAAAACCCTATCGGGATAGTCCTGCTTCACAGAATCCTCAATGATCAGGAGGAAGGAAAACTTATAAGTGTCAAGTATAGTTGAAATTGGGCACTAGAAGTGGAAGGAATCTATACATGAATTTTGTTGAAAGAGATGTACTGCGCAGTGAAAGTGAAGCTGCGCAGGGGGGAAAAAGAATGAAAAAGGAAAAAGAAAAACTGCACCATACGAAGCTGAAAATGTAGCTGCGCATATCAATGAAGCAGAGCACCTCTAGAAAACAAGGAAGTTGCAACAAGAGAAATGGGATGGAACCATAGTTGTGCAGCTAATATTAAAGAAGCACATGCGCACATGACACCCTTTGTCAGAACCTCCAGCACATAATGATGGGAGAAAGTGATCGTGACAAATGTCGGCCGGGTAGTAAGCCGTTATCCAAAATGGTGGCATCGGTAGAATTCTGCATTAAAAGCATATCTTATCCAGTCGAGCATAATAAAGAATGAAAGGACCAAGATCCTAATGGGATCCTCCCAACAGACTTGGTATTTAATCTCCGACTAGGTTTTCAGATAGCCTGGAAGTACCATCACACCTCAGCAGTTAAGGAAAGTTAATTTGACAGGACATCTTAAACGGCGGAAAAAGATTGGTGATCCAACAAGATCTCGTCCAACGGGACTGGCACTTAATGCCTAATCTAGTCGTTTCCAGAGCATTCAATGTCATGCAAGGTGGAGATCCATTAGGGATTGGGTAAGCGGATGTAACATTAAATATCTCGGTTACCCATTAATGGGCATGAAGTTGAGTAAAGGATCTATAAATAGTAATCAACTCTTACTTGTGCATTTTACCATGAGTTTGAAATTTTATCGGCTGTGAAGAGCGTAAGAACTTAGCAACCAGAAACATGAGTGCTCGCTCAGTTTATGTCTGAAGAGCAGACGTTGGAAGAGATCTTAGGCACCTTCCACCGCTCTGGTTTAAGTGGAGTAATGAAGACGCCACCGAAGCAGATGACACCAGACCGGGATGGTTCGTCCAAGAACCCGAAGACAAATCAGCCACAACAACAAAAGAAGGATAAACATCCGGCTGCAGAGCCGCAAAAGCCGAAGGCACCAGGGATTTCAAAGCCGGAGGCTCCATAAGGGAGCCCGCCCACACCTATATGGGTTATCCCGTAATATATCAGTCCGAGGAAGAGAAATGCCCCGTAAATGCACCTGGAGAAGAGCGTGCAATATGACATCCCACTACCACCGATGTCAAAGCATGTGCGGACTAAGGAAGATTTTCTTAGTAAAATCCCCGACTGCAAATTCATTGATTATAATCTAATGGACAAGGAGAAATTCCCACATTTGCAGACAGACAGGTACATGTATAGAAAAGATGATGGAACCACTGCGAAAACAGAGGTTGTTCCTATGGACTGGGCGGTGCCGCTGTCCCGAGCGGGTCTGCTCAACCTGCTGCGAATTCCACACTTCGGGCGTGGCAATGAATGCAAGGCTGTGGTGCGTACGATGCTATCTTGCACGCACCAGGGGTACATTTGGATGGAATTTAAAGTTAAAATTACTGTTGATCTCATAGCACGTATTACAGGATTGAGCAAGAGGGGTGATGACCCTTCCAATGAATTTGTTGGCAAGAAAGATGATCAAGAATTGGCAGCAAAGATAAAACCCAATTCAACTTGGTAAGAGGGCATAGAGGCTATGAAACAAACCCAATTACAATTGAGCCTCTGCGTTTCACAATTCAACTTCTGGTGGGAAGGATTCTGAGGAAAGCTAGACCAAAGGAAGTTTCAACGTCAGTAGAAGTCCTAGCTATGAAGGCTATGGATGGCCATGAATATATTTGGGCCAACTTCCTATTGAACGAGTTTTTACTCGATGTCCAGGACACGCAGGACAAAGGATTACCTTTCCACTTCAGCTAGTTGCTAATACTTATTGCTTTCGTGGGGTGTAAAGAACCTCAACATTAGAACGACCTGCCGGTAGTAGAAAATGAATGTCACGCGGTACGATTCTCCAACATGTGGGTGTCCACGAATTTAGAAAAGCAGAAGCAAAGCAATATGCAGTTCCTCACTTATTTTGAACAACTGCGCGGCGTCATTGAGAAGACCCCGCTCATCACCGAGGAGGTGACAACCAAATATAGGTCAATGATGATTTTAAAGGAATGATTGCATTGTATTTACATACAGCCACGCTTGACGACAAAATAGTGGTTCGACGGGCAATATCAGCCATAAGCACCAATGATTGAGCTGATGATTGAATACTGGCTAGAAGATTGGAAAGAACATGTGCCAGAGAGTCTTATTACAACATCTGAAGAAGACGAAGAAGAGGACAAGACGGAAAAAGATCTGGAGGGCTAGAGTACATCAAACCCGCGGCCTGACCAACAAGTAGGCAAGAAAAGAGTCAGAAACAGATAGACCGGAGAAGCCACAAAAGAAGAAGTCCAAAGCTACAAGAACATCGCTCGATAGAATGCTGCACGACGATGATTATGAGCAGATTGCATCGTAGACAGCAGTGCACCTAGAAGATGCAGCTGCATTGAAGGGAAACCAGGAAGAGAAAACCTAGGAAGAGGTTAGGGAAAGTATTGACAAGTTGAGGAGTCTGTTCTTAAGAATGGAGCAAGTCCATCGTGACTTAGCTAAGGAGACAAACCATAATGGCCATTCAGGAGAGTCAAGTGGGCATATGCGTAGGTCACCTACCTTTACAGCACGGACGCGCATAGTCAAGATTGCGCCAATGTCCATTTTGTTCCCGCAGATGAGATGACAGAAAATGCAAGGATGCTCGCACAGTTGGAACTTAATGTAGCTATGCTACCAACAAAAGGGTTGCATGAGTTGCACACTCAAATATCCCACGAAATACACGAACAAGACATCATCTCGCACAATCAGCACCGTCAACTTGAAGAGAGTTACAAGAAATTACAAGGAGAATGTGAATAGAAGGAAAGGGAGCTTCAATGCACGCAAGAGAAGCGGCATAGGGTAAAAGGAGCAGTGTTAGCATTATATGCGAAGCTACCCGAAATTGAAGAAGAGTTAGAAGTTGAGGCAGCTATCCTACAGATCGACGTGGTTGTGGATAGTTTGCAAGAAAAAATGAAGGGATTAGAAATTTCCCACACAGAGAAGATTATGGAGATGGAAGCTACTCATCAGGAAAAGATGGCCAAGCTGGAAGCTCGACGGCTAGTTGATATAGCACAACAGGCAAAAGAAGCAAGAGCAGAGGCCCCGAGGTCCTCTACGTGGAGCATCTACGCAGTAGTTGCATGATGCCAAATCCTGCTAGATGACGTGTCGAACATCTGGAGCATATTGCAAGACGAACCAGAGTTGCAAAATATCCACAACGAAATACAAAGGAAGCAGCAAGAAATGGATTCTACAGATGCTTATATGAAGGATTTACCAGTGCGACAGAAGAGGCACGCATTTGAACAAACCAAGGCACTTAGGAAGGAGCTCAAGGATTTAAGAGAAAAAGAGGCCAAAACCTCTTCGAGGCTGCATCTGCTGCAGGAAGAGGCACTTACCTTAACTGATGAGATTGAAACAAAGTTGCAAAATCTTCAGGAAATAGAAAGCAAAGTCAAGGAGCATATTTTGGAACCTACCATAGATGAAATGCTAAACATGGTAAGAGCACATGAGAAAGAGATAAAGGAAGTAGTTTCAAATCTAAGTGCAACTATTCAAGACTTTATTGCGTGATCAGGTATTTCAAAAGATGCGCAGATGGAGCAACTGGATTAGAGTGGCTCGAGACGAGCCACAAGTCAGTGTTAGGGTCCTGTTGGGCATGGCCCAAGTGGGCGTAATTTTGATAAAGTATAGTTTTGGGGAGCTGCATAGTTTGGGATGCGAAATCAGAAGGCACAAATTTGAGGAGTGCGCAGCTCGGAATGCATATTCATCTTTGCGCATCTATGCTGGTGCGCAGTGCCAGTGCAATAGTTATTTTTGGTAAAAGTATAAGAGAAGGTCGACCTGCGGAAGTGACCTATTTTGGGTAAGGAGCAAAGCAGAAGATAAAGGAAAGCGACCTGCCTAAGAGAGTGGCAGCAAGCAATTGAGAAGCTAGGCCACTAAGTTAGCGGCGATAGGAAGGTTAAAGGAGTAGAAAGTGACAGGCCATGATGCAGTTGTAACCCTTTTGTTGATGACTGCGGCTGTCAGAAGCCGTTGCAGCCACGAGTGGTCTAGTAAGGTGGCCAAAATGAGTGGAGCAAGTTGTTGACGACGACAGGCAGGGTGGCAAGAATCTGCACCATCTTTGGGAAACTTTAGGGTTTATGCCTATGCATTGTAAAGACATGACCTATGGGAATGATCTATAAAAAGGCACATTTTGTAAGGGAAAGGGTTAATCTTCATTGAATATTAATTGAATGTCATATCTTCATTGAAAAATCTTGAGCAATACTTGTTGTTTTGAAAAAATCCATTGTAAAGGCTCTCCAAGCTGTGTGCACAGAGGCCTATTGAGAGAGAGAAGAGAGTCTGCAGCTGAGTGCATAGACTGGAACTGTTGTACCCTTCCCAAAGAATAATATAACAACAATTCCTGTGGATGTAGATCCCATCCTGGGGGTGAACCATGTTAAATCTCGTGTTGTGTAACTGTTTATGTGTTTTGCACTTGTATATTTGCTTACAGTGAATGCTCGAACTCTCATTTATTAGTTGATATGTTAGTACTTTTGTATGTATTCACCACATGAATGAGTTGGGAATAATATGTTAAGTAACACATATAAGGATGAATGTTTAATGCCTAGTATTTCTGAGTTAAATGAATGCACATATCAGTTAAGGTAGACACATAAGTAGAGAGAGTTTGCGCTGTGCGACTCTGTAGAGTGCATCACCGGAAGTGCATTGTGTTTGATGTTTCATCATAGTGTATAAGTCACAAGACAAATAACCTAAGGCAATTGATGAATGGAGAATTCACTAAGTATAGCTTGTTGAAACTAGTTAAGTCCGAAGAGGAAGCGTAGGTATCAGTTGTGCTGTCCTGTTGTTGAATACTTCTCGAGCCATGCAGTCCGTGGATGCGTGAGTTGTGCAAGCGTTTGGGCTTGCAGAAGTGTTAGCTGCGACAAAGGTGATCGTCGCGCAACCCTCAGTCCACAGTGCGGGCCCCGCAGTGCGCTGCTCTTCATATCTCATAAGCACTCATCACATGGTTGTGGAAACTTGATTCCGAAGCCCCCCCATTCCTTTGCCTCAGGTGAGACCTTAGTCTGTTCGCTGATTATTGTCGAAAAGGCCGGTGAAAAGGGGTTTTATTGGTTCCTCGAACCGCTAAGAACCTGGGTCTACATTGGAAACCCCTAGAACAGTTATCTAAGCCAACAGATCTATCTCTTGTGAACGTGCATCTCTCCCCTACATTAAAGCTTGTCATGTTAAAGGTATGAATTAAGGTTTCTCTATGGTGATATAATTGGCATAAATTTTGGTGCTCCTACACTAAGGTTTTTATTTTCAAAAGGAATGGTTAAGGTTTCTCCAAGGTGATATTTTGGTGTAGATTATGATATTATTGACCTAGATCATGTGATATTACTGGCTTAGATCATGGTGATATTATTGGCCTAGATCATGTGATACTATTGGCCTAGATCATGGTGATATTATTGGCATAGATTATCGTTACATTGGTTATTTCCATATATTATTGTGATGTTATTGGCATAGACTATGGTGATGTTATTGCCATAGATTATGATGATGTTATTCCCATAGATTATGATGATGCTATTGAAATATATTATGGTGATGCTAGTGATTATGGTGATGCTATTGCTATGAAGTATTGTGATGTTATTGGCATAAAGTATGGTGATGTTATTGGTGTGACCTAGGGTTCTCCTCTTGGAATGACCTAGAGTTTGAAGATGATAATGATGTTAAGGGGTTGAAGAAGCAAACAAATGAAATTTATGGATGATTGTTTCTAGGGTTTGATTACAGAATTGAAGGGCATTTTATTGAAGGTTTTATTATATATTTGGAAGATGGATTTGGGACATGTACAGGTTGACATTAGGGAAGTGATAGTAACAGTGGCAGTGATAGTGGAAGTGGTAGTGACAGTGACAAAGACAGTAGCAGGTTGATATTCTTACTCATATCTAGGAGGCGTGATCAAGGTAAGGAGAGGGGATTGTAGTCTTCTTTAGGTTGGTTCCCAAGAAGTGTGAGTTAGGTCTCACAAGGGGGTCAATGTCTCCTTCTAGTTGGTGCTAGCTAAATTTGTGAGTTGGAGCTCACAAAGGGGTTGATTTGGAGGACGACATTTTTTTATTTTCTCCCATTTTGGTTTCCATGTAAAATCTATGTGCATTATGTATGATTTTATGTAATCACGAATGGAATTGTTAATGGTTAATGTTACATGATGTGCTTAAGGTTTAAAATGGTAAAAAGTGCTCAATACTGATTCACTCCCCTCTTAGCATTGGTGAATATTCCAACAATTGGTATTAGTGTGAATTCCTTTAGGAATAGTTTGACCATTGGAAGGTAGATATCAGTAAAAAAATGATGGATAGGCATGAAGAATATAACGAGCATGGATTACCATTGTTTGATGGGACGAACTATGCTTTTTGGAGCATAAGGATGAAACTATTTTTGCAGTCAAGGGGACTTGATATTTTACGGGTCGTAGTAAATGGATACACTATACCAAATACTAATCCAACAAAAGGTACAACTGAAAGAAGACTATTGTAATGTAATGAAAAGGCCATGTATGGTATTCTGGGTGGTCTAACAAGATCATAATTTTTCAAGGTTATGTGTTGTAATTGAGCAAAAGAAATCTGGGACAAGCTCAAGAATGTGTATGAAGGAGATGTTAAAATCAAAGGGGCCAAGCTTCAAACTTACAGAAAATAGTTTGAACACTTGAAAATGAAGGAATGTGAAGATATTGCAACTTATTTTATTCGAGTTGATGAAATTGTGAACTGGAAGGAAAGATTGAACGTTCATTAATTGTTCAGAAGATACTCAAGCCTTTCCCATTGATGTTTGATCCTAAAAGATCATCTCTAGAGGAAAGACAAGATCTAGATAATTTGAGCATGGATGAATTACATGGAATTATTACAACATGCATAATGAGAACAGAATAGGAAAAACCATCCTGAATGGAAGCAACATTCAAAGGCTCCAAGAAGAAAAGGAAGAACAAGCAAAAGTCAAAACATGCTCATGCTCCAGCTACAATAATGATTCAAACAATGAAGAAGAGGCAAAATTTGTGAGAAAGTTGAAAACAGGAACCAACAAGTACAAAGGTAAGTTTTCTTTCAAGTCTTTTAATTGTGGTAAAGTTGGTCATTTTGCTTCCAAATGTCCTTATGCAAAGGGGTCAGATAATGATGGAGAAGACGCTACCAAGAAACAAAAGATATATCAAAGGAGAGACAAGGAAATAAATAAAAAGAAGATTTTTTAAAAATAAAAATATCTATTGAAAAGAGGACAAACTCCTCATCTGATGAAGATGATGACAGTGACAATGAATTAGGAAGAGTGCTCTTCATAGCACTAGAGGAAACTACTAAAAATAATGAGGAGGACTATGAAGAAGAAATAGAAGTGAATCTTGAGGTATAATCAATTAGTTCCTTAAGTGATCTATGAAAAGAAATTGTTAGTCCCAGAGGTTGACTAGGTTGAAATAGTGTACGCCCAGGCATGATAGAAGATCAAATTTTTTAAATATAATAGAGCTATATATGATATACATTGTATTTTTTATTCATTCTACAAATTTCTTGTTGGATTAGGTTATGAACAACTTTAACGAATGCAAAGACATAATGCAGAGGAAATTTACAGCATGACACAAAATATAGGAAATGATGAAGGTGAATTTAACAGATGAAGTACTAGGATTATTCAAGAAGTAGGATATTAAGACAAATTTATTGAATCCAAGATAGCATGAACACACTGAGGCTCGAGGTGATGAATTTCAACAATTCTTACACAACTGTAAATAAAATCATAAGGAATGAAGGAAAATTTAGCCATATTTTATGTGTATAACATATACATGAAACTCCTTGCAGCTACTCCGACATAGATATAAAATATTTAAAATCTATATAACAGAGGAAATTTTTTTTTATGAATCTATGGAAGATATTTTAACTTTCAAAACATCATAAGCATGAATGATACCATAATGAGATCAAAACTGTTGCATCGAACTTTTATTAATCTCAGGAATATTTACATACAACACACATGAAATAACAATGGACTCACTTAACAAAGGAAACACATCTATGAGACATTGTTGTATCTTTAATCTAATACATAGTCAAATTACAAGGGCCAATTCTATCATTCAACTCTACAAAGCTAGATGGAGAAACTCTCTCCCTAAAATTGCCAACCATTTTGACTGAGTACAGTATGCACTAGTACATATGGGCATATTTTTCCACGAAATATTTCCACATTTTGAACATTCATGGAAAAATACAATGAAATTTAAGATGTTTTTTCATTTTTTTTTTATCATGGCGGAAAAACCGTGGTAATATCGATGTTTTTTACATTTCAACGAACTTTCATCTCTATATCGATGACCTATGGCTATCTTTGCACACTCGCCAAACCAATGCCAGTTTCCAAGTACGGCTCTTGGATTTTTACGCGCAGGTCAACTCATGCATTTTCGTCGATATAGAGACGATTATCGATCTGTAAATACATACTTTAAGACAATTTTCGACACATTTGCTATAGTTGTGACAAGGTTCCTGGTGATTGATTGAGCCCAGATTTTGAACTTGCAACAAATTTTGTGGTGATTGTTTTAGCTCGGATATTCTAGATTGCTCCGATTTTGAACTTGCAAGGTTAGTATTTTTATTTTGTTTTGTCTATATGTTAAGAAAAATAAATTTCAGGATTTTTTTTAACATGCATGTTTGAACGATTTTTATTTATTTATTTTATTTTAAATTTGGCATTGCTACATATATTTCGTGTGATTATAAATTAGTTATACTTACATGTTTTTATAGGATTTGCATACGATGATTATATATTAATTACTAATTAAACCTCTTTTTTTTTCTATAGTTCTATTAAACCTGAAATCAGAATTGAAAACCACCTCGGTAGTATCCAAGAACTTCCAGTTATGCTTGTGATTTCCTTGGAGTCTTCAACACTTGAACTGTGAGCTTCAACTGTGTCACATGGTTCTTCCTCCCTTGTTCTTTTTTTTGTCTTGTATGTTTGTCCAATAATATAATCCATACAATCATATACCAACAACAAGTGTTTCCTAAATACATTATTTATCAACCATATCCAAAACTAGAGAGAGTCATACTCAACAATCATATGGTAAATTCATAAAAGGTAAGCATGCATCAAGGAAAACTTTCATTTGGACCATTTGGGCCACCTAGTGTTCCAATGCCCAAACTATCAAGGTCTCCTTGTGATTAAATCAAAGGCCATTGCACAATACTTGTTGGCATCAATGAAAACTTCAGTCTTCATGTTTTTCTTTATAGAAATTGGTATATAATACATTGTATTTAGAAATATACTTATATCTAATGTATTTGACAAGTTACTGTTTGGTATGGTGTAGGTAAGATAATTAGTTGTCACTACAAGGATTTGTCACTATGAATGAAAATGCAAGGAAGCTTGCTTAGTTTAGAGCAACATTAGAGGTGAGGGGAGATGGAAAATGTTATTTCCCTTGCTCTGATTGCAGGGGCTTGCAAAGAAGAAGAATTTTAATAACAACAGCTGAAAGACATTGTATGGAGAAGGGGCACGCTGAAGGGGGTTATGAATATCGTCCCTTGGTAAGAGGTTATTCAATTTTTAATGTATTCTCTGTAATATTCATCATGTCATGAATTTCAGTAAAATGTCTTATCGTTTTATTATATGTTCTATGCACACTATTTTTACTACGTTGTTTGTAAATATATAGACAATGCCCCCAAAATGTCGCCCTCTAGAGATTTATTTTCCAAGTACTAGCAGAAATACTCATTTACAGGGTGACAAACATCTAGATTAGAATATTGAATCTGATCAAGTTCTTAATGATGATATGGATTGAGATAACATTAGTGATACAAATAAGGAAGATGAGATACATAGATTGATCCAAGACACATTTGATCCAATGGATGAGGACAACCGGGATGATAGTCATGATGTTGATCCTCTACTCGAGAAGTCACGTCAACCTCTTTATGAAGGCTCAAAAACAAATATTCTATCTGCTATATTGTTGTTAGTGAACTTGAATTTTTTGAATGGTTTATCAAACACTCGTCTCACACAGATACTAAGGTATGTAATTTGTTAATTATTTATGTCTGCATGTTCACATGTACATAAAGGGTTGAATTTTTTCCTATATTGCTATTATTATCTAATTTATAAAGTATGGATGTGATATTGATGATTAATAATGTTTACATTGACTTATTCTTTTGAATTTTGTAGATTGTTAGGTGAATTTATATTACCAATGCCAAATATTTTACCACGCACATATCAAGAGATATATGTGATTATGAAAGAATTTGGAATGTAGTATCAAGCTATTGATGCATGTACTAATGATCATATCATATACTATGGACAATATGCATTAGAAAATGAATGCCCACAATGTCAAACAAGTAGGTATCGAACCGATAAAGTGATAAAAAAGGTGCCTCACAAAGTTCTTTGTTATATTCCGATAATTCCACGTTTACAACGGTTGTTTAGGTGTCAAAGTATAGCACAGTTTATGGATTTCCATGCAAAGAACAAAAGTCGATACGATGTTCTTCGAATGCCTGCAGATGGTTCTGCATTGAGGTACATTGAAGAAAAGTGGCCAATTTTCAAAGAAGAACCTCGTAATGTTAAACTTTCATTGGCAGCTGATGGTGTCAATCCATTTGGAGAGCTTCGTTCTACCTACTTAGTGTGCCATGTTTTGTTATAAAGAATAACCTTCCTACTTGGATGTCGATCAAGAGAGAGCACACAATGTTGGCAATGATTGTTCCAGGTATTTAATTAATTTGTATTTTTTTACTTGAAAGTCTGATCACTAAATATTTCATTTCTTTGTTTCGTGCATGATAATTATGTCTTTTATATCTAATGACATATAGCTAAATATAATTAATCATGTATGTTGGACCAATTAGGTAAGTACCAGGTTAAAGATACGAACGTATATATTGAGCCTCTTATCGATGATTTGTTGAAGTTATGGGTTGGCGTCACTATGTATGACATCTCTAGACCAATAGAGAAAAAACGATTTCAATTCCACAGAATACTTGCATTTACAATTCATGATGCTCCAGGGTTAACGCATTTTTGTGGTATATTATTACTTTCTTTGTTCTTTAATATTATATATATCTATTGAAAATATCATGCATTATTTTAAATGGTAATTCTAATTCACTACACTAATTCATATATCTTGTAGGTCTTCAAACAAAGGGTAAATTTGCATGTCCATTTTGCGGTCCCAGGATAAAATCTCGTCGTTCAAGGAGTTTAGTAAAGGAAGTGTTTGATGAGTATAGGCACTTTCTTCCTAAGAACCATAGTTATCGAACTACAGACAAAGCAAAATTCAATGGTAAATAAGAGAATGGAAAAAAACCACGAAGAATGACACCTCACTTATGGAAGTTGGAATATAATAGAAATTGTCAAGGTATGCCAAATTATTTATGTATTGTTGGAATATTGGTCAATACTTAGCCAAATTTCTGAATATGCAAAACAATATTCTTCCTACTTTGGCAGATTGATTTATTGCACATGTGACCATCATAATGAAAACTGAAAGCATGGGTGGATAACCACTTCAACAAGGAACATATCTATGCCACCCTATGAATTTTATTAGCACAAGGACACCTCCTTGCGGTCATTTCCAAATGGCCTTTGAATACTACTAATTCAACACTTAGACAAAAATTGTCAAACCTTAGGGTAACATGAGATTTTTTTTTTTACCAATTTTGAGGTGTGAGACACCCAATGGATAGAGGCCAACAAGGTGACTTCATCTAAACCAATTTCACCTCTTGAAGCCTCTTTCTCTCTCCTCATCTAGCATTTTACTGGAGTAGTGCAAATCAAGCTGAGAGGCACTTTTGGAAGATTGATATTGATGACCATAGTTGTCATTGATAACAACACATTAATGACAAAGACATGGAAGTGTTGAACAAGACTATGACAAGGCTAATGCATGACAAGTGGCACAAGATGGTGTGGCAAGTATTGGTAAGATGGAGGACAAGCAATGGACAAAACATTAATGAAAAAGTGTTGATGACTCGACAAATGAGCATGCCAAGGAAAGCAAGATTGATAGGATGAAAAAGGAGTATGACAAGGACAACAATATGATGGTGCAAAGATCAAGAAAGCATGGGATCATGTGAAGCAAGCATAACAGATGTTGTTGACATGCATGATGAGGATGACTTGTTGACATGGAGGAAGCATGACAAATGTTGTTGACTAAGCAAGAAAGCAAGACAAAGATGATGACATACATTTTGATAATCAAGCATGGATTCATAATGAGGTGGACAAGGCTGATGGAAAGCAAGATAAGGGTGATTGCGGGCAATTTTTTTAGTGCTGCAGGCATTTCCTTAAGGGAGCTGCGGGCATCTTCAAGGCCCTTGCGGGAATAAGGTAGAGGATGACCGTAGGACTTTGTTACCGGACAATCTACCGAAAGCGGACTTAAGGCATGATCTCCCTAGTTCAATGTGAATCTAGAACAAATCAAACAAAACATAACCTACTTTCCTAGATCAAATAGAAGTGCAAATAGATAGATAGATTGTTTACCTCATATTTGCAGATCCATTTGCTCTTTGTTGATCCAATTCCCCAGTGTCATCAGATATCAAGATGCAAGACCCTGTTGAGCACATAGGAACCAATGAGCATTGAAAGCATACATTTCATATGATTGATCTAAGTTAACGGTTAAGGAAGAAAAATATGAACATTATTAATGAGACAACATTTATGGAAAGAGATTATATTAACTGTAAAAGAAGGAGTTACATAGAAAGGAGAAAAATACAACCAAAGCCTTAATGTCACATCCTCCATCCAACATGTCCAATCCAAACCTACAAGATGGTACAAGCTTCCCAAGATGATTAGGGATCACCAATATGGATTCTACCAGCATAAGGATACTATAGACCTTCCTCCCCTTACCATGGAGAGAGAGGGTGTTTATATAGGGCTCAAAAGATAGGGTAGGTTGCGGATTAGGGGGAGATAGTTAAGGGATCCTCCCATTATGTTAGGAATCGAAATTACAACTCTCCTAGAGTCTAGGGATAGGTCTCCACCTCAAAAAAACTCTAGAAATACCTCGAGAATCCCCAAAATAGCCTCTAAGTAACCCTGCCGCACCCTGGTAGAGGAGACAGAACACCAGAGAGGGTCAGGCGCACCCTATAGGAGGAAAAAGGGTGCCAGTGGCTCACCCTATCTGAACAAGAAATGTGTCGACGCACCCCAGATGAAGGAGAAGTGCGACAACCTACTCAAACAGGGTCAACCGGGTAGGGATAACCTTCTGTTTGAATGTGTTTTAGCCCAGTATGAGTTTAGGGGTCAGAGCAAAGAGTTTACACAAAGGTCATGATGATGACACTAGGTCTTGATAACGACATTTGCAACACTTGCAACACTTGCACAAGGGTGACGACATTTTGGTGTAACAGAATGCCCCCCAAAGCATGAAGCTGACGGAATAAGACATGTGAAATGCTTTGTAGTAAGAAAAGAATAATGGCAAGGAATTGCTGGTTGCAAGGAGATACTGTAGAAATGACCCCGAGATCCACAAGTCTCATATGACACAAAACATGGATGCTGACCAATACACTGCAGATCCATGATAGTAAAGATCGACTGAACACAATCATGGCTACTAGACACAATCGTAGATCGATGATGAGGTGATAATACAGCCACGACCAATACAATGTGGATCCATGTAACATGACTCAAACAATCTCCATCGTAACCTGGGTAAAATACGACTTCCCCAATCTCTTCAAGACGAACCCGCAATGATACGAATCTATCCATGTGATTACAATGTTTTGGAGTCAAACATGGTAGAAACCACTTGATTATCGGTCATTGATGTATACCATTAACAAGTACGAGGGAAATCACCATTGATGTCAATGATCCCCAAGGTATTATAGTACAAACCATCGAATGTGAATAAAGGGCTTGAAGTCGAACACTCTATGGGATCTTTCAATCAAGAGTCAATGATGTAAACTCATGTTGAAAGCGAGGTAACCTGCCATTGAGGCATGCATGTCCAAGGTACTCGATTGGTTTCTATATTCAGTCCTCGGATGATGTGTTGAAGTCAACAAGGATGAATCCGTCGAAGGAGGGGCATGATGAATCCCCCATCATCGACACAAAACTCGATGACAGATGTTTGGAGTGAATCGGACAATAGAGAAATGTGCAAGAATGACTCAAGGTAGACCGACATGATGGAAGGTGTATTGACTGTAGATGATGAGCAAAGAACATCTCTTGAACATGGGCATGGCATGACTTGGCAGTATTGACACGACGAGAATGACACTAACCCCCAACGCGACTGATAGTGGAAGCATTCTTTGGATGACCCAAAGGAGTGACACGACTCATGAAATCAACAGAACTCGAAGACAAACGGATTACCCAAGTACTGAATGCAAATGCAAAATAGTGCCATGTTCAAGAGTGACTATGTACTGCCGTAATTAAAGTGTAACACAAAATATTTCCTTTTTCCCCATCATGACTGATGAGTGCCTCACTTGTTTTTTAACGAGCTTGAGGAGGGTAAACAGATGCTCGGTATATCTCATCCCATGGATGAGTCCAATCCCAAATTTTTTATGAATCTAGGATAGGAGGGGTTCGTCCCATGACGAGCCCTTCAATGCTGAATTTTTACGAGTCCAAAGAAGGTAAACTCGATGTCATTTCCTGTTTAGAGAGTCTGAAAAGAACTAAAGAAGACTCCAAAAGTCCTTTTTCGTAAAGTTATTCTCTTTGCCCGGAAAAGGGTAAAAAAATGCAAGAGAGGACTCTTCCAGTCATGATGGGCCAGAGTATTCCTTTTTCATAAGTAGTAACCCCTGGTCCGAAAAAGGGGTAAACTATCACCAGGAAGATGACCGTTCAAATACTTTAACAAGCGTGAACGTGACAAGTTTGCTTGGTGATCTTTTCCTATTTTAGGAGTCTAAAAAGTGCTTAAAGAGGACTCCATGAACAACTTTTTCATGGTTGATAACCAAGTACGACAAAGAAAAAAGTAAACTCGGCACAGTTCATTTTCCGTAAATAGTCTAGCGAGGTCAGATAAAGTGATAAAACTATACTCGTTAGACACACCTTTTTACTGAAATTTTTAACAAGCACGATAATGGTATTAAAAGCACTCAAAATCTTTTTCATGTGTGAACCAGAGAACGAAAAAAGTAAAAATTAAGCTCAAACCACTTTTCATGTTTTAACCAGAGCACGAAAAAAGTGAAAAGTAAGCTCAACACCATCTTACTGTGTTTAATGAGCTCGAATGCAGGTGAAAAGAATGCTCATGATGTTTGCTTCATTTTTAACGAGATTGTAACAAAAAATGAACTATGCTCAGGATTATTTTCATGGTTTAGTGAG
Source organism: Larix kaempferi (assembly GCA_027924585.1). Classification (NCBI taxonomy): domain Eukaryota; kingdom Viridiplantae; phylum Streptophyta; class Pinopsida; order Pinales; family Pinaceae; genus Larix; species Larix kaempferi. Next base: position 3,986,102 of record BSBM01001067.1, read on the forward strand.
CTCGAAATAAAAAAGAAAGTATGCTCGAAAAAATTCCCATTGGTGGATTAAATCCCATCATGATATCCAAAGGTTGGCACATGCCCCCAACATGATTGCTAGAAGTAAGTGACTTAACTCCAACATGGTGTGGAGAGGCGATCGAGTTGATTTCAACATAATTTTAAGAGATTGAAGACATGCCCCCCAAGCTTCATTTCATTTGCCTAAGGCATAGGTGGATGAAAATAAGGTTCAGGTACTAGGTCTATGGAAAGACTCGATTCAATGGAAAAGAATCTCTTTCATTTTTTAATGAGCTTGACACAGGAAAATAAATCTGCTCATGGGAACCTATTTCATTTTTTAACGAGCTTGACATAGAAAGGAAAATATGCTCATGGGAACCTATTTCATTTTTTAACGAGATTAAAACATAAAGAAACTATGCTCAATATTAAAGGCACTTATCCAACATGATGTCCAGAGGTTAGTAGTGTGCCCCCCCAACATGATGTCCAGAGGTTGGAGATATGCCCCTTATGCTTAAGGGGAAGAAACCACTAATACGTGTGGAACGTTCAGGGAAGTTTGTTGAATAACAGTCATACGATGATTAGGTGTCACGAAGGAAAGTTGATCAATGGTCACAACCCTTCCATCATAGGGAAAATACATCACTCAAAAGAGTGTGGACACTACGGCTTTCATAGAATAGACATAATCACGTCCAAGGAGTAGATTGAAATCTAAAGGACCTTGGACAACCAAGACATCAACATAAACAATTTTACCTCCCAAGGTGACATGTAACTGCAGAAGAATCCCTAAAGGTCTGGTAGGCCTTCTATTAAAAGCCAAAATCTGGCCAGTAACCAGCACAAGCTGAGGAGACCCTATAGCTTTCCAAGCAGTTGAGGATAAAATACTAACAGAAGCTCCCTCGTCAACTATAGTGAGAAATATTTCCTTATCGGAAAAACCTACAGATATCTGGAAAGGAACATCTGAGGGGAGACGAGATTCTGCTAGACTGTTCCAATCAAATGAAATAACATCAATACTTGGAGGAGGTCCCGTGGATGATACTTCTCCTTTCCTAGAACTGTATGAACCGACCAGAAAGATATCAACGGTTTCTAATTCACTTTCAGTTGGAAAAGCAGGATACGACGAAGATTTTGTGATGGCGACTGCTTCAATTTGGGCATTTTCCAATGAAAGAGTTGGGTGGATAGAGGATAAAACTAGATCTACCGCTTGCGTTTCACTCTTCAAAGGGAGAGTGGGATCAATTGAGGGTGATGATCGATTAATCATTTTAATTTCACTCTTCAAAGGAGGAGTGTGGTCAACCGAGAATGAGACTTGATTAACCGCTTGGGTATCATCCCTCAAGGGAGGAATGGGATCGATCAAGGATGTTGTTGAATCGACCACTTCATTTTCACTCTTCAATGAAAGAGTGGGGTAAACCGAAGGTGGGATTGGATTGAACATCCTATCAACCAATGTAGGATCAAGGGACAAACTGCAATATTTAGTTGGAAATTGTTTATGGGATATGTCCGTGTCTTCCAAAAATTGTGATGCTTCATCCACATGAGGACAAATGTAAGTATGGTGCATGCCCTTGCATAACCAACAAGGGTCTGCAGCTCTACCCTTCCGACCCTTAATTACAATGTCACTAGTTGATGGGGTATCATCAGTATGATGTCTAGAGACTGATCAAATGGGCTATTCAGAATGCGACCATATTTCTAAGACCTTGGAGATACTAGGGAATCTCTTAAGAAAATGATACCCTTTACAAAGTTTGCAAGGGAATTTCGGTTTACGCAAATTTGAAACAGGTGTATTGGTGCCCCCAGCATGATGATCAGTGGCTGGTGAGTCCCCAGCATGATGATCAATGGCTGGGGTTGTGACCTTCTACTTAGTATTCTTCTTCTTAGTCTTCCCTTTCTTCTTCTTCTCACCCGACTTCTTACTAACATCAGAGTTTTCAGTAGGAGAAGAGGAAGAGAGGGAAGTTGATTCAACTTTCGACGAAAAAGGAGAAGGGTCACCATGAGATTGATGATCATGTGGTGAAGGACCTAGGTTCGACACAATTGGTGCACTTGGTGTAATTGGATTGGAGAGTAACCATACTGGTAATCCTATCGTCAATCTAGGAAGACTCAACGTAGACATAAAGGGAGGACCAATAGTTCCACAAGGGGGAATAACAAATGGAATACCCTGGAAAGGGGTCTCTTGGTTGGTAGTCCCGGAAGAATCTTCCATATCTAAACTTCCTAAGAGTCTCTGAAGTACCACACAAATCAAACGCTACTCAAGTCTAAAATCAAGAAGCAAACCGTGTGAATAGGAATGGATAAGAAGTCAGGATCCTCATACGATTGTCAAGGCGCCACAACTCGCTATATACCACAGGGTCCAACAGTAAAACACGACAAGGAGGATTGGGAAGGTACGCTTGCCTGAATACCCGACTACCTGGACGACACGTGCGTAGTAATATCCCCGAGTGTTGTTCTCGGTGTATTGCGATGCCAAGAGGGACAAATGGTTAGCTCAGTTGGTTTCAAGAATCCTATGGGTGTCTCCCGATATACTCAAGGTATGTGGGAGCTTAAATCCGTAGTGGTGCTATCTAATGCACAACCATATGGAAAGAGCCTTCCGATATACTACCAAGTAAGAGAAACACCTTTCGATATACCCTAGTGTACGTGAAAGAGCCTTCGATATACCAGTTGGTATGTGAAGGAGATTCGATATACTGGTTGGTACGTGGAAGAACTACAATACCCCTGGAATGCAGTGTAGGAAAATAATGACAGCTACCACATTTTACGACACCTGAACACGTCACTAACTTACACATAGTTACTAAATGATTTTAACCCAAGTTAGCGTTAATTTGATCTTGTGCGGTTAGGTGGATGTATGAGGTGTAGACAGGAAATGTAAAAATAATGCAAATCCTAACTACATGACGATGCACATTTTCCTTTGTTTTTCGATGAAACCTACTTAAGGTAAGGAGATATCTTTTTCCGTTTAATATTCAAAATGGCCTTAAGCAGTAATGAAAATAAGAATTCCTATCGAGAATGCATAAACTCTAACTTTCCTCTATAATGGGCTTAAAAACGCAAGGAAATGCGACAAAACTTTCATATGCAACAAAATATTGTCCTTGAAAACAAAATTAATGAAGCACTTTGATTTTCATATGCATGTATCAGGATGAAATTTGATAACTAAGTACTTTTCAGATCAACAAGCAGAAAGCGAGAGAATGTCTAATATCACTCTAATCACCCATAAATTCCCAAAGAAAAAATGAGAGCACCCACAAACTTTATGACACTCAAGGATCATTCAAAGCAAACCAAATGCAAGCAGAACCTAATGATTGAATGAAGGAAGGGTTTGGATATCGGATCCTAGGATCCGAACAAATCTGGTAATGTGACCAGGGATTGGAAGATCAACCCAACAGGTGGGGGATTGAAATTGCCCCTCACAACCAAGTCAATCACTTGACTGCTCAAGCACCCAAAATCAACCAAAACACATCCAAACATGGACTATGCTGTTCCTAGGAGGTCCATGGCTGGAAAGTACAGTCCACAGATCAGCCTCTATTAGACCAGGACCCAAAAACTGAAGGAAATCACTGTCAAAACTCAGTTTGGAGAGGCTGGCACACCCTACTTCACTGGACATAGCGCCAGAGGGGGTCCGAGGCAGGTAGTATACACAGGAAAGGTGCACCAATGATGCATTTTTCCTTTAGGCAAAGTGAGCTGGCCACACAAGAGCGCAGGGGAGGCACTGCCAAGGTGTGCCTGTTGAATTTCGAGCAGTAAAAGTGTCAGATCTCCCAAGGTAGAAGGGTAGGAGGCCTGATGATGATCCCAAAGAGAATCAAGGACACCTAAGAAACTCTTTAATGATAGAGATATGATGGTAGGAAGGCTCAAAAGGATAGAAATGGCTCAGACAAAAGAGATGAAATACAACATAAATGAAATCAATTCTACTGTAAGTTCCCCAGTATGGTCGCCAAACTTGTTACTGGACAATCTACCGAAAGCGGACTTAAGGCATGATATACCTAGTTCAATGTAAATCTAGAACAAATCAAACAGAACATAACCTACTTTCCTAGATCAAATAGAAGTGCAAATAGATAGATAGATCGTTTACCTCAGATTTTCAGATCCCTTTGCTCTTTGTTGATACAATGCCCCCGTGTCGTCAGATCTCAAGCTGCAAGAACTGGTTGAGCACATAGGAACCAATGAGCAGTGAAAGCATACATTTCATATGATTGATCTAAGTTAACAGTTAAGGAAGAAAACTCTAAACATTATCAATGAGACAAGATTTATGGAAAGAGATTATATTAACTGTAAAATAAGGAGTTACATAGAAAGGAGAAAAATACAACCAAAGCCTTAACGTCGCATCCTCCATCCAACATGTCCAAGCCAAACCTCCAAGATGGTACAAGATTCCCAAGATGATTAGGGATCACCAGTATGGATTCTATTAGCATAAGGATACTATAGACCTTCCTCCCCTTCCCATGGAGAGAGGGGGTATTTATATAGGGCTAAAAAGATAGGGTAGGTTGAGGATTAGGGGGATATGGTTAAGGGATCCTCCCATTAGGTTAGGAACTGAAATGCCACCTCTCCTAGAGTCTAGGGATAGGTATCCACCTCAAAAAACCTCTAGAAATACCTCGAGACTCCCCAATATAGCCTCTAACTAACCCTGGCGCACCCTATTAGAGGAGACAGAGCGCTAGAGGGGGTTAGGCGCACCCTATAGGAGGACAAAGGGTGCCAGTGGCTCACCCTAGCTGACCAAGAAATGCGTCGACGCACCCCAGATGAAGGATAAGTTCGCCAACCTACTCAAACATGGTCAACCTAGCAGGGATAACCTTCTGTTTGAATGTATTTTAGCCCAGTATGAGTTTAGGGGCCAAAGCAAAGAGTTTACACAATGGTCATGATGATGACACTAGGTCCTGATAACGACATTTGCAACACTTGCACAAGGGTGATGACATTTTGTTGTAACACTTTTAAATGACCCTATTGCGGGAATTTTAATAAGGCATTGCGGGCATATGATCGCATATGTTGAAGAGCCATGCGCGCATGAAGAAGAAGGCCCTTGAGGGCATAATGGAAGACGCTATGTAGACATTTTTATGGAGGCATGCCGGCATTTACATGAAGCCACCAAAGGCATAAACAAAAGGCCCTTGCAGGCATTTCTAGTGGCACTTGCGGGCATAAACAAAGAACCCTTGCGGGCATTCTGGATGAAGGTTAAAGGACATAACATAAAAAATGAAAAAGTTGGTTGTCTCCTTAATTAAAGGATGGCCCCTCCCCATAAATAAATCTTATTTGGTGTATTTTATTAATTAATTGAAAAAGATCAAATGATGTGGCATGAAAATCAAATGGTTGAAGGATGGCTACCGCAAGTATTTATTGTTGGATGTTAAAAATGAAAATGACAAGGCATGGTTGGTTAATTCCTTGATTAAATGATGGACATATTAAATAAATCATATTTGATTTATTTAATCATTTTAATGATAAAAATAAAAATAAAAAGGGATTTCGGCGGCCTCCATTGTTTTTGGAAAGAAAAAGGTATAAATAGAAGACAAGATCTTTATTTTTAAAAGAATCAAGAGGTGTAGATTTTGGAGGTGTGCAATAGCTCTGAGTTTGGTGTGTTATAGGTTAAAATTGCACCTCTCCGTCCGTGATCACCCTGAGCTGTTGATCACACAAAAGGACAATTTGGATGGAGGAGCATGCTGACCTTGTACCATATGACAACTCATCCCATTTCCTGAAAATACTGGAAACATACAAAAATATCATTTTGAGATATGAGCGCTACTCTACTCAAAGAGACTAGCGCCCATACGCTACTCCAGTGTATAATAGTAGCACCCATATCCATGTATACGCTACTCCAGTGTATCAAAGTCACGCCCGACATTTAAAATCGATTGAGCGCTAGTTGTTAAACACTAGGGTAGCGCCCTATACGCTACTCCACTGAAGAAGAGTCACGTACATCTTAAAAGATGATTAAAAAATATATTAATTCATCGAGGAGGATTAGTTGATGGCAGTTTCCTAACTCCCCCAACTTCCTCCATAACTACATCTCGACCTGAACTGTTTCTTTGAACCTATAAATACCAAGAAGGTTAAAGGAGCAAGGTTAGAAATTATTGCTAGAAAAGCTAGAGGATGAGTTAATGGAGAAACTTTAAGACATTGGAGAAGTTGTTGCAGAAGAAATCTAAGCCAGAGCAGAGCCAGAGCCCAAAATCTAGTTGCAGGAGCCTGCTTCATTGTCAGGTATACTTGTACTTCATTCTACTTTTTGACAAATAAAGGTTGAAGTGTTTTTCTTGTTCCAATTTGAATGTGTTAGGAAATGGCATTTTAAATTGGATTTATTTTGGTCAATGCTGAATATTAAACATTGTTTTTGTTTATGTCAAGCTTTATATTTTGCCCAAAATGTTTTGAGAAAGGTATTGTTGTTGCAGGTTTGCTGAAGGAAAGGTAGATTTGGAAGCTGGACACGAGACCGAGTCAAGGCTAGGATCAGACTTCGGTTAAAAGGTGTGTTCCCTAAATCTACAATCTATTTCTTTTTGTAAATGCCTCTGTAATAGCATCAATACACTTACCTGTCACCCCAACCAAGTTGATAGCAGTAGTTTCCTTGCTATAGGGTAGAAATGCCCGCCAACAGACTGGCGACTCCGCTGGGGAAATAAAGTTTTTGGCTTTAGGAAACCTTGTTCTTGTGTGTCTTCTCAGTTGGTTTTGACTTCTTTGATGTGTCAAGAACCTTTTTAGGTATCCCTTGCCTTTTTCTTGCCTTCTTTCATCAGTTTTTTATACCTTCCAAAGTTAGTTTTCAAGCCTTTGAAATATGAGCGCTACTCTGATATATGTACAGTAGCGCCCATACGCTATTGTGTTGTATATACAGTAGCGCCCGTTTCAGTAGGGGCGCGAGTTTCTCTACTACACAGTAGAGTACACTTTCTGAAGCAGTCAATTTTTGGTTTGCTTGTTTTTAGCCCTTGGATATGATTTGCTGACTGTGCTGTAGGATCCCCTTGATGATTGCATGAGGTTTTTAATTGTTGTTCAAGTCATAGAACCTCTCCTTAAAGTTTTTTCCATCTTTTAAACCGCTTGTTGACCTTTGGTATTTTTGGAACTTTTTATTGACTTTTTGGAAGACTTGGTGGTGTTTGGTGAAGAACACTTTCACTTTTTTAGACCCTGACTGCCTGTTGCCAGTTTATGAACCTGCACACTCCTGTGTCCGTTGTTGGTGGTGACGTTGTCTGCTCTCTACTACCCCCATCCTTTGTTTTAGGTTTTGGTTTTTGGTAGAGCCTCTAGGGTGTCTTCATTTTGGTCAAGTTTCATTCTTCCTAGACTCTTTGTCTTCTGCTGGTTACAAGTGCTTTTTAAACAGCTGTAGGCTAGTTTCACCTCTCAGTTTCTTTGTGTTAGTAGGGCAGCTTGCTTGTCTACTTGTGCTTGGCTTTGTGGTCTTGCTAGGGCTAGACACTTTAGGTCAGTCCTTTGGTGTTTCTCTCCTTTTTTTTCTCCCACTTGGTGTCCAAGTTTATAGGCTTTTTCTTAGTAAAAAACCTGTAGATCAAGTCTTTTTCGAGCTAGGGTTTCGACAGCTATAGGCCTAAGAACTTTTAGCCATACTTACACATTTTTGCATAAAAGGTTTTATTTGGCTTTCCATTTTTGCATAGTTCTTTTTCGTTTATTGAAAAAGCAAATTTTTTTTTTTTGGTATTGTAAGCTTAAGTAGAACTTGTTTCGGTTATTGCAAAATAGCTTAGTATAATTTCAAAAAAGAAAACAAAATTTTTTAAGTAAGTTTGCTTAGATTTTCCGTTTTGGAAAGAAGTAGATATAAAAAGTGAAAAAGCTTTGTTGTAGGAAAGATTGAATTATATTTGCACTTTTGTTTTCTTGTTATAACCACGCTCACACACCCACTATCCTTTTTGCGTAATAAAAGCCCTAAAATTTGTTAATAAAATGAACTAGAAACTTTTTCTTTTTAGGATACACTACACCAACTAGTTTTGGTTAGGGTCTTGGGTTTAAATCACCTTAAACCACCCAAGATCACACATTGCACAAAAATCGTAGTGAGACTATCATAGGTAAACCCACCTCACTCAAAATTTGCCTAGGATCTATGCAGTAGGTCATTGCGAGATCAGTTCGTGGGAATACTCCTCCTACTTACTGTTCGAGCATACGCCAGGATCGGATTGCGTATTGGGGACTCTTTCGAGTTTCGGGCTTAGCTACCCTGCCCACGCTTTTTGATTCGACCGATGACTGTTCCCCTAGGAATTTTTGGTGTTGTGGTATCCTTAGTATCAGACTTCTAGGTTCATACACAGGTAACAGCAGAGGGTATATCTGCTGTACCTAAGACAGACGTGGTAGGAAACCCCGTGCAGGTCTTTGGGAGGGCGGTTGGGTGATTCCAATGCTTGCACCCTTAGTCATTGTATTGTGGACCCCGGGTAACTGTCTTTCTTTCTTCGTTGATATGTTCTGGGCCCTAATCATCCCAGACTCTTCTCCGGAAGGCACCTTTGTTTGACTGGTTTGTATACTTAGGAATTTTTTTAGTTGGTGTGCTGTTTGCCCCCTAGTTGTAGTGGCCACTAGGTTCTAGTTTGTTATTTTTATATTTATAATCACGAAGAATCAACAACTCCGTAGATAGAGAAGGATTCAAAACCTTCCACCAGTTAGGACAAAACCTATACAACCAGCCAGACGACAGCGGGTAAACCTCGGTATTTCTTCAGAAATTACCTCTGAAATAGAATTGCTTGAAGAAATCCTTGTAACAGAAAACCTTGAAATTGAGGTTCCTGAGGAACCACTACCAGGTATCACAGATCAGCAACACTTTAGTACTGTTGAGGTGGAAGATCTTACTTCTGCGGAGTATAGCACTCCTTTCAATCCTCCCTTAACCAATACTAGAATTCCGCTTCTGTCACCTGTTGGTTTCCAGCAACCCCTTTTCAGTGCAGATCTTTCCTTTCCCGATCATCTGATGTCTAACCCAGGAGGTGAACAGGGGGTTCCCCAAACTCCTACTTTAGGTATGAATACCAGCACAATTAACCCTTCTTTTACTGCCACACCTAGTCAGGCACAAACCACATCTGTGCCTACTCCATCTTTCAGTTTCAACACTAGTACATTAGGTATGCCTAATTTTACAACGATGGCATCTATTCCTACATCTACTGTTGGACCTAGCAGTATGGCCAACTGTGCAACACCTTCTACTTCGCAACCGTTATATCAGATTCCTAGTACTTGGGTTTCCACACCTGTGGTAGGACCAAGTGCTTCTGCAAACATGCCATTCATGGGTACCATGACTGCACCGTCCACATCAGCTTCTATTGGTTTCAACACCTTTGTAGGCCCTAACTTGAATCAAGGTAACATGCCTGCAGGTAACACCCCTTTTTCCTTATTCTCAGGGGGAGGGGGTAATATCTTTAACCAGCAATATGGCGGGGCTAACACCCAACCACAGTGGACGAACCCGCAAAGCACTAATCCGCTCTCGTATGGGTGGGGAAATTTTAATAACTCTTTTGTACAACAACAACAGCTGGCAGGGGGCAACCCCTACCAACAAATAGCTGGGGGAAACCCCTACCAACAGTTAACTGGGGGCAACCCCTATCAACAGTTGGTAGGTGGCAACTCCTATCAGCACATGGCCGGGGGCAACCCTTATCACCAGATGGCTGGGGGAAACCCCTACCAACAATTCATGGGACAAACGATGGGTGGTTCCCCTTATCAAGCTTCATCTTACCGGCCTCGTCTACCTTTTCTGGCAACTTTGAATTTGCCAGATCTTTCTAAACTGACAAATGATCCTGTGTGTCATAATGCCACGTGGCCATCAGTTCCCACCAAATTACCTTCGGATATTCCAAAATTTGAAGGCAAAACAGGTGAAGATCCTGGTGACCATGTCACTACCTTCCACCTTTGGTGTTCTTCCAATTCCTTAAACGAGGATTCCATCAAATTGAGATTGTTTCAAAGGACCTTAACTGGTCCTGCAGCCAAATGGTACATTGAACTACCTGCAGCTACTTTCTCTAGTTTTGGAGACCTAGCAACCGTCTTTTTGAACCATTTCCAGCTTCTTGTTCGGTATGATGCCGAAACAGAACTTTTGTCTACTTTTAGACAAAACAAAGCCACTCACTTATCTGACCACATTCAGGAGTGGCGAAGACGGAAGAGGCTCATAAAGGCCAACATTCCTCCAGAGTTCCTGCTTGAGTGGTACTTGAAATCACTCCTTTCTTATATTTCTAAGGAAGTAGCGACATCTGGAGTATCCAATGAAGAAGAAGCCATCTTAAGGACTCAACAGTTAGACCTTGTATATGCACAATCTGGTTTACTGTACGAGATTATACCTGACGCACCGAGATCAAACACTGATCTGAGTAGACCCAAACCTAGACCACATGCTGACGGCATAGTGGGTTCAGTTAACTCTGCAGCCTTCGAAGCACTGACCAAACAGGTCCAAGCCTTAATTGTCAAACATTCGACTGCAGACATTGCTTCCGTCACAACCTCTCCTTCTATGTCTGAGCCTGTCAATCAGGTTCAGAACAATCAAAAGGGCCCTCGGCAGCCCAACAACAAAAAGAAGGGAAAGAAAGGAGAGGGGAACCAACAAAAGCCCAAAAAAGACAATGCCGAAGAGGGTAACAAGGAAGAAAAGAAGGTTAAGTTCCCTTGTAAACTTTGCAAGCAGAACCACCTTACCCACCAATGCCCTCTACTAGAAGAATCCCAGAAGCTCTTAAGAGAGAAGAAGCCTGCCGTCTTGAAAGATCCATTTCCTAAAGGGAAAGGCTCAACTTCTGGCACCTCCAAAACTGGGGGCACTTCACATGCTTCAGTTGATCAAACATTTATAAACATGGTTAATTCAGATGCACTTTTGCAAACTAGAGCCAGGAACTATACCCCGGAAGCGCAGAAAAAGGATAAGGAGATTGCTGAATCCTCCACTTCACTCCACATACCTGTGGACCCAATGCCCAATATTCCGAAAGGTGTCTTGAAGAGGGCATCGCACAATCCCAACACACGGGCTGCTTCCAACTACAATGTGGTTGAAGATCTAGCCCAAACCCCTTATGCCATGTCTACTCTAGAAGTCTTGCAGAGTTGTCCATTGCAACGAAATGCACTTCTGGCAGCTATTGGGAGTATGGAGTCCTCCAACATGTCTGTGCGATTTGATATGACTGATGTCAAATACCGGTTTCCATATCACGTTTCCCTCCAGATTGAGGTCGTTCATGGTCCAATGACCATTAGACGAGCTGTAGTAGATGAGGGAGCGTCGACTTGCGTAATGTCGATTTCCTGTTGGAAATCTCTAGGTTCTCCTGAGTTAGTCCCTTCCAACACAATGCTTATTGTATTTGATGGCAGAACTTTCCGTCCAGGTGGATTTTTGCCATCATTTAATGTCACTTTTTCCGGTAAGACAGTTGCTATTGAGATAGAAGTTCTGGATGCTCTGCTCGATTACAATATGTTATTGGGAAGGAGTTGGACTTATGCCATGCAAGCTATAGCATCGACAGTTTTTCGAGTGGTCATGTTCCCATTTGAAGGTAAGATCGTTACAGTCGATCAACTTTCTTTCACTCAAGGAAAACACCAGACTTCTTCGGAAACCATAGTTCCTTTGATTGATCAAAACACCCCAGTTGGCGAGAGTTTAGGAGCAGGACTTTTCGGATCACTGATTGACACTTTTGACCTACCCGCTCCTACTTTATTTGTTGGGACTGAGGGATCTTCATCGTCTGAAACTTCTATGGTTAGTTCAGCGACTGATCCTGAGTTTCACTCAACTGATACAAATCCCTCCGTGCCCACTCCTATTGTAGAAGTTACCCACTTGGATTCTCATCAACTACAACGGAGTATATGTCGACTCAATTGGTGTCTGTCGAGTCAAACATAGATTGTGCCACTACTCAGACACCTGACCCAATCCATTCTCTCGACAGTTCAGGAATTACTTTACCTTCTGATGAAGAAATGTTAGAAGCTTTGAACGACCCGGATCATCCTCGTGAACATATAAATTGCGTGTATTTCTTGTTTCCTTTTCTTAACTTGTTAGAGAGAGGTGAATTTTGTTCACCACTCGATGAAAATACTGGTCTCACTCCTTCACAAGTTGCTATTGTTGAAGAAAATAGAGTACATACCTCGCTGGTGAACATTTTCACTGGGGTCAACGGAAATATTTTCTTTGAGATGGGATGTTATCTCGATGAGATCATCCCATATACCAATCTTTTCCGTGAGTTCCATAACACCTTTTCCCAGACTCTTGAGGAGGATCCAGGCATTGACCCTACCTGAAGAAGTACTACGCCTAGGCTGAGATACTTTTTCTTGTAACATAGCTGTATATTTTTGTAAAGCTAGTTTTGTTATGTTCGTTAGGTGATCTTATGTGTGTTTCTCATTTCGCGTACCAGATGTCAACCGCACATTTCTTAGGATTCGCTGATGGCGCTAGTCGCCACACCTGTCAGTTGGCTGCAGCAGCTTGGGTCATTTACTCACCCGCTGACCAACTGGTTTCTTCGGAGGGGGGGTTTGTTTGGGACCTACCACGAATAACGTAGTTGAATACAGTGCAGTTATAGAACTCCTCCGAGATGCTCTCAGTCATGGCATTTCGTACCTGGAGGTAAGGCTTGACTCAGAATTAATTGTTTTTCAGTTAACGGGTGTCTATCAGATCAGGGATCCAGGATTGCTACATCAGTTTCTACGAGTTAGACTATTGGAAAGACAATTTCATTCTATTAGATATGAACACATTCCGAGAAGTTTAAACACTTTAGTTGATTCATTAGCAAACTATGTGTTAGACTGGCATTTGCATCATACATTATAAACAACATTACACACATAAAATTTAAAACGCATACACATGTAAATAACCGATACTGTATATAACTAGTACCATATCAAAAAATATGAGTTTTGAGTCATGAAGTCTCTCAAGTCAAGTCATAAAAGTACAAAAGCTGGGCATGGTAGCCTCAAAAATATATACATATAATGTTTTTCTTCTCCTACGGAGAAGGAGGAATCTCCTCATCATCTACCGCATTGCGATAGCATATCACTAGTCTAGCAACTCGCCGCAGCACCCTGAGCCATGCTGGGGGCACCCCAACAACATCTTCCTGCATGTCAACAGGTATCTGATCCATGCGGCATGCAGGAATCTCATGAGTCAACCGACTCATTTTCCTCTCCAGGGTTCCCAACATAGCATCCGCTGCGGTAATATCTGCTGGCCTCACATAGATGGTAGGATGGCCCTTAGGACGAACAGGCCTAACATCTGCATTTGACACTTGATTAGAACTCCAAAAATCATTCATAAAAATCAAATACTTGAAAAGTTTGAAAAAATTAAATAAATTCTCAAATTTAAACATACCAATATCTACCCAGGCTCCACCTGGCGGAAGCACCAGCTCTAGATCGTGATGGAAATCCAATCTAGCATAGGGAAACTGCTCAAACGTGGGTACTTGTCTCTCCCACCACCCCCAGAAGTCATCAGTGTGGTAACAATAGTGATTTTCCCCACGACCCTGGCGGAGAAAAATGTCACCCCAATGGCCTAGTCTGGGCTCACGGGGGTTAATCTGTGGTAGAGGCATCCCCAAACTAATAGCAGGCATCCTCTCGAAGAAGAAAGTACACAAATTACTTCCATACCCAAAATTCTTCATTGTGCCAGTTTTGCAACCCATCAATCGATACTTCATGTTTGCTAGCAAGCTAGTACTCCAATCATAAACATGGCCGTGCAAGCACTGTACACCAATATGCATCGAATGCCTGGAAGCTAAGTGTTGTGATGCACTACTGGCTACCCGGTTGATCATGCTCACTATCACTTTCAGCGGGAGACCATCAATAGTTGAAATCAGGACTTGGCTTCCCGATTTTTCTGCTCCGGCAAGACAGTATGTATTTACATATTCTTGCACTGATCGTGCACCCAAACGAGAAGTCCCTTTCAGATTGATTACGTTTCCTCTCCTTGAGAGACCAGTAATAAAGTATATGTCCTCAACGGTAAGCTCAAGAGTTTTCCCCCGGATGATGAAGGTATTAGTATCGACATCCCAATACTGAATCAATCTCCAGAACAACTTGTTTAGTGCCCGCATGTTTACGGTTCGATAAAATTTCAACAAACCGCATCTACGAAGCGCATGGAGGGTAACCGGGTCTTGCATGGCTAACCTATCCATGTCTTCATGCTCCCTTTCCCTCCATTATAAGACCATCCTGCACAAAAACCCCAAAAATTTTGAGTCTCGGCGCTTGAAAGGAGCTTTGCAAGTATGTACGCTAGTGTGTATACTACACAGTAGCATGTAGGCGCTACTCTGTTTGAGAAAAGTAGCGCCCATTGCGTTTGTACGCTACTCTTGTGTATACACAGTAGCGCCCGCGCATAAAACCTTATGAGCATCGCGTTGCAAGCCATTTTTGCTCAAAAATTTAAAAATAAACCATTGAAATGCAAGATAGGTGAATTTCTACTTACTTGATGGAGGAAGTTTGGTGGTTGGATGCCCGGTTCGATCGCAATGGAGATTGGAAATTTTTAAAAGTTGCCCCAATTTTTGCCCTACAACACAAATTGAAAATTGATTTTTTAACAATGAAATTATATATAAAATTGGATTTTGATTTTTACCCATAATTTTTAATTTTCCATAGTTTCAAAAACTTTCAAAAAACCCTAATTAATCAATTGAAACACAAAATAAGGTATAACACTGATCCAAGTTCAATTTTCACTCAATTGTTGTCAGATTCGTCTCCTAAGCTCAAATTTCTTGATGATAGCCTTGTCAGTTAACTACACATTCCAAATTCATATATCATTTAAGATTTTTGCTGCATCGACTAATATTTTGTTGAAGACTTAGTCTTGGTAGGGCATGACGCTACGATCCTAGAAGCTGACCTTTAAGTCATTTTAAGCTCTTGTTTGGACTATTTAAACCTAAACAAGATAGCTGAGCAAACTTGTCCTCTTCAAGCTCGTTAAAGTATCCGAAGGCTCATCCACTCAGGTATAGAATTATCCCTTTTCCGGGCCTCAGTGGATTAACTATGGAAAAGGTATACTCTAGGTATACTCCTGTATGCGCTAGAAGAGTTCTCCTTTCATTGTTTTATACTTTTTTGGGAAAGGAGACTAACTGTACGAAAAAGGAACTTTTGGAGTCTCTCTTTAGGGTTTTTAGACTCTCTAAACATGAAAATACCAAGCGAGCATTCACCTACTCGGGCTCGATGTGAAATCCACGAGAGGGTATGTAGAGGACTGTTTAAGTTTTTCAACTCTATAAACAAGAAAACACCACTGAGCACAGACCAATCCGGGCTCGATATAAAATCCACGGATAGGTGAAAAGAGGATTGTTTATGTTTTTCAGACTCTATAAATAGGAAAACACCGGCGAGCATTAATCTGCTTGGGCTCGATACTAAAATCCACGAGCAGATATATGGAGTTATTGTTTAAGTTTTTCAGACTCCTTAAAATTGAAAACACCGGCAAGCAAGAACAGATCTCGGCTCAATATTAAAATCCAGAGATCAGTACCTATAGAGTAATCTTCTATCTCTTCTTTGAACTCTCTAAATTATGAAGAAGGTACTGAGTCTTTCTCCCATGGGCTCGTTAAACTATTTACATGGTTGGACCTATTGAGTTTTCATTCTTTCTTGGACTCATTAAATCCACAAGAAGGGTATTCTTTTATCTAAAAAGAATAAGGAACGGGAAAAACATATCATATCTCCATTGTCAAAGGCAGTTTCAGTCAAGTTCTATCCTTGAACACAGCACCTACTTGAGTCCATCTTGTCGGCTGGGTTTAGTTTTTGGCCTCAGGGTGAACCTTTCCTCCGAGTTATTTACTCCCCCGGTTGGTTTTTCTTCCAACCATATGGAGGGTTTGCTAATGTCTCTTACATTTCAGACTTATTTACCCCATTATGTCAGAAACTGCCTGAGTCACTTTGTGTCGTGCTCAATGTTCAAGGATATATCCTGTGTCGGCCATTCTGCAGTTTACCTTGACCTCATGTGTCGGCCTTCCTAGTGTCAGTATTGTCGCATATTATTCCATATCAGCTCTTACCAGTTGAGTGTTCCTCGAGTTGGATGATGGAGGATGCCTTAAGGCCTCCCTTCCAACGGACTTCTTCCCATCAACACCAAATCATTATTCTGGGATTGAAGTTTAGAGTTTCGGTTAGTACCTTGGAGATTGCAGTCACCGGTGGCAATTTTCCTCGCTGTTGAATGATGAGAATACATCAATGTCTCTTCTTCGACAGGATTCCCAAGTGTTCGACTCCAAGTCCATCTATTCACATTTGGCAGATCGTACTTGGTACCTTGGACCCCATCATCATTATCGGTGGAAGTCCTCGCGTTTGTTAACGGTATATATCAATGACCGGTAATCAAACGATGCCCTCCATGTTCGACTATCAGCTCATCTATTCACATGGTTAGGGTTTGTACCTAGGGTTGTTGTGGGATTAAGACCTTGGGATTTTGATGACATTACCTCATTTTTTTATCACCCAAGTTGCGCAAGACTGAGCCTCACTCATATTCGGCTCTCCATGAGACATAGATCCAGTTTGTTGTTATGGCTATGATCTCTCAGTTTGACATGGATCCACGCTTGTATTTCAAGTGGCCATGCTTTATATACATCTCCTTGTTATGTATCGAAGATCATGTTGTATCACACTATACATCTATATGATGTCAAAAATGTAATTGCTCGCTGACCTTGATCTTTGTTGCAGGTTTCTTGTGACTTGTTTTCTGCGGTTCTGTGCTCCTCCTCTGGCTTTGGATTATAATGTATTTCGGCCATTGTTTCCCTCTGACCTCACACATTAGGGGGCATCTGTTATAGGTCAAAATTGCACCTCTCCATCCGTGATCACCCTGAGCTGTTGATCACACAAAAGGACAATTTGGATGGAGGAGCATGTTGACCTTGGACCATATGACAACTCATCCCATTTCCTGAAAATACTGGAAAACATACAAAAATATCATTTTGAGATATGAGCGCTACTCTACTCAAAGAGACTAGCGCCCATACGCTACTCCAGTGTATAATAGTAGCGCCCATATCCATGTATACGCTACTCCAGTGTATCAAAGTCGTGCCCGACATTTAAAATCGATTGAGCGCTAGTTGTTAAACACTAGGGTAGCGCCCTATACGCTACTCCACTGAAGAAGAGTCGCGTACATCTTAAAAGATGATTAAAAAATATATTAATTAATCGAGGAGGATTAGTTGATGGCAGTTTCCTAACTCCCCCAACTTCCTCCATAACTACATCTCGACTTGAACCGTTTCTTTGAACCTATAAATACTAAGAAGGTTAAAGGAGCAAGGTTAGAAATTATTGCTAGAAAAGCTAGAGGATGAGTTAATGGAGAAACTTTAAGACATTGGAGAAGTTGTTGCAGAAGAAATCCAAGCCAGAGCAAAGCCACAGCCCAGAATCTAGTTGCAGGAGCCTGCTTCATTGTCAGGTATACTTGTACTTCATTCTACTTTTTGACAAATAAAGGTTGAAGTGTTTTTCTTGTTCCAATTTGAATGTGTTAGGAAATGGCATTTTAAATTGGATTTATTTTGGTCAATGCTGAATATTAAACATTGTTTTTGTTTATGTCCAGCTTTATATTTTGCCCAAAATGTTTTGAGAAAGGTATTGTTGTTGCAGGTTTGCTGAAGGAAAGGTAGATTTGGAAGCTGGACACGAGACCGAGTCAAGGCTAGGTGTTGTGGGGAAAATGCACCTATAGTTCAGGGGAGAAACTACCAACTTACGGTGATAAAGATAGACTTACAAGCATTCTGCAAGTACAACAAATAAATGAAGAGATTAGGGTTTAGAGATATAGGCACCTTATTCAAAAGGTTGATCCTAGCTTTGCTTCCCTTGCTCTTCAATGCTTATCCAATGTTGCAATGCCCAGACCTGCAAAACAACTTGATACCTTTCTCAAATACATTTGACTACACATATTAGACTGATATTCATAATAGAAAGAAGACATCAGATTATAAACAAACTGTAATCAAATCTAATACACATTAATAGGTCATATTTGGAAAGAGAAGAACGTCTGATCTTTATTAATGAATGAAAGCAAGTACATAAATTTATACCTTCCTTCAAGCTTGGCACTTCACGAAACCTAGATTCAAGGTCTCCTGCTTCTGTTGTCCAAGGATCCCAGCCTCTAAGCAATTGTACTAGGGTTTACCAAAACTGAAGCACAAGAGAGGGGGATGAGGGTCTCCATTCCTCCAGCATAACTTTGTAATTGGGCTTAGTCCCTTCACATGACCCTTCTACCCTCCTTATATAGTCAGTGAGGAAGAGGAAAAGAAGTTACAACCACTCAAGAGGTTTCCCAACCAACTTAACTTACTCAAATTTCGAGATTTTGACCAAAACAGGTGTGTACTCTACTCTATAGTAGACAAAGTCGCGTACACATGGCAATGGGCGCTACTTTGAATGAGACAAAGTCGCGTACACACGCTACTATTTCAACAGTAGAGTCGCGCTCATAGTGAAAAATGGCCAAAAACAGGCTTTTCTGCTCATTTTCAGGAGATGGTTTGGTCTGGAAAAATGTTCCTAAGGGTCATATACATCAAATGGGTCAAGAATGAGGTAATTTCAACCATTTTTAATGTCCCAAATGACTCCTCCATCCACAAATGTCCTGTTGTGTGACTGAACTTGTTCTCAAGAAGTGTCGTCATGCGACCAAGGGAAACAAGTGTCGTCACGGACAGAGAGGTGTCATTTCAAGCTATAACACTAGGATCAAACTTCGGTTAAAAAGTGTGTTCCCTAAATCTACAATCTATTTCTTTTTGTAAATGCCTCTGTAATAGCATCAATACACTTACCTGTCACCCCAACCAAGTTGATAGCAGTAGTTTCCTTGCTATAGGGTAGAAATGCCCGCCAACATAGTGGTCTGAGTTTTCTGGGTATTGGGGTAGCAACAGCAAAAAGAAAATCAATGAATTAATCTTCCTTCTTTCAGATGTTTTTGGTGTTAAACTGAGGTAGCACTTTGTGATGAACATGCTTATTTGATGAAATGTTGATGATATTCTGGGGTTGCTGAATGAAGTGATCATGGTCAAGATACTCCTGGACATAATGCTGATGACATGTTAGAAAATGATGAAAACATAAAGGATGTGATGAATGATGTGCTGAAGGACAGAATGAAGATGAGCTCAGGACAAAAAGTTAAAGTAATCATGAACAGAACATTACAGTGCTCATGATGAAGCCAACAAAAAATTGACATGAGATGATGACATGATTGTATTTTTGTTGACAGCTCGATAGAGATAAGATGACTACAGATCTGTTTATTTATGGGCATGATAAATTCAGATCTGTGATCCTAGACAACAACATATTAAGAAGGCATGGACAACATGATGAGATGATAGTGACAGTGATTAATGTGGAAAGTTCTGGTCAAGATAGTGACAAGTTGATGATGATATTGGTTGAGACAGATTGGTTGTTGATGATGTGATATGACAATGGCTGAAGATATGTGTGTGTGTGTGATGATATGAGTATGTATACTGTATAGTAAATGCAAGCTAGTCTTGCATATGGGGTTTGGAAACCTCAACTCTTCTTAGGTGGGTCTAAGAAAACTAGGCTTGGTCCTGGATGAAGAGTTGGTTCTCTTTGTATCAACTGGTGCTGAATTACCTCACGGGGGCTTCACTCAATAAACCACTATCATAGCACGTTCGTTCGTGGCATATGAAACAATACCCCTAATTTCACTAAATATTGAAAAATACCTTCCAAAATCGCTTTTTTTAACCCCCTCCCAATATGCCTTCCCAATTTTAAAAAACCCCTATTTTCACTAGATATTGTATGTGTCACTTTTTTCATTAACATTTTTTATACCCCTTTATATTTCTACCTAATATATTGATATGATACTCCTCTTATGACCCCACATGCATTCTACAATGCACCTTGCTTCTTTCGATGTATATTGTGGATGCACATTACCTCACCCACAATGAAATTACTAAACCACGTATCATTATGATTTGCAACATCTAATGGTCTAATGAAGAGATAGGAGATCATTTCTTGTATGTCACTAGAGCCAATGCACATAGTACAACATTTAGATTGCATGTTGCAGTTCCCCAATCGCTGACTAAGCTTGTTTTGGGCTAGGTATCCAAGCCCCCAAGGCATGTAACAAGCTCTAGGAGGTTGACTAAACCTCCCAAGTCCTGTAATAGGAATGAGTGGTTGGGTATTCAAGCCCCCAAGGCCTGTTGAGGGCCTAAAACATGCCCTAGAGGCTTAGAGCCTCCCAAGGCTATTGGTAACAACTAGTTGAGTGCTATTGGTAACCATTGTATTTCAATGACCATTGTCTCTCGACTATGATCGACTGGAAACCCACTTCACCATGAAACCCATGGCCTCAAGCATGCCTCAATACCCGATTTCCCTGCATACTGGTAAGCCCGAGCCTTGCCTCAATCCGATTTCCCATCCTTCCATGATCCCGCCATCTCCATTTGGCGGATATTTGTCAGCCTGCCCATATAAAAAAGACCCCAAAGTATTTTTGTATTGTTACATTAAATAAAAAAAACCTTTGCCCCTTAATATATAAGCAATATAATTTTTAGGTTTTCATGAATATTTAATACTGCAATATGAATGAACGTGATATTATATGGCCTTCTAGTGAAGCCCCCGTGAATTACCTTAACGGTTGTATCTGGTCTCTTGTGTTATGGTTCTTGTTATGACTCCATGATTTAGATGCTTATGATTCATGAATGATTAAGTGATGGATGTTTATGAAATGATCATGTAAATGGTAGAATAATGCATTGATGAATTGTTAGTTTATTGGTAGAAGTTGAAAATGATTGAAAATTGGCCTCACACTGATTCACCCCCCCTCTTAGTGTGAACATTGTGTCCAACATATATCTTCCTCCTCATAGACTCTTTGGACAATCTAAGACCATGGTTGGATGCACCAAAAAACATTCTAGAGATTCATACTCTCAAAATGATTTAAGACATCATAGTCAAGACATGGTGGGCATTTTATTGAGGTCACTTAGGCAGTTTTAGTGATTTTACACTTAGTGAATTTTGCACTTTCCTAGACTTGGTCCAATCTGCCTGAAACCTTGTTTTGGAAGATCCATAACTTCTTCCTCATACACTTTTAAGTCAATATGAGAACATGGTTAGGTAGACAAAACAACAACCTACAAGTTGACCATATGGTGCGGGAATTTTCTTCAACCCACAGACTATGGCGGGCATTTCCCTGAGGCCACTTAGGCAATTTTGCTACTTTGGTGTAAAAGCAACCTGAAACCCTGTTTTGGTAGGATGTTATATTTGTCATCAAACACCTTCCGTGAAAACTATGTCCATGGTTGGATATCCTCTTTGAAAATCTAGAGCATGATAGTTCCATATAATTTTTATCATTCTCCCATGAGGTATGGCATGCATTTTTACAAGGCCACCTGGACCAGTTTTCCAACACTTAGCCATTTCCAAGAATTTCTCCAAGGTTTATCCTGAAACCCTATTTTGGAAGACTTATAACTTTCTCCATAGAAATGATTAAGGAAAACTGAGACCATGGATAGATAGCCACTTCAACAAGCTATAGATTGCTATGCTGGTGCAGGAATTTTATTCAAACCATGATTTATGGCAGGCATTCTCTTAGAGTAGTTTTGACTACTTTTTCATACTAAGTCAATTTCCAAAGTTTCACAAACTTGCCATATTTTTTCTAGAACGATGTCAGATTACAACAATGACTTCTTGATATAACCAGAACACCATCATGTGTCTTTCTAGCCTCATCATACATGCCACATCATGATACTTGCCATGTCATTATTTCATTTGTCATTCATTTGTCTTTCACTAAGTTTACCCTTCCATCATGTCTTTGGTTATCCTTTTGTCATTCACTAAACGCCTTTGACATCAATGACAATCACATTCAACATGTATCATATATTATATAAATCTTTGGTTTTTTTAGTGAATTATGTTCAGCGTGGTATGTACCTATATTGATTAATTAGTGTTAATTTGATTTTGTTGATGTTTCATGAATGTCGTTAAGGCACGGATGGGCTTCCACAAGGAATGAAAATTTACCCAATGCAATTCAGTAGGTTTCCATACTACGAGCACCTACAAATAGTTCATTTGTTTGATACAATGCATATCGGGAAGAACATAACATAAATGTTATGGAGAATATTAGATGGAAGGACTGGTAAAGAAAGAATTGGAAAGATTTGTAGTGACATCCAAGAAGCTAATCATGCATTGCAAAGTGTAATCATTAATTCTAATGGTGATGCCCGTTAACAAAATATTAGTCTTCCTTGGTGCTTGACGGAGTAACATAGAAATATTGTAAAAGAGGTCATCAGAAAAATTAGGTTTTCGACCGGGTTTTTGCCTAACAAAACAATATCTTAACAAAAAAAGGTGATTTTGCGGGGATTAAAACACATGACTGGCATACATTCATTAAGGTAATTATGAGTTTATAATATATTTCCTTATTGGTATGCACTATTTTATTAATTTTATTCTCTTATTTGGAAATAAATAATAATTATGTGTTTTTTGATACAATATGTTCTACCTTTGTCTCTCCCAGACGACTTTGACAACAACATAAAACAAGTTATTTATGTTCTTGGAAAATACATGAGGTAAGTAATGTTTTATATGGAAAATGTACTTGGTTTGTGATTTGTAGCAGAACTTACATATTATGTTTTGCCCGCAAATTTTATATATGGCTTGATATTATTTTATTGTGTCATTTGTAGGTGGCTTTCATCAAAAGAAATCCACAAAGAAGATATAAGGTATTGGAAGAGAGAAATTCCCTGACTAATGTGTGAAATGCAACAGTATCTACCTCCATCATTTTTCAATGCACAATAACACTACCTCATACACCAATTTGAGGAGATTGAATAATGTGGACCAGTACACAAAAGTTCGATGTGGATGGTGGAGAGGGAGTTGAAGTCATTGAAGGATTTTGTTAGACAAAGAGCACGTCGTGAGGGTTCTATGGTTGAGGCATATATGGTATATCAATGCATGGTGTATATTAGTGAATATCTACCTAAATTAGCAGAAAATATGAATGTGCCTCGCATTTGGCATCTCGACTCCATCAACAAATTCTAAGGGGAGGTCCCATTGGGGAAAGGTACAATGAGGACCGTGAAAGGTAATTATTAGATTTTGTGGAATTAATATATTACACATGTATTTTTCCAATTTTATTTTATCATACTGATTTTTTATTTTTTATTAATACTGCATATTCAACTATATTAAACTATGCCTTTAATGATATCTAATTAATGATATTGAATTGTTATTTTTTCATATAGTTGCTCGAGTGTGGGATGCTTTACATTTATACATTGCAAACAACCTTGGTTGGATGGAGCATTGGATACAATATTGTGAAGAACACTTCAGTAGGTTATCATGGGAAGGGGTCAGTAAGATAATTAAATTAGCTCATCGTCATCGACATCAATTTCCTGATCTTACGTCGCAAAGGGAAGTTGATTTAGCCTATGGTTTAAAAGATAAAAAGGAAAGTAAATTGTTTACCCACATTTTTCTAGTCACTTCCCATTTTTTCAATGTTTTTGGTTTGTTTAAGTTTTCCAATATATTTTCTAAGTCCCATATGACGTTTATTAATTCACAATGTATTTTTTACTTGTTTCAATGTTGTAGTTGAAACATCACAAGGCTATGTGGTGTAATGGTCGTAAGATTCGTATCAAAATGTTGGATGATAAGATGAAAAACTTGGATTGTGGGATAACTACAGTGTTTAAGGTCACCAATGTTTCCTCTGGAAGTGACAGACATCTAGAAGAAACTGAGAATAGGTACTATGGGCATTTGGAGGACATAATTGAGTGTGAATTTAATTCCTTTAAAATAGTTTTGTTTGAGGTGAAGTGGTACAGGCCACGGATGCATGAATGCGATCCTGAAAGAACTGTTATTGAGAATTCTAATGGATTTACCATGGTTAATACAAGGGCATTTGAACCGGGTACACAACATTATGTTCTTCCAAGTCAATGCGAGCAAGTATTTTACTCAGAGGTATGAGGTAAAGCAGGTTGGTCATACATTGTTAGGTACGATCCAAGAGGAAGACTAGTAAAGTATAATCATGTAGATGATGAAGATAATCACAAAGAAGAAGAAGGTGATGATGATCCGGATCAGGAGCAAGTGGCTGCAGTCGATGTGTTAGATGAAGAAGTTGAAGAGTTTGATCATCCAAATGTAGCAGACGATGATCTCATTGACGATGTCAATGACTATATTAGCGAAGATGACGTTGATGATGATGTTGATGTGAATGATCCTTTCATCAATATCTATTCTGAATCAGAACCTGATTCAGATGTTGAGTTGGATGAAGAAGAAGATGAAAGATATTTAATTGTTGAAAAGTAGAGGCATGTGTTTATATCTTTTATATCATGATGATCTTTATATGTTTTTATTTTGTATAATAAAGTATGTTGCATGTCTTTATAAATATTTGAAATTGGGTATGGGTAAATTGAGAGTGATGTGAGGGTGAGGGGGCATAATTAGAGATTCCACCTTCACGTGGTTGCCCCTATTTAGTAGAGAATGAACTATTCTCGAAAGCAAGAGAAGCTCAAAATTGGGGTGTGTACCATATATAGATGAAATTTGACATGATTTCGAATGACATGTTGGGATATTGGAAAACACTGAGAGGGGGGGTTAATCAATATTGTTATATTTTTAACAATTTAAACCACTTTTTGATATTAATCAAAATATGGAATCAACAAGATAAATTCGATCTCACTAGGCTCATATAAGTCCTGCGGGCATGCGAGTCTACGGGCATGGTCTGCAGGCATATCCCGCGGGCATTTCCAAGTTCTTGTGGGAATATCTTTAAGCCCCACGAGCATAATTCCTTGTGGGCATAAGCCCTTCCATTGTGGGAATATACCTCTTCCTATGGGCATATAATCCCTCCATTGCTTACTTGTGAGCATAAGTGTTCAAGCCCTTCCTTGGGGGCATGCGATTTAGCCCTTGCAGGCATATGCTTCTTCCTGCGTACATTCCTAAGCCCCTGTGGGAATTTGTAAGCCCCTGCGGGCATAATTAAGCCCCTGTGGGCATTTCTTTAGCCCCTACGGGCATAATTAAGCCCCTGTGGGCATTTCTTTAGCCCCTGTGGGCATAATAAATCTCTTGGGAGATTTTTATTCCTTAAGCCCCTTGTGGGCATTCCATTATCCCTTGCGGTATTTTTACAAGCCATTGCAGTCATTTTACAAGCCCTCGCGGGCATATCATAAGGTATTATTAAACCTTATTTTTCACCTATTTTGGCAGGGAAAAATATCACACATGAGAGCACCAAATAGGAATCTGACTCCATGGATGGATAGGCAGTTCATCAAGGAATAAGACCATGCTAACTGATGAATTTTATCAGCAAAAAGACACCTCCTTGCGGGCATTTCCAAATTCCTTACCAACATACATTTGAACAAGAAAACAACCTTTTTCTCAGTTTGGCAGGCTTCTATTTCGCACGTGTGAACTCTAGAGGAGAATTTGAACCCATGAATAGATGACCATTTCATCAAAGGAAAATACCATGCCAATTGATGAATTTTATCAACACAAGGACACTTCCTTGCGGGCATTTCCAAATGGCCCCTTAGCCTTGTGAATTCAACACTCAACCAAATTTCTGAATATGCAAAACAATATTTTTCCTCCTTTGGCAGATTGATTTCTTGCACACGTGACCATCATAAGGGAAACTAAAAGCATGGGTGGATAACCATTTCAACAAGGAACATATCTATGTCACCCTATGAATTTTATTAGCATAGGGACACCTCCTTGTGGGAATTTCCAAATGGCCTTTTAAACTGCTAATTCATCACTTAGACAAAAATTGTCAAACCCTAGGGTAACATGAGATTTTTATTTTCACCAATTTTGAAGTGTGAGACACCCAATGGATAGAGGCAAACAAGGTGACTTCATCTAAATCATTTTCACTTCTTGAATCTTCTTTCTCTCTCCTTGGCGGGCATGTTACTGGAGTAGTGCAAATCAAGCTGGGAGGCACTTTTGGTAGATTGATATCTTCCTCCTCAGAGACTCTTTGGACAATCGAAGACCATGGTTGGATGCACCAAACAACATTCTAGAGATCCATACTCTCAAAATATTTTAATACATCAATCAAAAGACATGGCTGCCATTTTACTGAGGTCACTTAAAAAGATGGAAAATATGTCAATGGAAGTTGTACTGGAATGGAAAAAAGAAAGAAAAGATGTCAATGAAAGTTGTATTGGACTAGAAAAATGAAAGAAGAAAAAAAGAGCTGTTCATTAGAGTGAGACTCCACTCAATCATTGTACCTTCACTTTACCTTTATTCATTTCAAAAAATATTTATGATTTAAAATGTTTTGAAAAACAAAATGTTTTAGGCTTTCAAATACTAAAATCATATGCCAAATTTGGAATTTAAAATATTGTAAAAAAAATTAGGAAAATAATGGAATGGACAACATTGAAAGTAAATGTTCACAAAAACATAGATTCCAATGCAATGATTGGAAAAATAAATATAAGCTACTCCTAAAGAAAAAATAATGAGCCAAAGAAAAAAGATGAAATGTGTTGGAGCTGAAAATTGCACCTCAATTCTAATTTCTCTTCCTTGTTTTTCTTTTTTATGTTTCATTTTTGATATTATTTACTTTGTTATATCATTCAAACATTAGCTTAGTGTTATATACTTTAGTTTTATTATTTACTTTTATTTGTGATTTAAACATTGGCTTATAAGTAATTTATCTTCCTTTTGGTCTTCAAAACATAAGTTAATATTTTCCTAACCTTTATGTTGAGATTGTGTGAACATTTCAACTATGAAATGTAACTTAGTACATTCCGGTAGCGCAATCGTTGAGCTTCATGCATATGGGAGCTGTCGGAATCCTGAAATCATTAAAGAGCATGATCGACACCTGTCTAAGTTTATGCACTAGCTATGATGAGAGATTGCCCCCGGGTTTTTTTAGGTAGGATGTAACATCTTCCAGGTGTGATCATTCCTTCACGAATGTTTTGAGAACATAGGAGGCCACACGTTAAACCTAGCTCTATTCCAACTTCACGCCATTTGTTCACCAGTGAAGGAGCTCGTGTCAAGCATAGAAATAATGAACAAGAGTGGCAGGCTGTGTAGATTGGAACCAGCGAACACCAAATGGGTGAATGATTTCCCTGAGTGCGCAGAACTGTTCAAGAGGATTGGCTGGTTCGTATTTTTTGAGAAAGTTACAGGTTACAATTTGGATGTCACCAGTTCTTTCGCTCAGAACTGTTTGAACTCCTATGTTATTTTTCAATCCCTAAAGTCTGAATTGACAGAAGAATTGATAGCCGAGGCAACTAGTATAGCCATTGAGGGGGAGCGTTGGTTCAAGAAAATTCCATTCGAATTTGATCTAGGCTCATTTTTGTTACCCGAATTCGAATCTCTTGACTAAAACAAAGGCATTCATCTCAGTACTGTGAAACCTGAACGACAGGAGGTCATTGGAACTGTGCAACGCTACATCACATGTGAGGGAAGGTTTGCCACAGTTTACAAGTACCACTTTAGGTTTCTATTGCATTTGAATGGTTAGTTAAAAATGAATTTACCCTTTTACCTTTTAAAAATCCTCATAAAAATGTCTAATAGGGTAATGGGTCATTCGGATCATACAAACCAATCTTTCTTCCATCATAGCCTAGTTAAGTTAATAGTGTTAACAGAGATGGAAAAGAGAAATTGTGGTTGGCCACATTTCTTATTTTGGTCAGGGTTTGAACCAGAGAAAAACACGAACCTGGAAGAAGCTGAAAGATTAGTTAGTATGCAGAAGAACGAACCTGGAAGAAATTATTTGCCAAGAAGACAACCCATCATCATAAACAGGTTTAAAAGGAACATGACCGAAGAAGTACATCAAGCTTAAGAGTGTGGTTTGCAGGAAAAGTTTGTATAGCCGAATGATGCAGAACATAAACATATATTAGAGGAAGAACCCTTGGCCTCACATGAGAGATTTCTCATGCCCCCAATACTCCTTTTGTTACCAAAGAGAGACTTATAGAGGAAGGAATGTTTCATTCTCCCAAAATTGATGTTGATATCCAGACTATAGTTGAGCCTGAAGTGCCCAAATGGAGACCTAAGACCAGGGTATCCAACAAGCTCAGATTGAATATGAAAATAAATCTAAACCCTAAGTTGGAAAAGGTAAAAGTTACTGCAATTCAAGATTCTTCAAGTGATGAAGAATCAAAGGCTATAATGGTAGAGTTAAATCCGCAGAAATTCTTTGAATATACAGAGCATAATTACTAGGGTTTGAGAGAGCCATTGAAAAAGTGTTGTGAAGTTTTTGAGGAAGAAGCAATTAAAAGCTTTGAACTTGGATCGAGCTCAAAAAATATATGTTTGGAGGTTTCAACATAAGAAATAAATGAAAAAGAGTCAGAGAAGGGATATGAAGCACGAGAAGAACTTCTTCTTAAAAATATAGAAACTCCATCAAGCTCAATTAAAGATCTACTACATCAAGAAACAATTCAGACAGATTCTGAGATTGAAATTCTCAAAAACTCATTGCAACAGTATAAAGCACAAAATGAATACTTCAATGATGCGAATGATAATCTTATGCAAGCTAATAGAAGGTTAAGGGAGGATCTGGAAGAGGTGAATGACCATTATCAAGAGCTCATTTTAGTAGCTAAAGAGGTCTTAAAAAGGAAAAGGAATGCACAGGGACAAATCGAAGAGCTAACCAAACAAAATGGAGACCTAACCAAGAAAAATGGAGACCTAACCAAGCAAAATGAAGAGTTGTCAAACAAGGTTCAGGTCATGGAAGCAGAGCAAGCTTGTCTCCTCAAGAGGTCACAAGCATTGGATGGATTGACCATTTTGGCAGAGGAAGCTAGACAAATCTAATATCTAGATGATCCATCTTACAACTGTCTAACAAACTCCAAATGACACAGCTTTGGAGATAGATACAAATGCCTACTTTTGAGAATTAGTTATACTATTTTTGGAGATTCC
Organism: Larix kaempferi; assembly: GCA_027924585.1. Lineage (NCBI taxonomy): Eukaryota > Viridiplantae > Streptophyta > Pinopsida > Pinales > Pinaceae > Larix > Larix kaempferi. Next base: position 4,015,711 of record BSBM01001067.1, read on the forward strand.
TTTTTGTATATAAATTCTAGAATGGATTCGAATCCTCAAAACATGGATCTTAAACTTCCTTCATGTAATTATAAAAATAACAGTGATAGGAGGGATCATGGTTGGTTTTTTGTTCTAGGAAAGGGTTAGAAGTGCTAAAGCTATTGTACTGAAACACATATGACACACTCTCATGTAAGTTTTTGAAGACTGAATGTTTGGACTGAAATATACTATATAAGACATATGGTGATCTTATTTTCTGGTTGATGTTTATGATCGGTTTGATCACCTCTCTTACTATTTCATTTCTTGATAAAAGTTTTTATCTAGAAAATGCTTTTAAGTTTGTGGACCTAACTCGATACTTTATATTTATATTTATGGTTTACATCTATGTTTCAGATTCCTTCATTTCAAATATTTGTAATATCTTTCTGATTTAGTGTTATATTTCCTTACCTTTTCCATGAATGATACCTTCAGAATTTATAAAAATTAAACCATTCTCCTTTAGTTTTTCTTTGGATGTTCTAGCTTGTACTTGTCTATAGTCTAGGTACAATTTCTAGTGCAAATAAAATGGATGTCAATGATATGAACTAAAGAAAGAAAGAAGAAACCAAAAGAACTTTTCACTAGAGTGAGATACCACTCAATCATTGTACCTCCACTTTTATGTTCTTCATTTAAAAATAATAATATTTCTCATTTAAGTGTTTTGGACTTTCAAATATTACAATCATATGTTATGTTTGCAGTATTAAATTTTGAGTTTAAAATATTGTAGAAAAAACAAAAACAAAAAAATAAAGATTTGACTGTATACTTTTTTTTTCATAACTAAAAACATCCCTTTATTAAATGAAAAAGACGTGTCAACAAAACATTACATCAGTAGAGAAGCGAGAATACTTCTCATTACCCTTCGGCGTTTCATAGATACAAAATTACATCCACTTTAGAGATATACTCATCAAGGTATTCTAACTACTAACATATGTATTGTCATATACTTTTATTCTCTTAACCAAAGATAAAAAGAAAAAAAAACCTAAAAGGAAAGTTGTATTGCATTAGAAAAAAGAAAAAAAGAAAAAAAAAACAAAATATTGTTTATAAACATTAAGAAAATAATGGAATGGACAATATTGATTTCTTGCACATGATTTCCTACTTTGGAAGATTGATTTCTTGCACATGATTTCCTACTTTGGAAGATTGATTTCTTGCACATGTGACCATCATAAGGAAAACTGAAAGCATGGGTGGATAACCAATTCAACAAGCAACAGATCTATGTCACCCTATGAATTTTATTAGCACAAGGACACCTCCTTGCGGGCATTTCCAAATGGCCGTTTAAAATGCTAATTGAACACTTAGACAAAAATTGTCAAATCCTAGGGTAACATGAGATTTTTATTTTCACCAATTTTGAAGTGTGAGACATCCAATGGATAGAGGCCAACAAGGTGACTTCATCTAAACCAATTTCACCTCTTGAAGCCTCTTTCTCTCTCCTCGGTGGACATGTTACTGGAGTATGTCGGCAATATGGAATATGGTTGTCATTGATGTCAAAAGATCTCAGTAATGACAAAGGAATAACTAAGGTCATGATGGCAAAGTGAACTCAGTGAAAGACGAAGGAAGTGATGACATGGCATGGATGATGATATGACATATATGATGACTTGGCATGGCATAGATGATGATGTGGCATGAAGTTGAAATCATTGCTGCACTATGACATCATTCTAGAGAAATATGGAAAATTGGTGAAAATCAGGAATTTGACTAAGTATGGAATAAATAGTCAAAGGTAGTCTAAGAGGGTATAAGAGAATGCCCACCATAAATTATGGGTTGAAGAAAATTCCCGCACCATATGGGAATCTTGTAGATTGGTATTTGGCCTACCTGACCATGTATTCAGATTGTCTTGGAAGTGGCTGAGGAAGAAGTTATGGACCTGCCAAAACAATGTTTTAGGCATATTGGACCAGCTTAGGAAATTTGCCTAAGTATGGAATTAATGTTAAATCTGTCTAAGTGGCCTCAGGGAAATGCCCGCCACATCTCATAGGATGGTGAGAAATATATTTTGAGAGTGTGGATCTCTAGAGTGTTGTATGGTGCATCTGACCATATGATTATCTTGTCCAAAGAGACTTCGAGGAAGAAGATATGGACCTACCAAAAGTGCTACTTAGCTTGATTTGCACTACTTCAGTAAAATGCCCGCTAAGAAGAGACAAAGTAGCCTCAGAGGTTGAAACCGGTCTTGTTGGATTCATCTTGTTTTCCTCTACCCATTGGGTATCTCACTTGCCAAGTTTGAAGAAAAAATGAAATCACCTTGGTGACCTGGGGTTTGAAGAAAATTGGTTAAGTGTTAGAAAAGGAGTTTGAGAGACCATTTGGAGATGCCCGCAAGGAGGGGTTCTATTGATGATAAAATTCATCAGATTACATGTTCTTGTTCTTTGATGAAGGGGGGGTGTTCTTGTTCTTGTTCTTGTTCTTTGTTTCTTTTCATCAATTTTGAAGTGATACATCCACTGGATAGGGGCCAACTAGGGGATTCTGTCCAAAACGTGTCTGAGGAAGAAGTTATGGATATGCCAAAACAGGGTTTCAGGCAGATTGGACCAGTCTAGGAAAGTGCAAAAATTGTTTAAGTATAAAATCACTAAAACTGCCCAAGTGACCTCAGGAAAAATCCCGCCATCTCTTGTGGTTGATGTATTAAATCATTTTGAGAGTATGGATCTCTGGAATGTTGTTTGGTGCATCCAACCATATCATTGGTTGTCCAAAGGGTCTCGGAGGAAGAATATATTGATCTACCAAAAGTGCTTCTTAGCTTGATTTGCACTAATCCAGTAAAGTGCCCGCCAAGGAGAGAGAAAGAGGCTTAAAGGGGTGACATTTGTTTGGATGGAATCACCTTGTTGGCCTCTATTCATTAGTTGTCTCACACTTCCAATTTGGTGAAAAGAAAAATCTCTTCATACTATAAGCCTAGGGTTTGATAATTTTGCCAAGTGTCAAATCAACAGTTTGGAAGGCTAAGAGGCCAACTGGAAATGCCCGCAAGGAGGTGTCCTTGTGTTGATAAAATTAATCAGGTGGAATGGGCTTGTTCGTTGATGAACTAGCTATCTATCCATAGGATCAGACTTTCCTTTGGAGTTCACACGTGTGGTAGACAAGCCTGCCAAAATGAGAAGAAGTTTGTTTTGATGTCCAAATAAGGTTTGAAGAAGCATTTGGAAATGCCCACCAAAGAGTGTCCTTGTGCTAATAAATTATCCAGATGGCATGGACATGTTCCCTAGTGATATGGCCATCTAGTTGTGGTGTCAGTTCTCTCTTTGAGGCTCACATATGTGATATTTTGGCCTGCCAAAATTGTGAAAAATAAGGTTAAATGACACCTTATGATATGACCGCAAGGGCTTGTAAAATGCCCACAGGGACTAAAGGTTATGCCTGTAGGGGCTTAATGAATAAACTCACAAGAGCTTAAAGACGCCCGCAAGGGCTTATGTATGTCCACAATGGGTTTAATGTATGAGGGCTAAAGAGATGCCTGCATGTGCTTGTAAGATGATCACAAGGGTTTGAAAAATGCCTCAAATGGCTTGTAAGATGCCCGCAAGGGCTTAAATTAAGCCTGCAAGGTGCTTAAGGAATAAACCCGTGAGAGCATGGGTTGTGCCCACAAGCCAAGGGACATAAGCCCACGAAATTTTGGAGTATGCCCGTAGGTTAAAGAGGAGAAACTCGCTGGTTAAAGATACAGGCTATCCCGCAGATGAAGAAGCTCGCAGGCCTGAGATGGAAGAAGCTCGCAGATGACCAAAGAAGGTTAATTAATTAAATTAATTAACAATTAAATAATAAACAAAATTATGAATTAAATGTTAAAAAGAACATAGATTTGAAGAGACAGGTCATTTATGCCCAATAATGTTGTTATTTCATCATATTATCTAGTTTGAATGGTGGCATCATTTCATTCATGACAAATAGTTTTATCCACCGTCATTGTATGCAAAGTGGTGAAGAACATAACATTCGTAATGAAATGACATTCATATGGTATTAATATATTAAGAGACCTTTTGTTGATATTTTGGTGATATTTGTGGCCTTAATGTCTTAGGAGACATGTTTTGTTGAAAAGTCCAAAATGATCATAACACAACATTGTATGCAAAGTGGTGAAGAACAAAACATTCGTAATGAAGGTGAGGAAATTTTATGGACCTGTGCATATACACTCCATCAAAGAAGGTGAGGAAGCACTTAGGTCGACGAAAAAAAGTGGTCGTAGGTGCAAAAATGTCACTATGAAATTGTTGAGAATCATGCCTCACATCACAATAAAGTATAAACCAAAGCATTGGATGTAGAACCACTAACTCTTGGACATTAAGAAGATTTCAATTAAAAAATGAGGACTTCATAAACATGAATACCATATGAATGAATACTGAATAAACATGAATACCATACTCCATAAGCATTGACTGTAGAACCACTAACTCCTGGACATAAAAAGTAAAATAACTAATTATAGCATTTTCCATTATATGCCAATAAATACAAAAATCCATCATACAAAATTTTTGTTTTCATTAATTGTCAATAAATACATATAAACATTGATTTATACATGTCTAGCATGTTTCTGGGATGGCTGCAATCCCTCCTCTTGAGCAAAAGACAAATCTGAATGGCCTCTCTTGCCTTTCGTAGAAGACTGTAATTGTTCTGGAGTTGGACAAGGCACTTTTTGCAATTTGTTTTCAAGCACTTTAACTCTTTGTGAAACTTTTTTAAAATTTGCAAGCAAAACATTTTTTTCCGCCATTAGTTTGTTCAACATTTCCACATTTTTCTTATACTTCATTGATTCTTGTTCTTCCTTGTCCTCCAATTTCTGTTTGGTATGTTTCAACTGATCTTTAACTTCAGTCAATTCACATTTTAGATTATGTATTTCTTTCTCCTGCTTTTTTGCCCTCGACTCTATCTCATTAGAAAGGACAAGAATTTCCATCATTGCTGCAGCTGGCCCTTTTAATTCATTCTCCAAATCAGCAATTGTGGATTTAAGTTTTTGAATTTTCATATCACATCCCAAATGCTGAACTTTTCTACCCTCTAAGAGTTTTGATTCCAGCTCCCTTATTTTTGCATCTTTCCTAGCCATCTTCTCTTTCATTTCTTTATGTAATGGTGATGAGTGTAGTGCCCCTAGACTACTGTAGACATTGAGGGCACCTGCTGGGTCACCCTACTATTTGAAACATTAGTAAAATAACCCTATAATTTTATTTTGAGTATATTTATGATTACGATTAACTTTGATATGAGAACTGTACATACGAATGATGCTTAACGACTAGCTGTGCAATTGATTATGTGATTAGACGAATGAGTAATGATTAAGTAAATTATAGATGCTTAATGAAGCAACAGATTTATAAACCAAATTGTGATTATTGAGGACAATGCTACTAATTTACGTTTGTGAGAAATGTGTGTAGCGACAGGTGAAACGGTTCACCGACGGACACACAAAGGAATATGAAGGGTCGTAGAGTATGAGTAAATCACACACAGGGAGAGCGACGACGATGTCGAATTCCGACAGAAAACCACGCTTGAGCAGATAAGCACTGATCCGCTTGCTCAAGAGGAAAGCGTGAGGGCGTACAAGGTGGGCCACGACGGAGCTGGTCACGTACTATTTGGGGGGCGCGCAGTGAGAACGGACTCACTCCTCAACGCCATTAGTCCCTAATAGCGTGTAGACGGAGGATGGAAGGTAACGGCTCCTGAAATCCCTACATGAAGTTCCCGCAAGTCAAAACGGAAGGATGACGGCAGAAGGGCCCGACGGTGCGGTACCCTGCCGAGAACGGAAAGAGTGAATGCAAGGACCCAACGATGTGGTGCCTTGCCGAGGAATGGAAACTATGGATGAATGGACTCGACGGAGTGGTGCCATGTCAGGGAAATTAAATTAAGAAACAAGGAAGCCCAACGGCATGGCACCGGGTCCCTAGTAAAAGTTGATTGCTAAACTTAACCACGTTGAAACGTATAATTTTGCACCTAGAACTTTACTTAGAAATGCATTTGAGTACTTTAGGCATTTGCACATAAATGATTACTTTGGCATTTAAATAATATTAAGTGTTATTTAGGCATTGCACATGAAAGGATATTCCTGATTACTTAAAAATATTATAAATATGTATTTAGGAGCAAAATGGAATCCTAGGCATGGACACCTAGTCAACTCCACCTACACCACAAATCGAGGAGTTAAGTGAAATATCTAGGGGACAAACATGAGCAAACTTAGGGATGTTGGTGCATCTCCTAGAGGAACTGACACTTGGATGGGTGAGTTGTTTTTCATTAAAGAATTAATTAAATAATTATTTATGCATGAAGCGACATGTGTCGCAGGGGATTTTCCTTTAAAAGGGAGACTTTGGGGATGGGTAAAGGACCCCAGACCCTGGATGACTATCGTAATATTGAGTTACCTCATGACTTGCTACTATTGAGGGTTTGGATGGAAATCTTGGTGGGGGGGAAACCCAAGCTGGGTTTCTTGAGAATTGTGTGTGAACTTTACGACCCAAAGCTCGGGGGAGGCCATGCGACTGAAAGCATGAGCCTATGGTTGGGTGGCGAAGCTAACGGTTGCTTCGCCAATGGTTAAACGAGCTTTGCTGGAGGGATCCTACGGAAGAAGAAGGCGACAATGGACCAACTGGATCGGGTTGACAGGTTAAGGTTTTGCTTATTTTTGTTAAGTTATTCACGCTTTTTTATTTTATTTTTCCAATAACTATGATGGATAATTTGTTTGTATGAAGTTGTTAAAGTTTCAGGTTCAGTTCAAGGGGACCCTAAAGGAGGGGTCCTACAATGAGCCATACAAATCACCTAGTGCAATGCTAGTTGATAAGCATTCTTGTAGCATCTTCTCTTGATTTTCCAAGGGCTTCTCTCGCTCTTCTAAGGACATTGTAGCTGTAGGTTTTTTTTTTCCTTCTACCCTTACCCTTGTCTCCTTCGATACCCTTACCTTCACCATCACCACCTTGTTGATTGGAATTTGTTTTTTCCTCTACTTTGGTTTTTAAGTTTTAAATATTAAGAGATCCTTGCTAACCTTGTGCCTTTCAGCTTATCAGCTTGCTTAGAAATGGTTTTTCTCAAATTGGAAATTATTGATTCTAATTCTCCAAATATTTTTCCATGGCTTCCCTCACACTCTTTCAACTTCAACTGCTATTCTTGTACTACATGTTCATATTCTTTAATTTTCTTCTCCATTACCTGTAAAGGACCCATTTCTGTCCTCACTAGTGGTACATTGAGAACATGTGGTCTTATTTTCAACTCTTCTTTGATTTCACTCGCTTCAGCATTAGCTTTTTCCAAAGACTCATTATACGCAACCCTCACTGACTCAATTTCATTTTCAGCATCATCGGTGATTTTTTCTACTTCTTTGGATAATAATTCAACCATTTCTTCTTTCCCTTTTATAATTTTGTTCGCCTTGAATTGATTATCCACAACTGTCTTCTGCAACACTACTATCTCTTTGAGGCATTCTAAAATATTATCATATTTTCTCAAGCACTCTTCCACCCAATTGCATATATAGGAAACTTGTTCCTTGAAATGTTCCATTTTATCATATAGGATGAGCACGTACCTACTATCAAACTTATATGATGCAATGTCTAAATGCATAGTGGAAGCCCTTGATTCTGATTTGGAAGAACAATCATACTCAATTGCTAACTATTTAGGATGAATTCTATCAAGAACCTCTTGAGGAATGGAAAAGTGACCAGAAGTTTGTTCCATTTCATTGCCTGTCACCTCCTCATAATGACATCTATCTTCATGTCCCTGTAACTCTTTCAAAGTTGTGGCAGCACAAACTACATCATTTGTGACAAAATCAGGATAATGTACTCGTAATTCGCCATGGTTCTCAGGACTTTGTATTGGCGATTCCTCGTTCGGTTCAAGACGGTGTAATGGTAATTCCCCATGGTGCTCAGGAGATTATACTAATTCCTCGTTCTGCCAAGGAGACTATACTGGAAATTCCTCATTATGTTCCCTGCTATTATATTTCCTAACGTATGTTTTATCAACAAGTGGTTTTGGAAAAGGTATATTTACATGTTGGTTGATATCACCAATATCCATTTCAACAACACGGGGTCGACATAAATCAATAATTTTTTGAAGTGTGCCCGGGATACTAAATTTAACCTTCCTTAATTGGCTCTCTTGTAGGGTAGAGTTGACTTTCTTTGCCAATAGATAAGGAATATCTACAGGTATATCTTCCACCCATCTTATCACTACCCGCATGCATTCACCCAAAATGTCTTTCCTGTGATGATTCAGAATTGTCCTAAGGACAATATGAATCAATGTTTTGTGTATTCTGGGAGGGACATCTTGCATTTTTAAACCATTCCTCGGAACATTTACTTCTCCCCAAAAATTTTACTGGCCATCCGGTTCTTCTCCTGTTTGGAGTTTTCCCTTAAGCTTAAAATTTCCCCCCTCTGCATGGAATATTTGTATCTCAGGAAACCAAATTAGGGTCAAGGTATACCCACTTCCCAAAAATTATGAGTTCCATATTCCCAGCATCATATTTCAAAATTGCCTCATTTATCTCCTCATCAACATAACTGAACATTCCAAAAAAAAATTCAAAAAAAATTTCTTTCCTCAGGATAGTTTCCATACCTGGTGGCCACATATTTGCATCTCTCCATGCATCAGAATACTACCTGATTTTTTTTAATGTTACCTTATCATATGTGGACGACTGTGTTTCAACTGGGTTTGTAGAGGAGGATGTCCGCATTTCAACTGCGTTCGTGGTAGAGGACTCCCCTGTTTGAAGTTCGGCCATGGTTATCTAGGTTCGAAGAAGAGGTGAGGTGAGGTGATGTATTTCAGGCTCATAAATTATGCCTGCAGACTGAATTTCAGGCTCACAAATTATATTTCCCGCAAAGAGTATTTCAGCAACAAATTAACGCTTATAGATAGGGGATTATATATTCGCTACCTATATTATAGACTCGTACTCCTTTTTGTTAACATGGATATTCGATTGCAATAATTTTATATGAGATGCATTAAAAAAATTGAGTTCATTAGAACAGTCAATATTCAATATGAGCCATTTCTTAGAATCTCCATGTAGAGAAGACACATTGAAAGGGCATATCTCCAAGGAAGAAGATAAATTTTATATAGATTGAGGTAAGTTGCTTAGTAAAAAAATGTGGAGATCATGTTTCTCTAGGTTAAGATGATTTTTTAGAAACACATGTTGAGGAGGAAGACTAAACATCAAAGAGGGAATGCTTTGAAAGTAGTGAGCATGGAATTTTCAAAATGAAAATGTTGGCCACATGCAAAACTTTGGAGTATGAAAGTTTGAGAAATATTACGATGATTTAGAGAAGTTATTTGTAAATTTATTGTTGAGATAAAGCTTTTGCAACTCACTCGATGCAATGAGTGCTAAGTGTACTACTCAATATCATAATAAATTTGTCATCCTCAATAATACTGATGGGATATTGGTCATGCCTTAATGACATACTCTATGAAAATAATTCAAAAAATGTTATCTCAACTTTATAAGGTTCAAATTCTTAAAGAGAGATACTCACATGGTTTTGTGGTAATGTTTTGATTATCATTTATATGTAATTGTAGTAGACACTTGGACACCTATTGGAAGTAGTACACATTCAAGACTAGACTAGGAAAATGGTTGGCATTTTACAAAGGTCACTTAAGCACTTTTACCAGTAATTTTATACTTAGACAATTTGTGCAATTTCTAAGGTGGATTTTTTATTTCACCAAAACCATGTACCAATGCCACTAGATGATGTAGTACACCTCACTGAGAACACCTAAGCTGATTTCACTCTCAGATTCATCTTCATTTTCCCTAGGTGGGCATTTTACTGAACTTGGTGCAAAACTGCCTAAAACCCTGTTTTGGCAGACCTATAACTTCCTCCTCAGACACTCTCAAGACAAAATGAGACCATGGTCAGGTAGAAAAATAAATAAGCTATAGCCTGACTATATGGGGCAGGAATTTGCATTAACCCATGAATTATGGTGGTCATTTTATTGAGGCCACTTAGGCATTTTTACTCCCTCTGGTGCAAAACAGACTGAAACCCTATTTTGGCAGACTTATAACTTCCTCCTCAGACACTCTCAAGACAAAATGAGAACATGTTTAGGTAGACATATCAAAAAGCTTCATCCTAGTGATTCCAGATATTTTTTTATCATTCTCCTGTGATGTACGATGGGAATTTCCCCAAGGAAACTTGGACCAATTTTCCAACACTTGGCCATTTTTAATAATTTCTCCAAAGTTTATTCTGAACCCCTGTTTTGGAAGACCTATAACTTTGTCATAAAGCACTCTTTTGAAGAAATGAGACCATGGTTAGATAGCCTATTCAACAAGATACAACCTAATAGGAAGGGGCAAGCATTTGCCTCAACCCATGAATTATGGAGGGCATTTTACTGAGGCCACTTAGGCAGTTTTACTCCATTTGGTGCAAAACAGACCGAGACCATGTTTTGGAAGACTTATAGCTTCCTCTTCAAACACTCTAAAGACAAACTGAGACCATGTTCAGGTAGACAGATCAACAAGCTTCAGCCTGGTTCTTGCATATATTTTTTATCATTCTCCTGTGATGTACAACGGGAATTTCCCCAAGGAAACTTGGACCAATTTTCCAACACAACCATTTTTCAGAATTTCTCCAAAGTTGATTCTGAACCCCTGTTTTGGAAGACCTATAACTTTGTCATAAAACACTCTTTTGAGGAAATGAGACCATGGTTAGATAGCCTATTCAACAAGCTACATCTTGACAGGAAGGGGCAGGCATTTTCATTAACCCATGAATTATGGCATGCATTTTACTGAGGCCACTTAGGAAGTTTTACTCCATTTGGTGCAAAACAGCCAGAAACCCTGTTTTGGCAGACTTATAACTTCCTCCTCGAACAATCTCAAGACAAAATGAGACCATGTTCAGGTAGACAGATCAACAATATTCAGCCTGGTGCTTCTAGATATTTTTTATCATTCTCCTGTGATGTACAGAGGGCATTTCCCCAAGGCAACTTGGACCAATTTTCCAACACTTAGCCATTTTTCAGAATTACTCCAAAGTTTATTCTGAACCCCTGTTTTGGTAGACCTATAACTTTGTCATAAAGAACTCTTTTGAAGAAATGAGACCATGGTTAGATATCCTATTCAACAAGCTACATCCTGACAGGAAGGGGTGGGAATTTGCCTTAACCCATGAATGATGATATATTTAATTAAGATTGAATCTAACTATGTCTTTGTGCATGTTACTATCTTTGTTTTCTGCAGGGTTTTACTAAATTTGGTGAACATATGGACATGGCACATGTAACCTTTTCGGTAATTATGGTGTAGTTTTAATAGCCTCTGCTTATCTTCTTTGTGTGATCCTCCAAATTGGCATTATGCCAAAAAATTCGATAAGAACAACAACCCTATGATGAAGCATTTCAACCATATAATTAAAAACTAAGATTCAATATTGCACCAAGCCAAATATAGCAGTTCTTCCTTGTTTAATGGACTAACTTGGTGGTACTCCATCACCAGAATTGATAGTATGCCCAATTTTTTTGATA